>JAZHEH010002166.1:0-12101 GCA_036589455.1 Ateles fusciceps
GAGTAAGAAAATCCTTGCTTTCCAGTGGGCCCCTATAATCCCAGCTACTTGGGAGGCTGAGGCAGGAGAATCACTTGAACGCAGGAGGCAGAGGTTGCAGTGAGCTGAGATCGCGCCATGGCACTCCAGCCTGGGCAACACAGTGAGACTCCATCTCCAAAAAAAAAAAAAATGGCTCCTGTTCATAGATATTCATATTATGAAAAGTAATATAAATAGGATTATATTACTAGTAATATAATACGGTATTATATGTCGCTAGTGTAACATATTTCATGTATAACCTATTATGATTATATTACTAGGTAGATGAATCCCTTTCTGCCAAAAAAAATCATGAAAACTGATTCCCTACCTCCCTCCCTCCCTCTCTTACTCTCCCCTTCTCCCCCTCCTTCCTTTGGTAACAGTGCAGAGATACATTGGGTTATTAATTTTAAACTTGCACTACAATTATTCCAAGGCATGACAGGCAGGGACTACGGATGAAGCTAAGATCTCCATCTTTTAGACTTTTACTCAGCCCAGGGACAATGGGCATCTATGGGTGGGGGCACAGTATTGAGTTGGCAGCTGGACAGTGGGCCTAGAAGGAGACCCGGGAGACTGGCAGATGGTTAATTGGATGTGACAAAGGGGGCTAGGAGGAGGGGTCTGGGCTCCTAGGGGATTCCTGTCTCTGACTACTTACTGTCCTGAAAGGAGGTGGTGGGGAAAGAGAGGAGTGGCTCCAGGAACAGTTGGGGAAAAGATTGGCAGGACTTCATGTCAGGGTGTGGCAGTGGAAGGACAGAACACCATAGGGAGTAATGTCACAGCTTTAAGTCAGAGGGAAAGTGTAAGATTTTAAGTCTCTTCTGTGTACACCAATGCTTTGGCTCATAACATGCTCAGATACTTGGATGTAAAGAGATGCTTAACCAAAGTATATGACGGTACAATACTTTAGTCATCCTTTCATGATCCCAACCACTGAGTTTCGCCTGGTAGTCCCATTCCTTTTGATGCAAAATGAACGAAGATTTGATCTCAGTTTAGCAAAGTACTGAACTTTGTTTTGGTAAGCACAGTCTATTTCTCATTTATTTCTACGCTCATTTACTGAAGTAGAAAAAAGCGCAGCTGTGCACCTGCTAAGTCCACAGACACTCGAGGTAGCCTATGCAGACAAGTTTGGAATAATCTTTCCCACAAGGAGATTAATAGCCTAATGGAGGAGGAGGGCTGCCTGATTGCATAAACATGATTGCAGTGTAGCACTGATAAGTGCAGTATAGAGGAATGCGACACTAATATATAAAGGGAGCTCTACGACAACCTGGCCCAGATGGGCATGGGGAAGATTCATTGAAGAGGGAGTACCTAGGGCTGAAATAAATGAAAAGGTGGTGCAAACAAGAATAGGAGCATAGACCACTATTCAAGAAGCTTGGTAATAAAAGTAAGGAGAAAAATAAGATGGTAATAAAAAAGGACATTTTAGGGGTACTGATCTTGTTCTGCTTCTAGACCACAGGTGTGTTCCTTTTGTGAAATCTTAATGAGCTGTAAACTTATTATGTGCGATTTTATGCATGTGCCTTATTCTTCATTCACAAATTTTTAAAGGTTATCAGGTCCAGTGAAGTTTTTTTTTCTTCCATAGAGAGGAAGACTTTGAATATTTGAGAAAAGTCTAGGAAGAGACAATGGTAGAAACTTAAAAGTGTTGAAGGTGGTATATGTGTAAGTGGGTACCAGGATGGGATACCAGTTTCCTGAAAAGTCAGAAAAGGATGCTATTCCTTGGCAAGAGGTTATCTCTGGAATGGATAGTCACCCTTTCTTCTGTGGCTTTGTGGAAAGACCAGGTGTCTTTCAGGTCAGTTGTTACAGCTCTTATTAAGCTGACCTCATCATCTTCCTGAATGGGAGCCATGGTGATCTGCAAGCACTGGGAGATGCTGGGAGCCTGGGGAAGAGAGGAGATGGATTGGATCCATCCTCTGGAGAATGAGTGGGAATTGCATAAAAAAAATGATCTGTTAAGTTAATTTCAGATTGGGCTACAATATGCCTGATTCCAACTCTTTGCTCAGCCCTGGAGGCTCTGGAATGGGGATAAAAACTGTTTTCGGCTGGTGGATTTGGACAGTATGTCTGGGGTGAGGATAAGGTGTTGATTTGATTTGTCTGAATACCATTTTCTTCGCCAAAATTATGGAACATTAATGGCTTTAAGGCCTTTTGGAGGCCCTACTTTGGAAAATGTTTATGTCTGATTTCTCCAAGTAGGTTGTACATACCCCTTTGCTTTGGACTTGTCTGTATTTTGTCAATGCCCCAGGTTAGTGCCTTGCAGATAATACTTGCTCTGTTAGCATTTGTTGGCCTGATTTTTTTTTTTTTTCGGAAAAAGCTGCTTATTGGTGTCTAGGCTATTTGGGGGTTTTATAATGAAACACTGTGATAAGGAAATGCATCTTTTTTTTTTTTTTTGTGGACAGGCAATTCTGCTCTTAAACAAAAGACCTATGAAGTCAACACGGACTGTGAAATAGGCTATTTGTTGTGTAATTAATTAGAGGGACTCCTTTATCACTTGTTTATAAATATTCACATATTTCATAGACACTAGAAAAATAAAGATTCACTCTTCTTTTTGAAAGACCCAAATGGGAAAGTCCAATCATGCAAATGGACTAACTTAATCGATATTTAGTAGAGTGTCTGCCATGTGCCTAGTATTATGCCAGATACTAAGGGTGCTACTAAAAATGGCTATCACATGATCTTTGTCCCTAAAAAGTTTGTGATCTTGTTGGATTAGGAAAATGATGGCTAATTGGAGAACAATCAAAAGGGAGAGTTTTGGCATTCACTGATTCATTAACTAATGTATATTGTATTGTCTATAAGCCCTAAGATGACAATTTAATTTAAATAAGTGGTAAAACAAGGTTTTATTTGGAAAGATCTCAATTTTAGGTATACCCTCATGGAACACTTTTTAGATTGAAGTTTTTAAAAATATAGAGCCTTATTATAATTGTGGCTAACTGTAGGGCATTTAACAAATATCCATGAAATATAAAGGATAGAAAAGCCACCTGCACTTATTACCCAGAGAGAACCCCTGTTTGCTGATAGGAAGTATTTCCTTTCCGGTCCGTTTTCCTATGTGGATTCTCTCCCTTGATCCATGGTTTGTTTTTTGATTATGGAATTAAGATGAAAAACAAATGGAGGGGGTAGAATTTGTCCGAAATGAGGTCATTTTTTTCCAGCTAACTTAATTGTATGCTACATTCCTACACATATATCTATTGAACAAAGTAAGACATTTATAAGCTGATTGACCTTTACACGGTGGCAATATAGGAAGACAGAGGATCCATTCATTGTTTGGAGGGGTAAAGATATTGACACTATTGTAAAACATATTTACACAAACAGAAGTACAAGATATATGGTCAAAGTGAATATTCTTCTCCCTCTCTCCTCCCTTATGTTTAGATAAATTCAACAGATACATGCATGTACCTGTTGTATATAAATCTTTATACAAATGCACAGCTTTTATTTCATTTAACAAAAAGAAGATCTTGCTCTACCTGTTATTCTGTAACTTGTTTTTATCATTTTATAATCAAGGACATTTTTCTATGTCAGTATTTATAGCTTTACCTCATTTGTTTTAACAGTTGTGTTACATTCTATTGTGAGGATGTGTTATTTTGTTAAACCATTCTCCTAATGATAGACATTTATAACCCAGATTTTCTGTGGAGTAGTGTTTGTTCTGGGACATTATTTGGTCTAAAGAGTAGCAAGAAAGGCCATTCATTTTTTTGATCTTATTCAAAGGTGACTGTAGGACAACTGTAGGTTTGGGCTGTTTTCTCTGCCTTTATCTTCAGGAGAGAGGAAGACAACCAGTCCCTGTTCTCTGAAGGATAACCTTTTTGTGTAATGTTTAAGGACACTTTTGTTAGTGACATTTAAATAAATGGTAGAGACCATTCTTGACCTCTTTTTCAGTGTGCCTGAGGAGCCAGATTTGCAGTCTCAATTAGCCAAAAAAGCCACATGTGTTCTTGGGATTGAATGTAAGTTAATTCCAATACCACAGTTAGCTATGGCAGCACTTTAGATTGTGTGTGCAAAAACCATAGCCTGTTTTTGGCTAGGAGACTCCAAGGATGTCATTCGGGAGACCTTGGTTTCTAATTCTACACACCACTAAATAGCTCTGTGACTTGGCCAAACCCAGTAATATGCCTGTTTTTACAGATGGGATCACTCTTTCCTCATTCGAAGAAAGAAGTAAACATACTTGCCATGCCATACCTCATAGGTATAGTATGAGATAAAGTGAGATGATAGCAAGAAAATGCTTTTGGAAAAACAAAATTGCTGACTAATTGAAAAGGGATTGTGTCAGCTGCTTCTCCTGGGGTCTCCTTCAGTTTTGAGTGTGGTTGAAAGCTGAGTGGGGGACTCAGATGGGAATGACAGCCCGTACTCACTTTAGGACTGCACATTTTTTTCATGTCTGGTAAGGAAATTGGCAGCACTAGAGATGGAGTGAAACTTTTCATGACATGTTCCATTTGCTTTTGGAAAAGAGACATTTGTATGAGAGTGGAAGAGTAGCTCATCTAATTGCTCCAGAATGGCCGAGGTTTTCCTTCTGGTGGGTAACAGTGTAGTTCGTTGCACACTTACTTCTTGTTACCCATATGTGCAAAGAAATTGTAGCTTTTCAAATTTTCTGAAGTGGAGCCAGTCTTTCTGATAAGCCCCCACCCCTGTTTTGTTAGTTTATATTATTATTTTTTTCTGGATTATTCTCTTTTGAATGACTGTCTCTTTTAGGTAAATTGCTCAGTTGCTCTAGATTTTTCTCACGTCTCCTCCACTTCTCTTCAGAGTGGGGTCTGGGTGCGTAGAGGTGTTTACATGAACATGTGGTGGTAGTGATGGGAGCAAAGAAGAAGGGTACTTGGAGCCAAGGCAAGATAGCTAGATTCCCCCTGGTCTTTGCTTCATGGGGGCGGGGCTGGTCTGTTGACGCTCTCTTGTTTTTGGAACATTGTGCTAATACCCAGCACTAAATTTATGTCCTACTTTTTGCCTACTGGGGTCAAAGGCCCTACCTATGGCAGCCTCTTAGTCCTGACTCCAGGCCTTTGCCCGTCACTGACTCAGTACCATCACCAGGGAGTGAAAAATTATTTATGGAACCCAGCTTGCTCAGGGCCCAACTGTGGAGAAGATGAGAACCTCTGCACTGGCTCCCTAACTAGACACTCACCTTGGCCACAGCTGTGTTTTCATCTGTTCACCACCATCCTCTCCCCCTGCACATCACAATTGGTGAAAAGGTAGGCATTTTTCTTAGAGGCCTGCAACACCTCAGGAGTCCCTTAGGGTTCTCAGGTGCCATCACAACTATTAGGATATTTCTAAAACTGTTCCCCAAGCTCTGATTGAGCCTTGAAGTGGGAGTATAGTATAGTGGAGCCTGAGACCCGGGTATCTGTTTTAGACTGAATTTTTCCCATGTTCCCAGATGCCTGAGGAACAGGGCTTTCCCTCTATCCTTATGGCAAGTTCTCCCCCCCTGTCATATCTTCAGTACTCTTTATCTCTGGTTTAAAGAAAACCTTAATGGTCAGGTCCACCCCAGGCTGTATCTTAATATGTTAGTGGGAGCTTGAGAATTCAAGCTGCATACTAAAAAATCCTATTTTGGATGTCAACAGCTGAACATTGACGCTTTCTCTTTGCCTGCTGCTATAACTATCCTAAACTTCCTTGAGGCAAATAGATGCTTCTGGCGGAATTTAAGGAGGAGGTTAAATATATATAAAGACATGCAAAAGAGGAAAGTACATTATATTTTAAAAAGTATTACCAGAGTTAAAACAATAATTTGGGGGAAGAAAGGTTTAGAAACGAGGCTCCTGAGATTGCCTTCATTGGGATTCCATGTATATACATGTATGTGCTTATGTGCGTGTAAACATGCAAGGGTGTGATGTTACTGATTCTTCTAGCAAGGATTTAGTGAGCACTTGTTACAGATCATGTACGCAGGGGCATATGGCACAGTGTCTGTCTTTAGGGAGCTCTGGTCTTAGGAGAATGATGGAGTGAAAATGGATTACATTATGGAGCTGCATTGCTGAATTCTGCTTTCTGAGAGGTTTGACACTGGTCTGATAAATATGACTAATGGCCGAGCTGGTGGCCTTTAGTAGGTCTGGTTTCTCCTTACCTTTCTAGATCTGCTTCCCATGTCTCTTCAGCTTTCTGTAATTACATGTTCTAGTCACTTTTGTTTCTCTCAAATAAAGTGAATTCCTTTAAAATCAGTCTGGATTTTCATGAACATATGTTCTATAGAAAGGATGTGGTAAATAAGACTAATTTTAATCAGTAATAAATGAATGAAAAAAATGAAGCTCAACTTAGATTTGCTGCTCTGGTGTTTCTGTGGTGGTGGAGTTGTTTGCTTGCTGTTGTTTTTATCCAAAATTCTTTCACCTCTATTGATGCAGGAAACTTTTGTGTTTTATATGCTGTTCTTACTCCAGGGCTATGGAGTTCAAACAGCACTAGGAGCTATAAGTAGTATCTCTATTTTGACCAGGGAAACTGGAAATCTTTGTCCCCCTGTGGAAGGGAGCAGAAACTGGTAGACTTGCAAGTCAAGCCGTGAGGGGCAAGTACAAAGCAAAAGTAACACAACAGGTAAGTGGTGGAGTCAGACGCTTGGGTTCAAGTGGAAAGTGCCATGGGCTGGGTTTCAGAACACTGTTGTTACTGCTAAGCTTAGGCCAGTCTCTCACTCTCTGAGGCTTAAGAGAGTGTCCAGCTAGAAGGTCTCTAACACATCTTCCATCTACAATATTACGAGATCAATGGATAGCAGTGGGGGACAGGGAAGCCCAGGGGCATAGGAACCAGGTGGTAAGTGGCTCCAGGACCTTTATGCCTGATTCTCTGGAGACTTTACCCTTTTGAGGTCTTTGTTCTCTGCAGCTCAAGACTGCTGGGTCAGTTCCACTGATGCCAGAACTCAAAGTGACCCAGCATCCTTATATGGTGAACAGGGGCACTAACCCCCTGGGGAGAATCATCCTGATGGTCAGCAAATCAGTGGCCTCAAACTATTTTGATTCTTAGAATCTTTTCAAAGAAAAGGATCATGTTTCTGGGATTTCTGGGCCTGTGTTAAAAAGCCTACACTCCCTCAGCCTTTTCTTTTGGTTTCCAAGTCTGTGTGCCTAAACATCCTAGATAATACCTTCACTGGGGACTGCCTTTCTTCTGGCCTTCCAAGGTACAGGGAGGACCAACTTACTGATCTTCCTGTTAGCCCATACCTTGAACTTTTCTTCTTTTGTGTCAGATGGAGAAAATGGTAAAAGCAATCCAGAACCTCTTTTCTTAGGGCATGTGCAATCCCAGCCCAACTACAGCATCTCTAAAAGAGAAATAGGGTAAGCTGCCATCTTGGCTTTCTTTTACATTTCCTTCCACACAGAACTCTCCTTTCTCTCCACATTTTCTAGAACTTTAGAGAATTTACATTCTGGTGGAGAGAAACATACTAGATTTCTAAAAGTGCACTAAAGCCTTCCAAGTATAGGACTATACTAGTGGATAATGGGGACATAAATGAGGAATTAAGTCTATTTTGGTGGATATGATGATTGTCATAGAGTAGGAGATGATTCAATGGCGTTTGGAAAGGGGTTCATTATCCACAGTGACAAATGGGAGGGGCATCCTAGCAGGGGAAGAAAGGTGAGCAAAGGCAGAGAGTTGTGGCACATCATGGAGAATCAGAGGATTGTAGGGAGAGAGGGTTTGGAGAGGCAGTTGTGAGGCCTTGGATTTTCTCAGGAGTTGGATTTTATATTCCAGGATTTGGGTTCTATTTTTTAGAGAATAGCTTCTCACTGTATCACATAGGCGGGAGTACAGTGGCACAATCATAGCTCACTGCAGCCTTGACCTCCTGGGCTCAAGTCATCCTCACACCTCAGCCTCCTTGAGTAGCCTGGACTCCAGCCATATGCCTGATTCTGGATTTGGGTTTTATCTTGTAAGCGCTAGGGAGTTACAAAGGATTTTAAGAATTGAAGTGATGGAATTAAAAAATCTAATTTAGAGGGATAATATAGCATTGGATGGACAAAATTGGAGATAGGGATTCTAGTTAGGAAACTACTGAAATATAGTTGATAATACAAGAAATTTAATGGTGGGGGCATCTGCAGGGTTTACTGTCTAGTTGATCTCAGGACTGAAGGAGAGGTGAAGTCGCAGGACAATTTCCAGGTTTTGGCTTAGATTGTGGGTTGAAATCTCTACTACAATCTTCAGGTTTTGGGTTGTGGGGTAAAGGCTGATGGGCCAAGGCCTGATGCCATAGGAATCACATAGGAATATAGGAACACTTGACATGCTACTATAGCTTTCTACTGTAAAAGGGTTTAGCACTGCTCCATTCCTCAAACTCTTTACATACTTTGAATGCAAAATGTTAAAAATAAAACCTCAGAGTGACTGATGGTTGGACAATTTCATACTCAGACAACTCTTCCCACAAGTGGGGCACAGTTCGTATGCGTATGTATGCTTATATGTGCTGTGTTGCATGCACATGATGTTGCTCATGCTTTGGATATGGATGTGTATGCTTGTTTGATTGTGTTGGGTTCTTGACACAATGTCATCTTTCAGCATTAAAATTTTCATCACCTAGCAGAAATGCACCTCTGTGAAGATCGATTTCCACTTGGCTCGTTGTGCGTAAACATTCCAGTGGGATGATTTCTTGTGTCAAATTAATTTTTTTTCCCTTCCCAGGGGCAGTGTCTGCCGTGTGCAAAATGGGGACTCTCCAGGCTTCTAGCCAAATGCAAAGCTCAGATATAGCCAGACAAGCAGGCTTGGGTCAAGAATTGTCCTAGATAAGCCATAGAGCCTGGGCCTGGATACTCAAGCTAACCTTCCCAATATGCTTTGTGACTGTTTGTAGGCAACAGGAAAACCCTAGGCTAGGTAGAGATGGCTGCATATGAGGAAGGCTTGGGTCTTTTCAGCATCAGCTGCAGTACCACAGCCTCCTCTGTATCTTCCTTTTGCTGCTTTGTTTAAAAGGCTGGAGAGGCTGGGTGTGGTGGCTCACACCTATAATCCCAGTACTTTGGGAGGCCAAGGTGGGAGGATCGCTTGAGCCCTGGGCAACATAGCAAGATCCAATCACTTAAAAATAAATAAATTAAAATGTTGCAGAAGCCTCTGGAGGCACATGGAGAACATGCTAAATACTCCTCCTTCCCTACCTGACTGCTCTGGAAACCACACAGAACTCTGGGTACTTTTCCTTCTCTTCAAGTCCTGACACTTGAAGCTAGGGTGGAACCTCAGGATGTACCTGTGAGGCCTTTCCCTAACACATAACCCCTATCTTCATGGTGCTCAGATACCGGCCTTACCACATTTTGCCTGGACTCCAGACACCAGACAAGGGATCTTCAAACTGTCTTTCCTAATTGGAAACTTTGGCCAACTGACCTATACAACAGGGTAGTTTAGATTCTATTTTCCACTAATGAACTAATTTGTATCTTGGCAGTAGGAGCTTTGTGAGTTGTATGGATATAAGTTTTGCTAAGAATTGATTATATATTCTTTTCCTGTAACCTGGATTTCTGGAAGTCCTGATTTACATTTTATTAACTTGAAGTTTAACTGTGTGGGTTGCGATTATAAAGACAGTTAAACCAAAGGATCTCTAGGAGTTTATCATCTATAGTCTAGCTGAATACAGTTTTTTATTTAGTGGAAATTTACGGCAAATAGCTTACTCAGCCATTAACCATCAGGACCCTTGGTTTTAAGAAGAATTCCTCATCTCAGAGGGTAAAATGCTAAACTTCTACTGTGTCTGGTGTAACAGTTACTTCTGGGGGGAAGGGGTGTGGATTCCATTTGCCAAAAACTTTTACATAATCAATAACAGAAATAATTTTAGCATTTGTCAACAGATTTTGTAATGAAATACTTTTAGCAGAGGGCATGCATAGGACTTGGTTATACAATTTAATTTTCTGTTATTTCATAGAATCTGATGCTAATGTCTGGTTTTTTGAGCTGGGACAACTGACTGTTGGAGGGGTGCAGGGTTCACAGAAGTCTGCCAACAGTTAGCGGAATGTTCCCTCTTCCCTGCTCCCTGATCCTCCACCAGATACAACTCTTGAATCCAAAAGGAGGTCATCTAATTTCTTCTCTCTACCCTGGCCTAAGTTTCTAAGCTCTAGCAGCTATTCGCTCTATTCTATCTAGTTTGTTTTGAAGTATTTATTCAACTTGTTATGCATAGAAGTCATTCTCTGGAGACATATTTTCAGACCACCTTAATTACTCTATGTAGCATGATTCTGGGCATTGAATAGGCCTGTTTGTGATTTCCCCCCTAGATTTTTTTTTTTTTCTTATGAGAAAGACGAAGGCAGCTCTCCAGTGGAAGTCCTCTCTGCCAGACTCATGGGTTGAGTGTGTGATCACATGCTACTTTAGGTTTCCTGGGGGGCCACAGAGCAATGGATCTTTGAGATTTGATAGAGCCACTGACTATAGAGGTGGCACTCTAAAATCCCATCTTAAATCTGTTTAGTACAGAGGAGGAGGGCAATTTCTTTCAAGCACCCTAGTAGGTGCCATTTTTTCCTCATGCCAAGTCTTTTCCATTCTTATGCAGTGGGTCTGTCACCCAGGGCACACACCTTATTCATTCGGCTCCCCTCCCTCCAGGACCCCCAGCACTGAAGCTTTTGTTCTCTTTCCATTTCTGGGCTGTTGGATTTAATGTGACCTTCCCATATGCCAGCTAGAATGGTGAGAGCCTTGTGAATTCCTGGAGAGCCTTTGTGCAGATTAAGAACAAAGGAGGGCAGTTTATCTCTTCAAGTGTCAGGACTTTAAATCTTATGGTACTTGAACCTCCCTTTCAGAGTTGCTCACTTTTTGCCAGCCCCTTGCCTTGCAGGTCTTGTGTATGCTGTAGGTGAGGGGGCATTTTGCAGGCATTGCTCAGCTTTTGAAAGGAAATTTGTGTTTATCTTCTTTTGAGGGGTGAGGACCCCCCAAAATTTGATGAGTGGAAGTCTGTCCTTCTTTGGATGTCAGTGGAGACCCCAAGTCATCTGGCTGCCTTGTGCAGTTCCACGTCTGTAGCTTGGTGAAAAGGGGTATGTCCCCAGCTTGGAGAGGGGATTCCTGTATGTGGCTCTCAGCTATTATGTGCTGGTTTCCTCTGTGATTCTGGGCAGGCCATTGTAACTCTCTGGGCCAGTGAGTTTCTTTTACTGTAAAGTGAAAGTGCTGAATTGGACTATCACTGAGGTTCCTATAATCTCTTGAAAGTCTATGGGGTCTCTGATAATTTAGGAGAAACTCTTCGTTTTGCTTATCTCAACTCTGGGAAAATGCATCGTATAATGATTGTCTTATGCCTGGGGGTCCTTGTTCTCAGATATGACACAAAATGTACAATAACCTGCTGCTGGCTGGTATCTGTCCCTAGCCATTAGAAATCCAGCCACAGCAAACCTCCAGTCTTGCCAGTGAGCTTTACAAGCTAACTTCTGAGCCAGTTACGGTCTGCCTAGTTTATATTTTTATAGGATCCACCAAATATTTATGGGCTTCCCAGGAAAGTTCAGTCAATAATTTTAGGGTAGCTATAATCTATATGTAACAACTACTCTTCAACATGATTTGTTTCCTCTCTTGGTCTGTAATGAGGATTTTTTGAAAGGAGAAATGTTTTGTTTGAATTTTCTCAGAACTCCAAGTTCTTCAAATTGGATATTTGGCAAATCTTTTTCCCCAGAGTTATCCATAATGGCTGGCCCTACCAGATCTTTTCCCTCTCTTAGAGGGAGTTTTAACTGCCATTGATTTATCCCTTACCGCATTTGGCTTTGTGAAGAGCTGGTGGGAGGATGATCCTCAGACTGCTTCTTCCTCTGGAGATTAAGCCTTCAGACTGTATCCTGTTCTTTTTCTTAGTGCTTCCCACCACACCACCCCCT
>JAZHEH010002167.1:600000-915491 GCA_036589455.1 Ateles fusciceps
ATTGTTTTCAATGAAATTATTTAAATCGTGGTAAAATACACATAACATTCACCACTCTGACCATTTCTAAGCGTGCAGCTCAAGGGCAGTAAGTGCGTTCACATTCAGCTCTCCCCACCACCCACCTCCAGAGCTTTACCATGGTGTAAAACCGAGACTGTGCCATTAGACGCCAGTGCTCCGGATATCCCCCGCCTCCCCAGCCCCTGGCAACCACCATTCTGCTTTCTGTCTCTGTGGCTCTGACTCCACAAAGCACCTCATATGAAAGGAATCATACAGTATTTGTTTTTTGTGTGACTGGTTTATTTCACTGAGCATAGCGACCGCAAGGTTCATCAATGTTATGGCATGTATCAGAATTCCTTTCCCTTTTTGGTGCTGCATATTCCGGTGTACGTACAGACCACATTTTGTTTATCTATTCGTCTGTTGACGGACACTTCAGTTGCTCCATCCCAAGCGACCCAAGTCAGGCTGGCTGTTGTGAAGGACACTGCTGTGAACGTGGGTATGCAGGCGTCTCCTGGAGACCTTGCTTTTCAAACCTTTCAGGTATACTCACAAGTGAAATTGCTGCATCATGTGGTCGTTCTAATTTTATTTTTTTTTTTTTTTTGAGACAGGGGCTTGCTGTCACCCAGGCTGGAATGCAGTGGTACGACTGTGGCTCCCTGCAAAATCGAACCCCTTGGCTCAAGTGATCCTGCTGCCTCAGCCTCCTGAGTAGCCAGGACCACAGGTGCACATCACCCTGTCTGGCTAATTATTTTTCCCTTTTGCAGAGACAGAGTCTCACTATGTTGCCTGGGCTGGTCTTGAACTCCTGGCCTCAAGTGATCCTCCTGCCTCAACCTCCCAAAGTGGTATGTTTACAGGTGTGAGCCACTGTGACCAGCCCTATTTTTAATTTTTTGAGGAATCTCCACCCTGTTTTCCACGGTGGCTGTGCCATTTCGCGTTCCCACTAACAGTGCACAAGGTTTAATTTCCCACAACCTCACCAACACTTGTGATCCTTGAAATTCTTTTTTTTGTGTACAGGAGAAACTTTTCACTTAATCAAGATTCAAAATTAGTGTTCCCTGTCATCAAGTTGAAAAGTTCTTCTGTTAGTGCTGGTCTGCAGTGAGATTTTAGGTGTTCTCTTTTCTTTATGACTCAAAGATTTTCTCTCTTTTCACCTTCTATTTCTCTTAGGCCCTTGTCTGTTTATTTGCTCCTGTCTTTCTTCTGGTTTAATCTTAATCTCTGAAATGATATTGAAATGTTCATTATAAGTCTTCCCTAAATTCTTGTCATTCGTTCTGGATTTTTTAAAAGTTTTAAGTTCAGAGAAATGTATGTATGTTGTCACGTATCTTGTATCAGTTTCTTATTTGTTTCAAGTTTGTCTGGAGATGATTAGGGCGTAGTTTTCATCCATTTTGTAGACAAGTCTCTCCAGCATGCTTTACGTGATTCATCCTATTTTCTTTTTTCTTCTAATAACTTATAATCCTTTGCATAGGATTTGACCTTGAAATTTCCATTCCTAAACTTCCAGGCAGGTGCCCCTCTCTGCAGCCTGCCAGCGCCCACTGGCCCCCTCTCCTGCTTCCTCATTCTGCTCTGCTTGGTGTTATCTTCCCCTCCCCTTCCCACTGCCATGCCCGTTCCTACCCCAGCCTCCCCCAGCAACCCCCCAATCACAGATGCCAACACCTCATGGATTTGCCCGGAGGCCATGGCCTCCCTCACTGGGGGATGATTTGGTTTCACTACTTGGGTCCTGGTTGTTTTTATAGAGAATTCAGGAGAAACCAAAATCAAAACCTTCCTCACCTGGCTCACTTTGTCAGAAGTTCTTGCTTTCACAAGGCTGTGCCCTTCCCTGGGAGGCCTGGGGCTTAGGTCTTTAGGCTTTGGGATCACCTGGGCTCCTGGGCTGGCAGTGGAACCGCTTCCCCTGGGTTTCCTGGGCTAGGAATTGTTGTGTGCCTGGCACCGCTGCCTGAGGCTGCACGCAGAAACCGCTGGACTTTGGAAGCTGACAAGGGCCACTGAATCTGGCTCACCGCTGCCATTCAGTTGTGATTTATCTATGAACGCTGGCTGTTGAAGGACAGAATGTGTGTGTGTGTTCGTCTGCTGCGGCTGCCGTGGTAAGTACCACAGGCCGGGCACCGTCAACAGCAGAAGCCTACTCCTCGCAGTCCTGGAGGCTAGAAGTTCGAGATCAAGGCGTGGGCAGGGTTGGTCCCTCTCAGGCCTCTCTCCCTGGCTTGTCGATGGCCGTCCTCTCCCTTTGTTCGCCCTTCTTCTCTGTGTCTGTCTGGGTCCTAATCTCTTATTTTTCGAGGCAGGGTTTTGCTCTGTCACCCAGGCTGCAGCACAGAGATCATAGCTCACTGCAGGGCTCAGGTGATCCTCCCACCTCAGCCTCCCAAGTAGCTGGGACTATAGGCATAGTCCCAGGGGAAGTTGTGAATTTTTTGGAGAGACAGTGTCTTGCTATATTGCCCAGGCTGGTCTTGAATTCCTGGGCACAAGTGATCCTCCTACCTTAGCCTTCTGAGTAGCTGTGATTACAAGTATACAACACCACACCTGGCTAATTTTTTTGGTAGAAATGGGATCTCACTATGCTGTCCAGCCTAGTCTCAAACTCCTGGGCTCAAGTGATCCTCCCACTTTGGCCTCCCAAAGCACTGGGATTACAGGACTAATCTCTTCTTGTTATAAGAACACCTACCATGACTTCTGGTGTCTGTTGCCAAGGCATGGGCCTGGCAGGCCGTAGGGGTGACGTTATTGCCATTGTCCTTGCCCTCTGTCCCGGGGGGATTAGATGTTAGGACCCAGCTCTCCACAGATGGAGGGCTGCCGTAACCTACTCGGCCTACTGGACAGTGAGGAGATCATAGCCCTATGCAACACTGTCACCAACCGCCTGGTGCAGCCCGAAGACCACCAGTGTAAGGGCAGACCTGTCCCATGGAAGGCAGCCACCCCTTCCCAAGCCACATGCTGACCCCAGGTCACTGGAGCCTGGGAGTGGAAGGTGTATGAGGCCTAGCACCCAGTTAGTCCCAGACCCTGCTGCGGCAGAATCCTGGCGAACCACGGCTCTGTAACTAACATGGAAATGTTGAGAAGGGAGGAGCATGGTCCCTTTAAATGAAGCGGAAGCGGGGGAAGGGAAATACGGTATAGAGGGCGTGGTCCCTGACTAAGGCTCCACCCCCTGGACCTAGGTGAGGACAGGCACTTCCTGCCCAAATGTTACATTTTCCAAGACCACCATGGATGGCCACGCCCCCATCCTGTGCCTATAAAAGCCCGAGACCCGAACAAGGTAGAGACAGAAGCGGTAGACGACGAGGAGAGGTCATCCGCGGACGAACATACAAGCGGCTGGATGGCGAGAGGAATGTGCTGACAGGGACAGGCAGCGGCGAGCCACTGACCGCAGAGTGACGTAGACTTTGGCTGGCTGGGGCAGTGGGAGGAGGGCCTGGGCTGTGGAGTGGCCCAATTCCAGCGGAAAACCATCTCCCTTCTGGCTTCCCCCATCTGCTGAGAGCTACTTCCAGTGACTAAAACCTTGCACCCCAGGCCGGGCATGGCCCATTCTTGTGGTACAGCAAGGCAAGAACTCGGGATGCAGAAAGCCTTCTGCCCTTGGGACAAAGTAGACGGTGTAACGGAGCTGGTTAACACAAGTCGCCTATAGGCGGCAAAACTTAAAGGAGCTTCTGTAACACGCCCACTGGGGTTCCAAAAACAGCAAACATTCACCCCTAGACACTGCCATGGGGGTGGAGGCAAGAACCTGGGATACAGAAAGCCGTGCGTCCTTGCGGCAAGGTACGGGGTCTCACTGAGCTGGTTCATACGAGCCCTCTACAGACGGCAAAACTTTTGAAAGAGCGCCCTGTGTAGCACTCAGCCACTGGGGCTCCAGAAGCTGTAAACATTTACTCCTACCCCGTACACACTGCCCTGGGGTTGAAGGCTAGAACGTGGTCTACAGTAAGCCTTCCGTCCTTGTGACAAGCTAGAGGGTCTAATTCCCGCCTGCAGACGGCGAAACGAAAAGACCACCGTGTCACACACGCCCACTGGGGCTCTTCAGGCTGTAAATACGCATCCTTCCACACTGCCATGGGGTTGGAGCCTTACAGCCTGCGTCTGTGTGCTTCCCCTGGAGGTTTGAGGAGGAGGCCACTGAAGAAGCGAGACGCGCACGCTGCAACGGGGACATGGGAGCCTTCCCCATTTCAGAAAGACGAAGCAGGCTTGGCCAACCTGCCCCGAGGCGGGGAGGGGGGTGCTGACGATGGTGCCGCTTGCGAGTATTCTCCGTTTAATGTCATGGGCAGCGCTTTTTGATTTGAGGTGAACCGCCGTTTGTGCAATGTTAGTGGACAAAGGGCAGCAGAACTTATGTGGTGTAAAAGCGTCCACTGAGAAGTCACATTGCAGTACTTGGTAACACCTCCGGTTATTAAAAACACAATCTTAGCTTACAAGAAAAGCAGTCACAACCAAAATAGAAGGAAACCCCAGAGCCAGTTACAAAGGCAGAGGACATCCAGCTCTTTCAACAGCAGACAAAAAATTAAAAAGCTGAAAAGGTTGATTTTCTTTTCTCTGAGACGGAGTTTTGCTCTTGTTGCCCAGGCTGGAGTACAATACAATGGCACGATCTAGGCTCACCGCAATCTCCGCCTCCTCTGTTCAAGATGATATCCTGCCTCAACTTCCCGAATAGCTGGAGATTATAGGCATGTGCCACCACGCCTGGTTAATTTTGTATTTTTAGTAGAGAGAGGGTTTTTCCATGTTGATCAGGCTGGTCCCGAACTCCCAACCTCAGGTGATCGCCCTGCTTCGCCTCCCAAAACGTGGAAGCATTATAGGCATGAGCCATGGCGCCTGTCCTTGAAAACGTCGATTTTAGTTTTCCGGGAGAATTCTGTCACTGTCTTTGGACTTCTTAATCCTCAGAATCCTTTCTGGGGACCACCTCAAGGTGAAAGGGAACCATGGCACTTCCAGCATGATGTCCTGCTTAGATTCTATTGTAACAAGTCAGAAGGAAACATGAGAGACTACGCTGGGTGTGGTGGCTCACACCTGTAATCCCAGCACTTTGGGAGGCTGAGGCGGGTGGATCACTTGAGGTCAGGAGTCCAAGACCAGCCTCGCCCATATGGTAAAACCCCATCTCTACTAAAAATACAAAAATTAGCCAAGTGTGGTGGCACACAGCTGTAGTCCCAGCTACTCAGAAGGCTGAGCCAGGAGAATCACTTGAACCCAGGAGGCAGAGACTGCAGTGTGCCGAGATCATGTTACTACACTCCAGCTTGGGCAACCGAGTGAGACTGTCTCGAAAAAAAAAAAAAAAAAAAAAAAAAAGGTGCTGGACTACTATGGGGCAGAAATCATGAGCCTCCATTTGCTGTCACTAAGAAAATAATTTCTTTTTGTCAGCCCCAACCTAGAGTCGCGTGGATTGAAATGTGCTGCTTTTCTTCATGGGCTGGTGATGGTTGGAACTGCTGGGACTGTCCATGGAGGGAACACTTGCTTGTGTATTTTTGAACAAATTTTTGGACTCACGTGCTACCCTTTTGTGAAGGATACTTGGAAAATCAAATTTATCAATCTGAGAATTGTTGGAGACAGCTCCCTTGCTCCTGGAACATGACTGAAGCCAGCTGTTACATTTGAACAGGTTGTCTAGAGGCCTTTCATAATATCACCTTATGTGCTACTAACAGTGTATGTAAAGCAGGCATCGGTAATGGAACTGGAGACCAAGCTTTATGTAGAGGAAATGAGGCACTGCTGAACAAGAGAGAACTGGGTTTACCAGACCCTTGAAAACGCTGAGTGCCGTCAGCCTAAAGCATGTCTACAGAAACGCTTCCAAATACATCAGTAGTGTCTAAGTGATTTCAGATGTGAGGATGGATGTATTTTAGTTGAAATACTTTTCTGAACTCTAGACTTACATATTGTGAATACTTACCTGTTTTTACCTGAGTTGCAGCAAATGTTCTGCAAGTTTAATGCAAATAAATCTCACTTTAGATGTTACAGCAAAAAAAAAAAAAAAAAAAAAAAAAAGGAACAAGGAGTCATATGGGATTCGGGCTCACGCTAATGACCGCATGTTAGTTCATTCAGCTCTTAATAGACCCTGTCTCCAAATGCAGCCACATTCTAAGGGAGCAGGGCTTAGGGCTTCAACAAGTGAATTTGAGGGAACACAGTCAAGCCCACAACAAGGTTATAATTCATTTCACATACCCGCAGCACCTATACACACATATATACCAAAACAGGGTGCACGTTGCTACACAGGACACCTCTGCAAACCGCCCTTCCCTGGCGAGTGTCCCTGAGCAAGCTCGCCCGCCCTGTTCCTCATCTCTCCACTAGAGGGCAGCAAGCACCCGTTAGAGAGGGCCCAGGCCTTTGCAAGGCGGCCACACTCAGCCACATTCTCGGTGGCTGCATAACGCGAGCTGGAGGTTCTGAATTGTCTCTCTTGTTCTAGGCCTTACTAATGCGACTTAAGGTCCCTGCAGACTCTGCATCATTAACATGGGAGGGGGGCCCCTCTCGCCCTCAGGGAGGGGAGAGAGACCTGGGGTCCCCAGGGTCCCCTTCTGTGAGGCCGTGGTCGGCACACACATCCTGCAGAACAGGCACCGTGTCCGCAGCTGGATAGGATGGAGGTGCCGGAGAGGCAGGACTGATTCTACAAAAATTCAGAGAAGCCAGGAAACTCCCGCCGTGGTTTTACTGATTCCCCACAATAAGACAGGGGAAGGGGCACCTCTGTTCCTTTTTCCATCCTCTTCTCCCATCCCAAATGTCTGGGGCCTCCGGCCTCCACTGGCCTCCATTTCCCTCTCCAGCTGAGGGCTTTGAGGCGCTGCCTCTCTTTGGATGACTGCTCCGTGTAATCCTGGGAGCACACGGACCGGTCACATGACATTCAGGCAATTAGGAGACGCAGGAGACTCCCCGGCCCCTGCTCTGATGCTTCTCCCTGCAGAATGCGTCTCCTCTTCCCCTCACCACCCTCCCCAGAGGCGCTCTGCCAGGACAACTGGGAACGAGCAGCCCTGGGCTCCCGGGTACGCAGCCAAAGGTGGACGTTGCCAGGTGGAACCTTCAGCTCCCGTGCAGTGATATTCAATCCTGGTTCCAACAAGCGGCAGGTTTCCACCCCACACCATCAGGGCGCACAGTCCTCCCATGAGAAAAGAGATTACAAGGGATAAAAGTATAGGTAGAAGGAATAAGTTCTGGTATTTGAAAATAGAGTTGGAAGGTTATAGTTAACAATAATATATATTTCTGGAGTTTTGTTTTGTTTTGTTCTGAGATGGAGTTTCCACTCTTGGCACCCAGGCTGGAGTGCAGTGGCGCAATCTCGGTTCACTGCAACTTCTGTCTCCCAGGTTTAAGAGATTCTCTTGCCTCAGCTTCCTGAGTAGTTGGGATTATAGGCGCCTGCCACTGTGCCCAGCTAATTTTTGTATTTTTAGTAGATACGGGGTTTCACCATGTTGGCTAGGCTGTTCTCGAACTCATCACCTCAGGCGACCCATCGCCTCAGCCTCCCAAAGTGCTGGGATTACGGGCATGAGCCGCTGCACCTGGCCTGTATATTTCAAAATAACTAGAATTGGAATGTCCCCAACGCAAAGAAAAAACAAATGTTTAAGGAGATTGATATCCCAATGACCCTGATTGATCATTATATATTATATACCTGTATCAAAATATCACATATGCCCCAAAATATGTACAACTCTGAAATCTCAATAAAAAAGAAAAGAGATCTGTTACACAGCAGGTGACTACAGTCAATAATAATAAGGTATCCAACATCAGCAGACGAATGGATAAAGCCAGTGTGGTACAGATACACAGTGGAGGACTACAAAGCCATGAAAAAGAGTGACATCCTGTCATGTGCAACAGCATGGGTGGAACTGGAAATCATTATGTTAAGCGAAATAAGCCAGGCATAGAAAGACTAATGTCACTCATTTGTGGGAGCTGAAATTAAAATTCCCAAAGGCAGCTTTCACACTTCTAAAAGCCCCTTCTAACCACCTCGTTCACAGCAGCTTTATTCTCAACAGCCAAAATGTGGGAGCCACCCAGTGTCCCTCCAGCGATGAGTGGAAAATAAAATGCAGTGTAAACCTACCGTGGAGTATCCTTCAGCCTTAGACAGGAAGGAACTTCTAACGCAGGCCACCATATAGATGAAACAACATTCTGCAGAGTAAAACCAACCAGACCCAAACATCGCCTGACTCCAATTATATGAGTAGTCAAATGCCCAGAGACAGAAAGTAGAATCGTGGTTGCCAGGGCTGGGAGAAGACGACGAGGGGGAGTTTAGCAGGCACAGAGTTTCAGCTGAGGAGGAGATGAAGAGCTTCTGGAAATGGGCAGTGGTGCTGGCTATATGGCAGTGTTATTAACACCGCAAAACTGTACACTTCAGAATGGTTAGAAAGAATGGTAAATTTCATGTATATTTTACCATGATTTTAAAAATGACCACAAAAGTTACCCCTTCCAAATAGTAGCGCTCCATCAGGAAGCGAGCCTCAAGGCCTAGGGGCTGGCATCATCCCACCCAGCTTGGCAAGGGACTCTGTACCCTGGGGGAAGACAGATGGCTGGCAGCAGTGGTCCCAGGACTGGCACACACCATTGGGGAGCATCATGCCCAGGCCCAAGAGGGACAAGGCCTGGTGCCATGGAGCCTCCTCAGCTCTGCCAGGCTCCCTTCTCCTAGAGACGGCGAAGTTGGCCTGGACACCACCTGGGGGTGCCCTTCATGCCATAGCGCTCATATACTTTCAGGCTATAGGTTTGCTCCCACCCCTGCCCCTTCCCTGTCAAAGTTCCTTCAGCTGCCATGGGCTCTGCCCCAACCAAACAGAAGACCCAGCCCATAAGCCCATCTTGCCATCTGGCATTCTGCTCCAGCCCTGAGTCAAGGCAGAGTCTTGGCAAAGTGAAGCAGAAGACGGGCTCAGGAGATGGAGGAAGTAGACCCCGCTGGCAGAGCCCATGCTTTGCACATGCTTCTCCCTGGTGGCAACTCTGGACTGTCAATCTGTACATTCATCCCTGTCCCAGGGCTTCTCCAAGGGCCCCATGGATGGCATTCAGGGCACTCAGGAGCTTGGATGGGAGAAAATATGTCTTTATTTTCACTAAGGTTTAGCATTTCCTCCATCTCTGAATGTAAGCAACGCATGTCACAGTTCTAAGGGGTCCATAGGGCTCATCAGGCTATGTAAGGGGCCATGGTACCCCGAAACATTAAAAACTGCAATGCCTTGGAGCAGATGTCCTCAGCCTTTTGGCACCAGGGACTGGTTTTGTGGAACACAGTTTTTCCACAGACCGAGTGGTGGTTTTGGGATGATTCACGTGCATTACATTTATTGTGCACTTTACTTCTATTATTATTATATTATGATTATAATATGATTACATTGTAATATATAATGAAATAACTATGCAATTCACCATAATGCAGACTCAGTGGGAGCTCTGGGCTTTTTTTCCTGTAACTAGATGGTCCCATCTGGGGGTGACGAGAGACAGTGACAGATCAGCAGGCATTAGATTCTCGTGAGCACACAGCCTGGACCCCTCACACGCACAGTTCACAATTGGGTTTGCGCTCCCATGAGAATCTAATGCCGCTGCTGATCCGACAGGAGGCAGAGCTCAGGGGTAATGCAAGCAATGACGACTGGCTGTAAATACAGATGAAGCTTCACTGACCTGCCTGCCTCTCACCTCCTGCTGTGCAGCCCATTCCTGTGGCCCCAGGGGTTGGGGATCCCTGCTCGAGAGCATTTGCAGGGAAACAGGAGGCTGGGAAAGGAATCATCCCCCTACAACAGTCAGTCAGGAGGTCAGCAGTGTGCACACTCAGGTCAGTAGGATAGCAGACCCCAGGGAGGATGGGTCACCAGTGGGTGCTCCAGGAGGCAAGGCCCACTCCTGCAGATGCTCCCCCCATGCAGGCTGTGGGGTCCAGGAGAGGAGAATATCCAGGTGGTGGGAAATGGGAACAGGCACGATCTTTCATCTGGGTTAAATTGATAGCAAGGGCGACTTTGCTCCATGCCGGAGACAGGAGCAGGGGTTACCTGGTAGCAACGGGAGGGTACCAGGACTCTTGGGGCTGGCCCAGGTGGCGGGAGGGGAAAGCTGGAAGGCCATGAGACTGGTGGGCAGGGAAGAGGCCGCCTCTGTGGCCAGTGCTGTCGGGGAAACACCTTCACCTGGGCAGCCCAAGATGATCACCGCAAGACCTCCAGCTGCTCTCACCCCAGGCAGGGTCCCTGCACACACTGTATCTTTAGAGGTCCCTTGAGGACTCTGGTTTGCTGCTTCACAGTGTCATCAGAGCCAGGGGAGGACAGGAGAAGTGGTCACACCGTCACTGGGAGGTGCATCCTGCAAAGCCCAGCCCATGGTTCTGATGCCCAGGTTCCAGCATGTGGTCCAGGGTGCAGAGGCTGTATGCAGCAGGGGTGTGGCAGGGCCCTGTGTGTGCTGACGGGAGGCCCCCCAACACACATACATACACCAGGGGTGCTCGAGGCTGGGGGCTTGCTGGTGGAGTCCGGGCCTGAAGCCTGCGAGGCCTGGGTGTCAGGCCAGTTTCTGGGGGGTGCACTGGGGATTCCCCTGGGCACCTGCTGCTGCCTCCACATACTACTGGCTGTCTCATTTGGCCTCTGGCCATTGCCCTGCTGTTTCTGTTACCAGAAAGTTGTCCTGATTCAGACCCCAAGAGAGGATTCTTGGATTTCGAGCAAGAAAGAATTCAGCGTGAGTCCATGAAGTGAAATCAAGTTTATTAAGAAAGCGAAGGAATAAAGAACGGCTCCATGGGATGCTGGTTGCTTATTTTTATGGTTACTTCTTGGTTATCTGCTAAACAAGGGGGTGGATGATTCGTGTCTCCCTTTTGTTTTAGACCATACAGAGGAACTTCCTGACTTTGCCATGGCATTTGTGAACTGTCATGGCACTCTTGGGGAGTATAGCAGTGAGAATGACATGACTGTCTTGGTTTTGGTGGGTTTAGCCAGCTTTTTACTGCAACCTGTTTTATCAGCAAGGTCTTTGTGACCTGTATCTTGTGCCCACCTCCCATCTCATCCTGTGACTTAGAATGCCTAACCAGGAGGCCAGGTGCAATGGCTCACACCTGTAATCCCAGCACTTTGGGAAGCCACGGTGGGCAGATCACCTGAGGTCAGGAGTTTGAGACCAGCCTGGCCAACATGGCGAAACCCCGTCTCTACTAAAAATACAAAAATTGGCCATGCGTGGTCAGGCGCACCTGTAATCCCAGCTACTTGGGAGGCTGAGGCAGGAGAATTGCTTGAACCTGGGAGGTGGCAGTTGCAGTGAGCCAAGATTGCACCATTGTACTCCAGCCTGGGCAACCAGAGTGAGACTTCATCTCAAAAAAAAAAAAAAAGAATGCCTAACCATCTGAGAATGCAGCCCAGTAAGTCTCAGCCTTATTTTGCCTAGCTCCTATTCAAGACAGAGTTGCTCTGATTCAAGTGCTTCTGACATCTCTCTTCATAGGTAAAGACCTTCAGGGCTGTCTAGCACTCCTAAGCACAAGCAGGCTGTGATGAGCTGGGTGTGGTGGCGTGTGCCTGTGGTCCCTGCTACTTGGGAGGCTGAGGTGGGTGATCACTTGAGCCCAGGAGGTCAAGGCTGCAGTGAGCTGTGATCGTGCCACTGCCCTCCAGCCTGGGTGACAGACAAGACCCCCATCGCTTTAAAAAAAAAGGAGGGGGGGTGGGGGGGGAGGCTGCAGTGAGTTTACGGGGAAAATACGTGTGTTAGATGAGCTGTGTTCAGGCAAGAGTTACGGTGCTGCTGGTCATGAATACAACATTAAAGAAGCAATAATATATATGAAAGTGTCTTTCAAAAGAAACGTACACACAAGGTGGATTAGGGAAGGAAATGCGGCAAACAGAGGCTCTCACAAGGCTGTATTTCCCCTGGAGCAATGGTTCTGTACTTTGTGGTTAGAAAAGATTTAAGATGAGACGGTTCTGAGCAAGAGTGCTAAATGTATACCACATCTCGGATAAGAAACCCTTCTCCCTGGAACACCAGAAAGCACTCAGAATGGGAGGCAGACTCCCCTCCCCGCCAGGACTCCTTTCTGCTCTGCACAGCCCTGCTGTGGGCACATGGGCCGTTCCTGACGCTGGGTCCCTGCAGCACTATGTGCACACAGCATGCTGCCCTGCTCCGCCTTCTGCCTTCCTCCCGGCCTCCAGCACCCCGAAGAGCCCAAAGCCTTGGCTTCAGTGGTATGTGCCCCAGCATGTCAGCTGGGGGAGTGATATTTTTCCTCTTCTCTGAGAGTTAAAAGACAACATCATCTTAACAAAAGCAGGACACCTGACCCCTTTAAGAGGGCTCGCTGATAACCGTAACTACTGAAAATAAAGGAACGTTTCCATGTGAAAAATGTTAATTCTAGAGGAATTTCACTTGACTCTTGGCAGGTGGGACTGCCAGAGCTGTCTTGGGAGGTCTGGGAGGGGGCAGACACACACACACACACACACACACACACACACACACACACACACACACTCACGGGTTCAGATAAGGGAGGGGCATGGGGTGGGCCTGTCAGCAGGAAGGGTGTGGAGGGGCAAAGGCATATTGTGGGGTTTGGGATCCTCATCATTGGAGGGGCCTGGGCACCCTCAGACACCCCCCACTTCTGCTTCCGGGAGGTAACAGAGGGATTCCAATGCTGAGCCCCCAAGAGTGACTCAACCAGGCATTCGTTTCTCCAGTCATCATCCTCTGCTTTGGAATTAAACTCTCCCAGGCCTTAGTAAGTAAGAAGTCAGCCCTGCAGGTGAACTTGAGGGTGAAGGGCAGGGAGGGTGGGGAGGGGTTGGTCCTGCCTCTTCCAGGTCCCTGAAGGCTCCATCTGGAAGCTGTTGGGGCAGGGCCAACTCTCCTGGGAAGGGGACCCCACCCCACCAGGTCCAGCCCTTCACTCCTTTTCCTTGCCTAAACTCCCCTTCTGTCTGGACTTCTCCTGGTTCCAAGATTCCCATACAGTTCACTGCCATTGTGCACTGAAAAGCATTTCAGGCTCCTATATGATGCTTTGCTACCCCAACGCTGACTTAGCGCCCAAGGGCGGTGCCCTCAGCCACTCTGTGATGTCACTTCTGCCTCTGGTCTCCCTGTTTCTGTTATGGGATCCAGCTGCATCATAGTGCTTCCCCGGTGATCAGACACAGTTGGGGCTGCCAAGGGCTCTCACCCCAGCAGGGTCTCACCAGACCCCGCAAAGAGGCCCCCAGGCATCCAAGAAGAGGCTGGGAAATGTTGAGTGCCGCCACCCTGCTGCCACCCCACGCTGGCTTCAGGGCTACTCAGTGTGACTGTGACACGGAAGGGTGGTCATGGGGCCACACGCATCCCCCAGGGGAATCCGGGGCAGAGGCGGGCAGGCGGGCCATGAGTACATGAAACAGAGCAGCACTGACCTTGACTGAGATCGTGGTGATTAAAAAGGCAACTGAAACAATGGGGGGAAAGCCAGAACCTGGGGTGCAAGAATAATCTATCAGGACTCTTACCCAGAGCCTTCCTGAAGGGAAAAAGAAATCCAGTAAAAACAAACTCTCCTTCATGGTGGCAACAATGAAACAATCTCGCTTCTCTTGCTCTCAATTTTATTGGCCTCCAAAGGTTCTGTGTTTCTAAAGATTAGCCTTCCCTCGGGAAATTAGGGGTGGGGGAAAACAAGACAAATATTAGTTCCCCTCTTGAGAAGTCTTTCTTTTGAACAGGTTTCCCCAGGAGCTCTACAGGGCTTCTCATTCCAGGCCTTCTCAACTCAAGTGAGGGGAAAGGATTAACAAATATCTTTGAATTCCAGTGAGACAAAACAGGAACGGCCTCAAGCCCGGTTTCCTTCTGCAGCCTCTCGAAGGCTCCTTCGGCCTGCCCCAAAGTCACGGACAAGAGCGCCGTCCCCCACGTGGGCTGCGCCCGGGGCTGCATCAGATCCGCCAGCTGGGCCGGGACAACTGATTTTCACTTCTGATTAGTAATTGTGTACGAGAGATGTTCCCAGCTAAAATAATATACAAGAACTTCCCCAGAGAAATATACACAGTCATTTTTTGGAATCACTTAACACGAGGCTTCACGGAGTGAAGGTACAATTGGAACAATGTAACACGTTTCCCTTGTGGAAGAGAAGGGCTGGTACAAGCTGATGTCATCGCTGCAGAGGTGACTGTGCCGTTTTTATTAGTCCCAGGCCACACGTAGATGAGCAGAGGGCCATTGTTATGCAACCATTTAGTATTATTTTCCCATAAATCAAGGTAACGCCTAATGAATTCTGAGACTTTAAATCAAGCAGCCTTTTCCTATTTGGAACATAAAGTTGAGCTGTTGCCAAGAGCTCCGGGAAGCAGAGGGCTACAAGCGGCATTTCAATAAAGAATGTAGAACCGCATACAGGCTGGTGGCTCATGCCCACTCACCAGCATCATCAAGTCAGTCTTGCGGGAGCTTCGCTTTAGTGCTGAGAGTGACAGACTGCAGCTAGGAGAGGGAAGTGGGGAACAGGCAGCTGTGCTGGTCTCCCGGGGCTGCCATCACAAAGGGCCTCAGGCTGGCAGCCTCACCGCAGACTTTTATTGTCTCATATTCTGGGGTCTGGAAGTCTGGGATCAAGGTGTGGGGAGGGTTACGTCTTCTGGGGCCCCTCTCCTGGGCTTGCTGATGGCCGTCTTCTCTCCCTGTCCTCAGAGGGTCATCCCTCTGTGCATGCCTGTGTCCTAATCTCATCTCCTTTTTCTCTTTCTTTAGTTTTAGAGATAGGATCTTGCTCTGTTGCCCTGATTGGAGTTCAGTGGCACAATCATGGCTCACTGAAGCCCCAAACTGCCCGTGCTCAAGCAATCCTTTTGCCTCAGCCTCCCAGGCTCCCAAATAGCTGGGACTACAGGTGCACCTCACCATGCATGGCTAATTTTTAAAATTGTTTGTAGAGACGGGGTCTCACCCATATTGCCCAGGCTGGTCTCGAACTTCTGGGCTCCAGCAATCCTCCTGCTTTGGCCTCCCAAAGTGTTGGGAGTCACCTTGCTAGGCCCTAATCTCCTTTTCTTATAGGACGCTGCTCACCCCGGATTAGGGCCCACCCTCATAACTCATTTTGAATGAATTACCTATTTAAAGACCCTCTCTCGGTCAGGAGCGGTGGCTCACCCCTGTAATCCCAGCACTTTGGGAGGCCAAGGCAGGTAGGTCACTTGAGGTCAGGAGTTCAAGACCAGTCTGGCCAACATGGTGAAACACCATCTCTACTAAAAATACAAAAAATTAGATGGGTGTGGTGGTCCGTGCCTGTAGTCCCAGCTACTTAAGAGGCTGAGGCACGAGAATCTCTTGAACCCAGGTGGCAGAGGTTGCAGTGAGCTGAGATTGCATCACTGCATTCCAGCATGGGCAACAGAGCAAGACTCTGTCTCAAGAAAAAAAAAAAAACCCTCTCTCCAAATACAGCCATATGGGGTTGGGACTGGGTGATTAGGACTTCAACATAGGAACTTGGGGAGGGAGGCCATAAATCAGCTGATATAGGGGGAAGCACAGAAAAATCTTGGCGTCGTTTTGCTGTTGGACAAGAAAATGCAAAGGAAGGAAAGAATAGACATTGGCTGATTCCCGGCTGTTTTCCCACCATGACTCAGCTGGTGCAGCATCCCCATCAGGCCAGCCCAGGCACTCCGGCATGGCCTGACTCTTGGATAGAAAGATGTGAGGGTGTGAGGAGTGGAGGTCTGCATCCAAGACACCTGCAGAGACCCCCGAGGTGAGTGTGTATGTTCAAATGAGCTGGCCAAGGGGCTGTGTGGATTTGCATTCTGATGTTTTCTGCAGAGACAGAGCAGGTGGAGGAAGTGGGAGGCAGCTGAAAAGCTGAGTTTCATTTTCAGTTCTCTACAGCAGGGCAGCTGCTTATCTGACGGAGGCTCAGGTCCTCCATCTCTAAGGTAATGACACCCTTTTCTCACATGTTCTTGAGAGGAGTAACTAACCACAGCATCATCTGCCAGGAAAGCCCAGCACAGAGCCCGCCTGGTCCACAGCACCTGCCCGGTCCATAGCGCCCACCTGGTCCACAGTGCCCCGCCCGGTCCACAGTGCCCGCCTGGTCCACAGTGCCTGGGAGCTGCCATTACCTGCCCTCTTCCTAGCATCCTGGACTCACGCTTTCATCCAGGGCTCTGGGTACAGGGGAGAAGAGGTGTGGGTGGCTGGAGTCAGAGACCTAGGCACAGCTTCCTGGTCACAGTGGACATACACTGGAAACAAGAATGTTCTGGACTCACTGCCTTTGCAGAGTTCAGATCTCAACTATGAATGACAGTGACTGAAGAGGGGCTTCATCCAGCCCCAGCATCTCCTGGGTGCACATTCCCCCAACTTTCTTCCCATCACGGGGAGGAAGGAGTGGAAACCAAAGGCATGTAAGTATTTGAACAATAGCAATTCAATGTCTTTGAACTCAAAGTAGATGAGTGACAGAGTCACAGCATACACAATTGTGCTGGGGCCTTGTGATGTCCTGGAGGGGGCCATGGTTCACATCACCCTCTCCATGGTTTAGGGATGGCCCACGGGGACATTACCATGTGCCACGCAGCTCAGAGGTCTCTTTCAGGTACCACAAGTTGCCATCTGGAATGGGGATAATCATTTGGGGCCATCAGTTGGTTGAGGGGGCTGTGGGGTCACGTGGAACGGACAGCATCAGAAACCCCCAACCCGTATTCTGTGAGGCAGTGTGGCTGACAGTCCTGCAGGGCATGCCACTTGACCATGAGTGACTTTTTCCTACTTTCTACATTTCAGAGTTATGGAGAAGCAGAAGCACTATTTTGCGGGGCACAATGGCTCACACCTGCCATCCTAGCACTTTGGGAGGCTGAGGCAGGAGGATCAGCTGAGCCCAAGAGTTCAAAGCTGCAGTGAGCTAGGATCACAACCCTGCACCCCAGGCTGGGTGATTGAGAGTAAGACCCTATTAAGAAAAGAAAAAAAAGTTTGGGCACGATGGCTCATGCCTGTAATCCCAGCACTGCGGCAGGTGATCCCGAGGCAAGTGGATCACCTGAGGTCAGGAGTTTGAGACTAACCTGGCCAACATGGTGAAATGTCGTTTCTACTAAAAATACAAAAATTAGTTGGGCTTAGTGGCACATGCCTATAATCCCAGCTACTCAGAAGGCTTAGGAGAGTAACGTAAACCCAGGAGGTGGAGATTGCCATGAGCTGAAATTGTGCCACTGCACTTCAGTCTGGGTGACAGAGCAAGACTCCATCTCAAAAACAGAAAAGAAAAAAAGAGAAAGAAAGAAAATACGATTTATTTGTCCTGTCATCAATTTGTCACTTTTTTTTTCTTTTCTTTTTTTTTTTTTTAAAGATGGGGTTTCACCATGATGGCCAGGCTGGTCTTGAACTCCTGACCTCAGGTGATCCACCCACCTCAGCCTCCCAAAGTGCTAGGATTACAGGCTTGAGCCACCGCGCCCCGGCTTATCAATTTGTCACTTTGAGAAGAAATCAAGAAAAGGTTCTTGTCACAACAGACGTACAAAGCATAATGCTGGTTTGGGAGGAAGAGCCTTTCCCAGGGACTTTCTAGAAAAGCCTCTCATTACCTGGCCTGTCAAGGTGTGTGTGGGTTCGGCAGCAGCCCTGCAAGGGGGCGGGGAAATGCTGCTCTGCGCCGACCCTGGTGTGGCCTGGAGCTCCTGGCCCAGGACCTGGAACAGAGCAGGAGTTCCACATGCCTTTGCCGGGCTCTGCACAGGGCAGCCGGACAACCACAGGAGATAGTCTCTCTGACTAGTAGAAACTTTTCTTACTTTTAGCAAAGCAACAATGCTTACTCTCTCAAAGGGGTTTTTCTCTTTAGAATCGACATTAGAACCTGACTCTGTCCCCCATGACATGGGCCCCAAAGAAAGACATCCAAAAATCAGCGTTCCTACCCTATGCTCTCTTTCCTTCAGGTGAGATCATCAGCGTTGGCAATCTTGGGGACAATACTTTTCCATGAAGAACTTTCATAAACTCCACACCTAAGAGTTTCAGGCTGGAAGGAGATCAGAAAAACCAGTTAAATGAGATCACAGAACACCCCAGCTCAGCAATGCATCACCAGAAGTAACAGAACCTCCTGCAGGGTTTTGACCCCCTCCCTCCCGAGGCCAGCACGTATTTAACAAAGGCCAGACCTCAGGGACTACATCAAACTTTAACACTTCTGCTCATCAGAGGACTCAATCAACAGAGTAATGGCAACCGACAGGATGAAAAAAATATTGGCAAATGATACATCTGATGAGGATTTATAGCCAGAATATATAAAGAATTCTTGGCTGGGCACAGTGGCCCATGCCTGTAATCCCAGCACTTTGGGAGGCTGAAGAGGGTGGATCACCTCAGGTGAAGAGTTTGAGATCAGCCTGACCAACATGGTGAAACCCCCCTCTCTGCTAAAAATACAAAAATTAGCTGGGCATGGTGGTGCACGCCTGTAATCCCAGCTACTAGAGAGCCTGAGACAGGAGAATCACTTGAACCCAGGAGGCAGAGGTTGCAGTGAGCTGAGATCGCACCACTGCACTCCAGCCTGAGTGTGAGAAACTCACCCAGTCAAACACGACGAATGGACTCACAGACACTGAGAACAGCCAAAGTGAGACTTTTAATGACAGTCTTGCAAGATCGGGGTTTCTGATAGGCAGGCACACCCAGCACAGTTTTGACAAGCAATTTATCCCCTAGTGCGCAGGTCTCTCCTTGGTTCCTTACAGGCTGAGTACTATAGGGTCACAATCTTCCCGATATTGCCTATTGATTGTTGGGGGAGGAGCTGTAGGTGTTTTGTTTGTCTGTTTGTTGAGACGAAGTCTCTCTCTGTCGCCAGGCCGTGGCACTGGCTGTCATGAAGGTGCTGCTAATGCTGCCTGTCAACACACAGAAGGACGGAGCTACAGCACGGATGGGAGCAGAGAGATTACTTACACCGCTGCCCGCCTCCTTCGGTACGCAGGGTGAGTAAGAGAAGAGAGTGGGAATCGGCAATGCGAAATTGTGTTTAGGCAAACGCAGACGGAGCTGCAGGTGCTCACTTCCCAGGCTGGACACACTCCCTCCTGCTAAACCACAATGGCCGACGACAGTGTGTGATAGGACTTTATGAGAGTTTTTGGGTAAAAAGGCCAACCTCACTTTGAGAAAGAGTGAAAGTGGAGTGGAAGGAAACAGAGAAAGAAGCGCAGTATTTGTAAAGTCCTGCCAGGTGGCGGTCCCTGCGGGGCTCTCGTGGCCGGGCTCTGGTCTCTGGCGTGTCTGCCGGAGCCTCTCGGGCGGTAACAAGGGAGGCGTCACAGTGACCTGGTGCACTTTTTCTATTGTTGTTACTCTACGTGATTTCCCCCTTAAGAAGGGGCCAATATGATTCAAATAATTATAAAAAGACACCCAAAGAGGCAATAGAAAGGTTACTTGATTTTTTTAGATCCAGGTTTTGAGCATTTCATTTTTCCTAGGAAACTGTCTATTTGAATGAAATGTTCAAGTGTTGGAGCACAGGGTCATGCATAGCTGATCAGTTCTCTTACATTAAAATTTCTGTGGTATCATGCCTGCCATCACTTTTACGTTTCAACATAGCAGGGATGCCCCTCGACCACGTAAACTGTCAAAAAGCTGAAGGCTGTGGGAGCCGGAAAGGAGAGGCAGGTAGAGTCATGTGGCAGGTCATGACCCAGTGAGTGTCAGAGAGAAAGCTCAGAAGGGTGTGGGGAGCCGAGAGCTATATCCAGAATTTAGCAGCATTCAGGCTTACTAACACAAATGACTGCAAAGTGCGCTTTTTTTTAATGTAGCTTTTACCACAGCAGCACATGGAACAATTTTTTTTGTTTGTTTGTTGAGACAGAGTCTCACACTGTCGCCCAGGCTGGAGTGCAGTGGTACGATCCCGGCTCACTGCAACCTCCTCCTCCCGGGTATCAAGCAATTCTCTCCTGCCTCAGCCTCCCAAGTAGCTGGGACTACAGGTGCCCGCCACCACTCCCAGCTCATTTTTATATTTTTCGTAGAGATGGGGTTTCACCATGTTGGCCAGGCTGGTCTCCAACTCCCGACCTCGTGATCCACCCACCTTGGCCTCCCAAAGTGCTGGGATTACAGGTGTGAGCCACTGTGCCGGGCCCCACATTTAACAATTTAAAAAAATTTTGTGGAGATTGAGTCTCGATTTGTTGCCCAGGGTGGTCTCGAACTCCTCCTCAAGTGATCCTGCAGCCTTGGCCTCTCAAAGTGTTGGGATTACAGGTGTAAGCGACTGTACCCAGCCTACCATCGTAGCACATTTTAAAGGTACTTAAGGATAAATCTAAAAGATGGTAATGTAAAGCCCTTATCAATAAAATACAATTTTATTGAAAACATAAAGATCCGACTAGAATTTAAAAATAGCAAGACTCAGTATTATAATCATGTCAATCCTACACCAATTACCCTCTAAATTGAAAGTAACTGCCATCTGGGTCACTCCTGTAATCCCAGCATTTTAGGAGATCGAGGCAGGTGAATCATTTGAAGTCAGGAGTTTGAGACAAGCCTGGCCAACATGGTGCAACCCCATTTCTACTAAAAATACAAAAAAGTAGCCAGGCGTGGTGGTGCATGCCTGTAGTCCCAGCTACTTGGGAGGCTGAGGCAGAATTGCTTGAACGTGGGAGGCGGAGGTTGCAGTGAGCTGAGATCGTGCCACTGCACGCCAGCCTAGGCGAGACAGTGAAACTCCATCTCAGAAAAAAAGAAAGAGAGAGAGAGAGAGAGGGAAAGAAAGAGAGAAAGAAACTGCCATCAACCTCAGTAAGGTTTTCTATGGAACATCACAGGCTGATTCTAAAACATGTCATGGGAAAGAGCCGAAAACAGTCAGATGTGTTCTGAAGGGCAACGTGGGGGATAAAGATGGATCACAAAGCTGAAATGCCCGAAGGCTGTGCAGGCTCCGGGCAGATGAGCAGGACGGAGAAGAGTCTAGGCCCAGACCCAAAAAATGGTTTTTAAAATGCCCAGGTGGCATTACAGCCTGTAGGAGGAAGGGACTCGATTCATGTCCATGTAGAAAAAGAAAACAGAACCGAATCTCTATGTCACAACTTACTCCAAAGACCTCAAGATAAAACCTTACAAGGTTCAGAAGAAAATACAGAAGGCTTGATGACTTTGGTATGAAATATGACTTCTTGATTAAAACACTGAAAGCACAGAGCAGATTGCTAGATTACTCTACATTCCATTGTAAAAGTTCTATATATTAAAAGACACAATAAAGTATTGAAAAGACTTTAGGCCACAGACTGGGGAGAAAAGCTTTGCAGATAGAGCCAACTAAGCACTAGAATCCAGAATATTCAAAGAATCTAATAAATTAATTAAGAAAAGGCCAAGAACCCACTGAAAAGGGGGGAAAACAGGAACTGGAAATTCACAAACTGGAAACAGAATGGACCATAGAAACGTGGAAGGCCGGTTCCCACGCCTGTGGTGGGGGGTGACACAGAGCAGCCTTGGTGAGAGCTGTGGCAGTGTCAGGAGGCTGAGGACAGCCATGACGTGGGGAGCTGACAAGCCCGTATTTCAGTACCTGCCCTGGAACCCCTTGCGCCTGCATGAGAGTGTTCAGTAGCTGTGCGGGACTAGCAGAAACTGGAGCCCCACCCCCAGCCCCAACGCTCCATCAATAGGATGGACACTGTGGCGCAGCCAGGGATGGCATTCCCCCTGGTACTCTGTGTGCCCCAGCAACCCTGCAACCATACATGAATCAACTGGAGTGACACACGGTGCAGTGAGCATGCCATTCTCACACACTGTGGGTGAGGCAAGGAGCTGCAGAAGAATGAGAATGATAGGTACATACACACGTGAATAGATAGGTTGGATAGACAGGTACATATGCACGTGAACAGATAGGTGGATAGACAGGTACGTATGCACAGGAACAGATAGGTGGATAGACAGGTACATACGCACATGAATAGATAGGTGGATAGAACAGGTACATACATACATGGATGGAAGGCTAGACACATACATATATACATGGATAGTTGGATAGACAGGTATGTATATATCAGAATACATGAATAGATAGGTGGATAGGTAGGTACATACATACATGGATAGAGGGGAGAGACAGGTATATATGTCCCTGAATAGATACAGACATACATATATGAATGGATAGAGTGATACATACGTACATGGGCAGGTAGACAGATGGACAGAAGCTACATCCATCCAGGCATAAAGGTAATATGTCTCAGTATCCTGTGTGCTACTGCAGAGCGTGGTCTGTGTCACTTGGAGGAATAAGCCTGGGCATTAGAAGTACAAACACACGTGGAGAATGTTAACACCAAATTCAGGACTGCCACAGTCACCTCGGGGGCCTCTGGGAGGTGGTGTGCATTGTCAGATCTCATTTCTGAAGAGGAATGGTGGCCACTAGGACGTTTGTGATGCAAGCAAGTTCTGTCTTTTTTTTAGTCTGATCAACTTTATAAAAATGGTTTTTAAAATGCCCAGCTCTGTGTGTAGGTCCTCAGCTTTATTCCTAAATGTAAGCCTTGCTGAGACCGCAACCGGTCGCAGGCCTGGGAAACCAGGGTGGGCTGAGGAGGGGAGCAGAGGCAGAGGCTGGCAGGAAGGATGGGATCCAGGCCAGCTAGGGGGTCAGCAGCAGGCATGGGTTAAAGGGGAGTGGGTCATGGGAGGGGCCTGTGCAGGATGGAGCCCAGCAGGGACGGGGAGAGGATGCAAAGCCAAGCAGAAGGCGGTGATGGCAGCAGACAGGAGCACCCAGGGGCCACCGCTTGGCCACGAGTGTAGGCCGGCTATGCCCTCAGCACAGGGCCCCAAGGCTCGCCAGCCAACCAGGACCGAGACCCGCAGTGCTGGGGGCTGTGGCTCCTTCCCGTCCTTTCCCTGGGCTGCCTTCAGCCCACATCTCTCCAAGTTAGCAGGGGAGTTAGAGCCCCCAAGACCCTGATCTCACATCGTCCTCACACCTGTATTGGGAGCCATGTCCTGCTGCACCCGAATCTTCTGTTTCTCCCTGACCACGGGCTCCTAAAGTTTGAGACCTGCGGTTGTTCCTGTCTTCAAGTTGGCTGCTGCGGTGAGTTTCCAGGAGGTTCGTCTTACTAGCTCTTATTGTGCTAGATACTGGGAAAGCGATTCTGTGCCTCCCTCAACCATGGGAACCTGGAATCTCTGTTTTGCTTTTTAGCGTGCAGGTCATTTCCAACCTTTACATCTGCCTATGAGAAAAATCCTATTTTCATACCTCAGGCATTATCACCCACCAGCGTGTGGTCTAAATTTGGACTTCTGTACACAGGAGCTCACCTCGGGGACAGCCTCATCGGAGGGCATAGAAGTGAGGAGGGCATGCCGCTGCCCCGTGTGAGCCTCCTGCTGAACACCAAGATGAGGGTTTACAAATTCCTGGGTCAGCAGAGGGGCCTCTGGGCATATGGGCTTTGGGGGTGGGGGTGCCCCAGCAAGGGAAGGCACCCTGGCTGCCTCAACCAGAGAAGCTTTGCTTATTTCTTCCACAACACCATTACCAGGGAAGATTTCATTTAAAGAATGGCTTTTTGTCATCACACGTCATTAGAGAAATGTAAATCAAAACCACCAATGAGATACCATCTCACGCCAGTTAGAATGGCGATCATTAAAAAGTCAGGAGACAACAGATGCTGGAGAGGATGTGGAGAAATAGAAACACTTTTACACTGTTGGTGGGAGTGTAAATTAGTTCAACCATTGTGGAAGACAGTATGGCGATTCCTCAAGGACCTAGAGCTAGAGATACCATTTGACCCAGCAATCCCATTACTGGGTATATTCCCAAAGGAGTATAAATCATTCAGTTATTAAGACACATGCACACATATGTGTATTGTGGCACTGTTCACAACAGCAAAGACTTGGAGCCAACCCAAATGCCCATCAATAATAGACTGGATTTAAAAAAACGTGGCACATATACACCATGGAATACTATGCAGCCATAAAAAACAATGAGTTCATGTCCTTTGCAGGGACATGGATGAAACTGGAAACCATCATTCTCAGCAAACTAACACAAGAACAGAAAACCAAACACTGCATGTTCTCACTCGTAAGTGGGAGGTGAACAAGGAGAACACATGGACACAGGGAGGGGAACATCACACACCAGGGCCTGTTGGCGGGTGGGGGTTAGGGGAGGGAGAGCATTAGGAGAAATACCTAATGTAGATGATGGGGTGATGGGTGCAGCAAACCACCATGGCACGTGTATACCTGCGTAACAAACCTGCATGCTCTGCACATGTACCCCAGAACTTAAAGTATAATAATTTTAAAAAATTAGAACAATTAAAAATAATACAAGGAAAGAAAGAAATTGAAACAAACCAATAGTCACTATTTGATTGCATTTCTCCCTCTTTTGTGGAAAACCACATGGCCCACCATGGGAACTAAGACCTGCTAAGGAGCAGAAGTGGGGGTGCAAGGGGGGAGGGGCTCCACCAGTGGAAGGTGTGGCAGTGCTGCAGGTGAGATATGAAAGAAACAGCCTGGTGTGGCCCTTAACAGGCCAAGTCCCTGGGCCCTTCTGCCGCAGGCTGCGCCTTCCCACAGTGTTAGAGCCGCTAGCCTGGGCGGTTGCCTTTCACCTCAGCAATCTGCAGAGCAAGAAGCACTGTCCCTCGGCTACAGGGGACAGTGCAGGGGGAGTCTGTGACTTACTCAGGTGAGGCAGGTCACTGGGGAGACCAGCCCCTGCACAAGCTCCACCCTGGGCAGTGGTCACTGCTGTGTCCCCGCCCCATGGAAGCCACAGGGCTGTGACAGCCCCCACGATGCACATGAGGGAGGGGCAGGAGTTGGCTGCAGAAAGGGGATGATGGGAAGAGGAAATATACTGGCTCCTGGCAGCTGATTTTTTATTTTCTTTTTGAGACAGAGTTTCTGTCGCCCTGGCTGGAGTGCAGTGGTGCAATCTCGGCTCATTGCAACTTCAGCCTCCTGTCTCAGCCTCCTGGGTAGCTGGGATTACAGGCATGTGCCACCACACCCAGCTAATTTTTGTATTTTTAGTAGAGACAGGGTTTCACCATATTGGCCGGGCTGGTCTCCAACTCCTGACCTCAGGTGATCCACCTGCCTTTGCCTCCCAAGGTGCTGGGATTACAGGAGTGAGTCATTGCTCCTGGCCTTTTTTTTTTTTCAAGAAAGTTCTTGCTCTGTCACCCAGGCTGGAGTGCAGTGGAGCAATCACAGCTCACTGCAGCCTCAAACTGGCCTCAAGTGATCCTCCCGTCTCAGCCCCCTGAGCAGCTAAGACTGCAGGCACATACCGCCATGCCTGGCTTTTTTTTCTTTTTTTTTAGTATACACAAGGTCTCACTATGTTGCCCAGGCTGGTCTTGAACTCCTGGGCTCAAGTGATCCTCCTACCTTGGCCTCTCAAAGTCCTGGGATTACAGGCATGAACCATTGCACCAGGCTGCAGCTAAAGTTTGAAGAGAACATTGCGCTGTTTATTTCCTTTCCATAATCCCAGCTACTCAGGAGGCTGAGGCAGGAGAATCACTTGAATCTGGGAGGCGGAGGTTGTAGTGAGCTGAGATCGCGCCATTGCACTCCAGCCTGGGTGACAGAGTAAGACTCTGTCTCAAAAAAAAAAAAAAATTATACTTATTTAGTTTTTGAGACAAGGTCTCACTCTGTGATCCAGGCTGGAGTGCAGTGGTGCGATCTCAGCTCACTACAACCTCCACCTCCCGAGCTTAAGCGATTCTTTTGCCTCAGCCTCCAGAGTGGCTGGGACTACAAGCATGTGCCACTACACTGGCTAATTTTTGCATTTTTTTTGTAGAGACGGGGTTTTATCATGTTGCCCAGGCTGGTCCTGCACACCTGGACTGAAGTAATCCTCCCCAGGAAGGAAGCCACACCCAGGCACACACCCTGGGCCTTGATAATACAGGTGCTGGGACTACAGGTGTGAGCTACAACTCCTGGCCTCCTATTGTTTTTTTAAAAAATGCTTAATATTCACACAAGAGGAAGAGTTCATTTTTTATTTTTTATTTTTTTGAGACAGAGTTTTACTCTCGTCTCCCAGGCTGGAGTGCAATGACTTGATCTTGGTTCACTGTAACTTCCGCCTCCTGGGTTCAAGTGATTCTCCTGTCTAAGCCTCCTGAGTAGCTTGGATTACAGACATGCGCCACCACACCTGGGTAATTTTTGTATTTTTAGTAGAGACAGGGTTTCATCATGTTGGTCAGGCTGGTCTCGAACTCCTGACCTCAGGTGATCCACTCCCTTTGGCCTCCCAAAGTGCTGGGATTACAGGTGTGAGTCACGGCGCCCGGCCAAGAGGAAGCGTTCTAGGGACTGGCTGAAGGACAGTGAGAATGCACTTGACTCCACTGAACTATGCAGTTAAAAATGGGAAGACATGTTGTATTCTGCATATTTCATCACAATCACACATTTTTAAAAGAAAGGAAAAGATACCTGAGATTGAGATCGCAGCTCTGACGGCCAATTTGTTTCTGCGTCCACCCCATTTTTCTTTGCTTCTGGTCTCCCTCCATTTATTGATCCTCACTTGACTTTAAAAACCAGATCTCTGAGGAAGGCATGAGGCAGTCATCAGCTACCTCTGGAGGCCAGGAGGCACTGGCACGGAGGCACTGGGGGGCATGGTGTGGAGAGGGCAGTGTGGTCCTGTGAGCTTGTGAGCCAGTGGGTACAAAGCTCACAGCGAGACCCACAGACACCACGTGGCTTGGGCACCACACACAGACAGCGACCAGCCTTGAATCTACTCCATGTCTTGGAAGAAAGAAGCCTAGAACTCAGCCAGATTATCAAAGCCCGGGGTGAGAAATGCTGATTTTCAGGGAGACAACTGAAATAGAAACTTCAGTCTCTTTCTCCCCCAAGACACCGAAGCCTCTGGAATCTGAGCCACTGAGGCCTGAAAAGCAATTCTGGTTCTGGGGTTTATCACTATTCCCCTAACCCCCTCTGGCAGGAGCTGGCCACGCCACTGCCCTGGGGAGCTCTTTAGAGGAGGATGGCACAGCCCTCCACACACATCCCCCACAGAGGTCAAATCCCAGCTCCCCCAAGACTCACCACCTCAGTTCTTCTCACTGGCTAAATCCCATCCACCCTTCAGGTGTGACTTCCTCTGAGGGACCCCCTGACCACCCAGCCTGAATGCGCAGGTAGGTAGATAGGAGTACTAATGTGCCATGCAGTCATCCCCTGAGTCTGTTCCTGGTTCCCAGCCTGCTCAACTCTGTATCCCAAGCGTCTGGCAGAAATAATGATTTCCTGAGGGTTAAATGAACCCGAGACACTCTGTCAGGGTGCAGACTCCTGCGATGTTACTGAGTAAATCCACGGGAGGAGAGACAGAGCTCAGCCCAGGACAGGCCTCCCCGTGGCACTAGCCTGGCCTTGGGAATAGCAGCTTTTCAGGAACCTACTGCTCATTAAAAACTGTATACTCGTCAAAGCCAAGCACCTTCTGCTACCTGGTTAGAGGGTGCACAGTTCTATCTGAATGTTGATCCTGGAGATAAACTGCCCCTTAGCAAGAGGGGCTGAAAATAGGCTTTCAGAATGGAAACGCAAATTTCAAAACTGGTAGGGGTGGAAGCTGTTGTAAACATTGCTGATGCATGGTTGGCCTGTGGCCCAGCTCTCTCCTCCGGAACCTTGCCCCGCCCTGCCAGGCAGCAGGCTGCACACCCTGCCTCCCTCCCGGAAGCACCTGGCCTGACATCGCTCCACTGTCATCAGGCAGAGGATGGGCACATCCTGTGCTCAGCCCTACAAAAGCAAACACAGTGGGCTCAGGAGAGGCTGGAGCTGGACGTGGTGCACCTGCAAACCCAGCCCTTTCCCTGCTCCTGGCAGCATAGGCATCTCCTCCCAGGATCAGGGGTAGCCACCCTGAGTAGAGCTGCCTCGTGGGGAGGCAGGCTTGGGCCCACGCAGACCCTCCCTGTCCTTGCTATGGGTGCACCGGCACCGAGGGCAAGGGCGGGCACTGCCCAGTGCCAGGGTGGAGAGGGATGACAGGGAAGGGTGACAGGGAGCTTCCCAGAGTACTGGAAATGTCCTATCCCTGGGTGGGATGTAGATTTCATGAGAGTTCATCTAACAAAACTCCTCTCATGGGAAACAAGATCTGTGCATTTCATTGTATGAAAATTATGCCTTACTTAAAATAAAACTAAACCGGCTCACACCCGCTAGGATGACTGCTATTTAAAAAAAAAAAAGCAAACAACATTTGCTGGTGAGGATGTGAATGAAGATGGAGGGACCCTCGTGTGCTGATGCTGGGAATGTAAGATGGTGCAGCTGCTATGGAAATCAGTGTGGCTTCTCCTCAAAAGCTAAGAGTAGAGCGAGCCTACGATCCAGCACGCCACTTCCAGGTGTAGACACGAAGAAGTGAAAGCAGAATTGTGGGCAAGCGCACACCCATGCTCAAGAGGTAGAAGGAACCCGAGTGCCCGTGAGGAGATGAACAGATAAATAAAAGATGACATATCAGCAGAAGGCAGCATCAGTCAGCCTGGAGAGGCAGGGAACTCAGACACACACTGCCACGTGGGTGGACCTTGTGGATATTACGTGAAGTAAAATAAGTCAGTCACAGAAAGACAAACGTGGAGGGAGTCCGCTGACATCAGTTCTCTAGAATAGCCAAATTCACAGACAAGAAAGCAGAATGGTAAGTTTGGCAGGAGCTGAAAAGAGGGGGAGAAAGGGGGACTTGTGGTTTAGCGCATACAGAGTTTGGGTTTTACAGGATGAAAAGAATTTTGGAGATCGGATGCACAACACTAGGAATATACTTAACATTATGGAACTGTGTGCTTAAAAATGGTTATGATGATAAATGATGTTGGATGTTTGTTGTCACAAGCGAGTAGAAAAGCTGCACGGTGATGCAACTGGGGTCTCAGCAGCCCCCATCATCCTCGTCCTTACTTCTCACCCACGCAGCCCTGGCCCTTCCCGCATCAGCCCCGCTTCCTCAAGAAACGCCAGCTGTGGCCTGAAGAGACCCCCCCAGAGTCCCTGTGGCCGACCCCAGGCCTGCTTCCCCATCGACTGGCTGAAGTGTCTCAGCTCCTCCTGTCATCTGGAAAGGCTGCTTCCCAGGGCAAGTCCAGACTGCCCCACTGGGAACAGATAGTGCTGGGCAAAGGCTGGTGCCACGGCCGCATGCTGTCATGCATGGGGCTGCCATCACATGGGCTGGTCCTGGGCAGGTGGGTCTCTAGGACCGGCTCAGGCAGCACAAGGAAGAGCCCCTGGTCCTGCCGCCCTTCAAAGAGCACCCCCTAAGCACAGGACAGAGGCCCACTGCCTGCGGGGGCCACCACAGACCCCAGCTCTCAATGAACACACAGAGGGTCCCTCGGAGGCCCAGGCCCCGGCAGCCGCAGGTGTGGGGCAGCTGATGGCATACGGGCTGCTGCCTTCTCTCTGGAACCCCTGCAGTCGGCTCTCAGCACGGCCTCTTCCGCTTTGATTAAGCACCAGCGGTTTGTGCCGACCCCATGAATTGTCACTACCAACCTGAATTTGTCATCGCAGGAAGGGAGGGAACGCAGGGCCTGGGCTTGGCAAGCCTCTCGTGGGAAGGGCCAGTTGGTAAATGTGTTCGGCTCTGCAGGCCACACGGCCTCCATCCCAGCTACTCAGCCCTGCCATGGGAGCAAGAGCAGCCCACACAAAGCAAAAGGAATGGGCACCACTGTGTTCCAGTAAAGCTCATTTATGGCCAGTGCATTAGAATTTCAGATCATTTTCACATGTCATGAAATCTTTTTATTTTTTACAATTATAGCTCACTGTAGCCTCCAACTCCTGGGCTCAAGTGTCCCCCTGAGTAGCTGGGACTACAGACTCACACCACCACTCCCTGCTAATTTTTTTTGTAGAGACGGGGGCCGAGCTGGCCTCAAGCAGTCCACCGCCTCAGCCTTCCAAAGTGCTGGGATGACAGGTGTGAGCTGCTTCGGCCAACCATGAATAATAATCCTCCTCCTTCTCCTTTCTTCTTCCTGACCATTTAACAATGTAACAAACATAGTAAGCCCCCCGAGCCCTGAGCCATGGGGTACAGCGGTGCTGGGATCCTACCAACAGGTCACAGCCGGGAATCCCAGCTCTGTGCTTACGTCCAGACAGGCCTTCTCCAACAAGTGTCTCCACCACTCCCTTTCCAGGGATCATCCTAGGGTGAAATGTGAACCACAATGACATCGGCTGCAGAGGAGGCAGAGAAGATAAACAGAGAGGCAGTGAGGTCAGAGGGTCAAAGCCCATATCATAGTCTGGACACGTGCCTGGCACTCACACTGCCACTCAGAAGAGCCCATCAAGCTTCAGGACTGTCCACAGAACTCTTGGCTCTCCCTGACGCTGCTTGCACAGTTTAAACTCTAAAGACGTGAGAACCAATTCACTAGAAAATCAACCCAGAAATGGTACAGGCCAGTCAGTCTCCCCCAGGAAGGAAAGCCACCCCACAGCACACATCTTGGGCTTTGATCACACAGGTGCATTGCAGACCAAATCCCAGCCCTGATGACATGGGCATCAGGTGCAGTGGCCCCCAGGACTGCGTGATGCCAAACGTGGCAGACCTGCACTCTGACCCTTCCTGGCATTGGGATCTAAAAACACACCCTTACAGTTAGCTTCTCTCTGCTTGTTTTCTGGTCCACAAAATGGAGGTGAAATATCTATGCACCTCATGGTCGTTGTGGAGATTGGGGCAAAACAGAATACAGGCACACCTGCATTTTATTGTAGCTGCTTTATTGAATTTTATAGATATTGTGGTTTTTACAAATTGAAGCCTTGTGGCAACCCTGTGTCTAGCAAGTCTCTTGGTGCCTTTTTTCCAACAGCATGTGATCTCTGGCTCTCTGTGTCACATTTTAGTAATTCTCATCATATTTCATACTTTTTCCTTATTATGTATCCATGATGGTGATCCGTAACTGTCACTGGTAGAGGGTCATGACTGCAAATTGTCCAGGTTCTTGGTGTTTTGAACAAAGAATTGGACAAGAACGCCCGGTAAAGAAAAAATGAAGCAACAGAACAAAAGCAAGGTTTATTGAGAATGAAAGTAACACTCCACGGTGTGGGAGCGGGCAGGAGCAGTGGCTGAAGGGCCTGGATACAGAATCTTCTTGGCTTCAAATACCCCCTAGAAATTTCCCATTGGCCACTTCATGCTCATCTCATATAAATGAAATGGTATCCCACAATCATTCTGATTGGTTGCAGAAAGCGGCCAACCAGAGGCTGAAATGATGTTACAAACATCTGTGCAAATATCTGATTGGTTGCTAAAAGCAACCAATCAGGAGGCTAGGATGAGGTTACAAAGTTATACTTCTATGCAAACGAAGACTCTGCCGGTAATCAGTCTGATTGGCTGTAGACAGCAACCATGGCTGGAGTGAAGTTACCAAGTTGCAGGATAACCTGTTGTTGAGGCCAGCCAATTCCCCATCTGCCAGTGCAGAAAAGCTGGGGGGTTTAGGTTCCCTGCCTCCAGACCCTATTCTCCTGCCTCATGACTAATGATCTTTTTTTTTTTTTTTTTTAACAGGGTCTCACTCTGCCACCCAGGCTGGAGTGCAGTAGTGAGATCATGGCTCACTGCAGCCTCAATCTCCCAGGCTCAGGCAATCCTCCCACCTCAGCCTACTGAGTAGCTGGGACCACAGGCATGTGCCACCATGCCTGGATAATTTTTATGTGTTTTGCAGAAACTGGGTTTCACCATGTTTCCCAGGCTGGTCTCAAGCTCCTGGGCTCAAGCAATCTACCTGCTTCAGCCTCCCAAAGTGTTGAGATTACAGGTGTGAGCCACCACACGCAGCCTGTGATCTTTGATGTTACTATTTTAAGTGTTTTGGGCACGATGAACTATGCTCATATAAGACAGTGAACTTAACTGATAAAGTGTGTGTTCTGACTGCTCCACTGACTGCCCAGGCCCCATCTGTCTCCCTCTCTCAGGCCTCCCTATTCCCTGAGACACAACAATATTGAAATTAGGCCAATTAATAACCGTATGTTGGCCTCTAAGTGTTCAAGTGAAAGGAAGAGTTGCACATCTCTCACTTTAAATCAAAAACTAGAAATGATTAAGCTTAGTGAGGAAGGCATGTCCAAAGTTGAGGAAGGCATGTCCAAAGTTGAGACAGGCTGACAGCTAGGCTTCTTGCACCAAACAACCAAATTGTGAATGCAAAGGTAAAGTTCTTGAAGGCAATTAAAAGTGCTCCTCCACTTTTAATTTCCTTCAAGAACACAAAGACAAGAAAGCAAAACAGCCTTATTGCTGATACGGAGAAGGTGGTAGCGGTCTGGATAAAGATTAAACCAGCCACAACATTCCCTTGAGGCAAAGCCTAATCCAGAGCAAGGTCCTACTTCCCTTCAATTCTGTGAAGGCTGAGAGTGGTGAGGAAGCTGCAGAAGAAAAGTTAAACACTAGTGGAGATTTGTTTATAAGGTGAAGGAAGGAAGCCGTCTTCGTAACATGAAAGTGCCAGGTAAAAGAGAAGTGCTGGTGTAGAGGGCCGCAGCAAGTGATCCAGAAGATCTGGCGAAGATCACTGATGAAGGCGGCGGCACTGAACAGACTGTCACTGCAGGTGAAACAGCCTTCTACTGGAAGAAGATCGCCATCTAGGACTTTTCTAGCTAGAGAGAAGAACTCAGTGACTTCCAACCCTCATGGATGACTTTGAGGGTTCAGGACTTCAGTGGAGGAAGTCACTGCAGATGTGGTAGAAACAGCAGGAGAACTAGAATTAGAAGTGGAGCCTGAAGAAGGGGTTGAATTGCTGCAATCTCAGGATCCAACTTGAACAGATGAGGAGTTGCTTCTTACAGATGAGCAAAGGAAGTAGTTCCTTGAGACAAAATCTCCTCCTGGGGCAGATGCTGTGAACATGGTTGTAATGTCACCAAAGGATTTAGAATATTTCATAATCAATAAAGCAGCAGCAGGGTTTGAGAGGATTTCTAATTTTGAAAGACACTCTACTGTGGGTAGAATGTTATCAAGCAGCCTCCAGTGCTGGGGACATCTCCTGTGAAAGGCAGAGTCAATCAATGTGGTAAGCTTCACTGCTGTCTTATTTTAATAAATTGCCACAGCCCCCTACCCTTCAGCAACCACCCCCGATCTGTCAGCAGCCATCAGCACCGAGGCAAGACCCTCTGCCAGCAAAAAGATTCTGACTCACTGAAGACTTGGATGATCATTAGGATTTTTAGCAATAAAGCTTTTTTTTTTTTTTTTTTTGAGATGGAGTCTCGCTCTGTTGCCCAGGCTGGAGTGCAGTGGCTCAATCTCAGCTCATTGCAACCTCCAACTCCCGGGTTCAAGTGATTCTTCTGCCTCAGCCTCCTGAGTAGCTGGGATTACAGGCGCACGCCACCATGGCTGGCTAATTTTTGTGTGTGTGTATTTTTAGTAGAGACAGGGTTTCACAATGTTGGCCAGGCTAGTCTCGAACTCCTGACCTGGTGATCCACCTGCCTCGGCCTTCTAAAGTGCTGGGATTACAGGAGTGAGCCACTGCGCCCAGCCAAGCATTTTTAAATTAAGGCATGTACATTGTTTTTTTTTTGATAAAATGCTATTGTATACTTAACGTACTACAGTTTAGTGTAAACATAACTTTTATATGTACTGGGAAACAAAAAATTCATATGACCCACTTCATTATGATATTCATTTTACTGCAGTGTGGTCTGGAACTGAACTAACAGTATCTCCAAAGTATGCCTAGAAATAAAGCCCACACCCAATTCCCTGCCTCAGAGACCCCCTTCCTCCCCCTCCACGCAAGTCAAGGGCGTGAGCTAAATTTAACTAGCTTCCGATTGTATCCATTCAGTAAACACAAGACAAAAAGTACTAAATGGCAAGAACTGCATGCAGGGGGCTTTTGGGACAGTGCCCAGCACAGAGCAGCTCAATCAGCGTCAGCTATGACAGTGGTGCAGATGACTAATGTCTGACAGATCTCCTTTCTTTAGAACAGAACAGCTGTCCTCAGACAGGGCTCCACCCAGAGCTGGGCAACAGGTGACCGCTGCCCTGAGCATCCCTACCCAGACCACCCAGACCACCCAGCCCTACCCAGCTCCAAGAGGAGCAAGGGGCCAGCCAGACCTGTGGGGGACAAGGCCACGTGGGGCCGCCTCTGGATCCCAGGCATACCTGCAGAGATAGAGCCACAGGAAGTGGGGGGCTGAACTGAAGCTCTACTTCCGGAGTGACCTTGAGGGCAGCAGTGTTCAGGCCAGCTCCTGAGATAGTCATGGGGAGTGGGGAGCTGGTGTTCAATGGGAACAGTTTCAGCCTGGGAAGATGACCACTTTCTGGAGATGGTGGTGGTGCTGGCTGCACGACACTGTGAAACTTGACGTATTTAAAAATGGTTAAAGTGGGCCCGGGTGTGGTGGCTCACACCTATAATCCCAGAACTTTGGGAGGCCAACGCATGTGGATCACTTGAGGTCAAGAGTTCGAGACCACCCTGGCCAACATGGCAAAACCCTGTCTACTAAAAAATAGAAAAAAATCAGCTGAGCGTGGTGGTGCGTTGTCTGTAGTCCCAGCTACCAGGAAAGCTGAGGCAGGAGAATCATCTGAACCTGGGAGGTGGAGATTGCAGTGAGCTGAGATCACGCCACTGCATGCCAGCGTGGGTGACAGAGACTCCATCTCAAAAAAAAAAAGTTAAAGTGAGCCAGCACAGTGGCTCATGTGTGTAATTCCAGCACTTTGGGAGTCCCAGCCTGGAGGATAGTTTGAGGCCAGAAGTTTGGGCCAGCCTGGGCAACCGAACCAGACCCTGTCTCTACAGACAATTTTTAAAAAAGCAGTCGGGCACTGTGGCTCACACCTGTAGTCTCAGCTACTTGGGAGGATCACTTGAGCCCAGAAGGATGAGGTTGCAGTGAGCTGTGTTTGCCCCACTGCACTCCAGCCTGGGCAACAAAGCAAGACCCTGTCTCAAAAACAAACAAACAAAAAAAAGTTAAAGTAGTGAATGTTGTATGTATTTTACCATAATTTTTTTTAAAGAGGGAAAATTACCTTGGGGAAAGAAAGGCGTGCCCAGGAGCACTTCCCAAGTTATACTTAGGTTTTTGCTTCCTAAGCCAGGAAACATGTAACTTTGCATTTGATTTATTCTGTTCCCATCTTATCAGCACTTTCAAAGAAGTGAGAACAGGGGAATTGGAGCTCTCACAGTAACTTGGCAAAGACGGGCAAGAGACAGAGAGCCCCAGTGCCTGCTGCCACCTCCCGATTCACTTCCCATCGGTGAAGGTATGAGTCGGCGCTGCCCACACAGCAGTGAGGCCCTCACCCCGCCCTCCTGGGATGAGGACACAGCCAGCCCTCGCTTGTGATCAATGCACACAGGCTGCAGCTTTCATCCAGGGCTCACAGCCTCGCTCCAACTCACATGAGGCCAGATGGCAGCCCTATGGAGTCTTTCTGGGCCCTGCTCCAGAGAGGCAGGTGCCATGCCTGCACCTGCACATCCAGGCATGTTGTCGAGCAACCCCCCAACGCAGTCCTGGATGACGTCTTCCTGTGCCCCTCCTCCAGGCCTTATGCAGCCCAGTGGCTGATGTATGTGCCCTGCACCCCAGGTTCTGACTGGCACACACCCTTCTCAGCTGGGTTAGCTCCTCCATGTCTTTCAGGTGCCAGCACCCCAGCAAAGAGAACCAACTGTACAGTAGCCATGTTTATGCCAACTGCTCTCCATTCCTGGATGCCAGCATCTGGCATGCCATCCCAGCACACAGCAGGATGCACGGCACACAGCAGCCCTGGGCGTCATGGACCCGGGAGACAGGGCAGCCCAGCAGCCTCCGCAGACCCGCGGGGGAACCATTCCTAAAACAAGTGAACTTGCTTTGGGAATCCAGGACATCTTTGCTGGAACAATCCAGCCCTTGGAACACCCAGAATTTGAAGGCCCCTCCCCCCGCCACCACCCAGGGATGCAGCTTTGGCGAGAGGCTAGTCAGAAACAGCTGCTAATCTAGGTGGGGTTTCCCAAGCCCAATTCACCTGCCAGAAAACCAAGCCCTAAATAAGCATTTTGGTTTCCCTTCAGTTTTCTTTTCCCTTCCACTGCCCTTTACAACAACCTGCTAGTTTAAGCCAAGGAACAAAGAGACATCCTCTGAGCCCTACTTGCTATTTGTGATAAACGTTTCAGAGAACAAGTTAAGCAGTGCTGGAGAAAACAGGAAAAATAAACCAAGTCTCTACATAAATATATATTCTATGAAAATCTAAACTTAATCTAAACTTAAACTTTGCACAAGGCAAACCAAAAGGGTACACACAGCTCTGCTGCCGCTGCAGAGAAAACGATCTCTACATGCTGTTCTGCGTGCTTCTATACAATGCAGAGCTTTGAACTGTTTATAATAGAATACAACAGAGGCACAATCACAAGAACACAGTGATTCTGCCCTTTGAAGCTGCCTGCAGTCAAGTATTACACAGGCAGGAAGTAGAAATCTCTGCTTTGATTTGTTTAAAGTAGATTAAATATAACTGGAAACCATATTTCCTCTCATTCAGAGGAAATTACAAAAGGTACAGAGGACCAAGAATATCAGGTCCTCATGCAAACGATGAAGTCGGTTCTTCCTAAGCAAAAAAGAAAACAACTATTGGCCTTTAACATACATTCGAAGACCTCACATGTGTTTATTTTGAGGAGATTACTGCCATGGAAAACAATTTGGAAATAACTGTTTCTTTAGGTTGAAGTGTGAGTCGTTCAAATAAATGTACCTCTACACTTTGGAATCAAGCATTTTTATTTTTATTTAATTAATTAATTTATTTATTTGAGATGGAGTCTCGCTCTGTAGCCCAGGCTGGAGTACAGTGGCTCGATCTTGGCTCACTGCAACCTCTGCCTCCTGGGTCCCGGTTCAAGCAATCCTCCTGCATCAGCTTCCCAAGGAGCTGGGATTACAGGCATGAACCACCAGGCCCAGCTAATTTTTGTATTTTTTAATAGAGACGGGGTTCACGATGTTGGCCAGTCTGGTCTTGAACTCCTGACCTTGTGATCTGCCCACCTCAGCCTCCCAAAGTGCTGGGATTACAGGCGTGAGCCACTGCTCCCGGCCACGTTTTTATTTTTTCAAATTCAAGCCTGTGGTCCCTTTGAGCCATTCTTTTCTCCACTGGACTTCGCCATTCTGAAACCTGCCCAGGGAGGAAACGACTTAGGTTCTGTGCAGAGGCAGCCCCACGGAGGGCAGGAGTCAGCAACACAGCCTGGGGCCAGGCTCTAGGGCTGCTCTGCAGGGACAATGGGTGGCATTTGCCTGGGCAGCTGAGAGGCAATGAAGAGTGGGAGAGAGAGGCCTAAGACCTGGGCACACTGGCCTGTCTAGGAGGACCCGGCCAGTCCCTGCTGGTGCCTCAGATCTGCTGCAGCAGGGGCTCGGCCTCAGCACCCTCGGCCTCTGCCCACCTCGCAGGGCATCATGAGAAGCAGGCATGATGTGTACACTCGCCGGGCCCTCCAAGTCATGGCTCTGGCTCTCCATTAACACAACCATGTGCCTGAGGGCTGAGCTGGCGCAGCACAGGGGGGGTGGGGAAGGGCGGGGGCTCAAAGGCCAGCCTCAGTTCCCCTGTCTGTAAAATGGGGATGATAGATCTTACTTTAGAGTTGAGAGGGCAGGCATGGTAGCTCACACCTGTAATCCCAGCACTTTGGGAGGCCTAGGCAGGAGGATCAGTTAGGTCCAGGGGTTCAGCACCAGCCTGGGCAACATAGGGAGACCCTATCTCTACAAAAAATTTTAAAAATTGGCCAGGCGTGGGGGTGCAGGCCTACGGTCCCAGGTACCTGGGAGGCTGAGGTGGGAGGATTGCTTGAGCTCGGGAGGTTGAGGCTGCAGGGAACCAAGACTGTGCCACTGCACTCCAGCCTGGGCAACAGAGCTACACCATGTCTCCAAAAACCAAAAAAAAGGCAGCTAATAAGGAAAACTGTGTGGCTGCTGGCGAGGCCCCCGTCCCTCCACGTGTAGCAGAGAGTGACACTAGGCTGATGTGCATCACCACTGTGCTCCGTGGGCGCTCACCCTGCTGTCCCGTTCTTCTGCGTTTCTTTACCTCCCTGAAATCCCTTTCCCAGCCTGGCCTATCTTATGGTCCAAGCAGCACCTAACAGCATGGGCCAGCAACTCCCCTAGATACGTTCCCATTGTGCCATTGTGCACGTGAGCATCCTGCCTTCAGGTCCCTCTCTTGCTCCTGTCTCTTTTTTCTCCTCCATCTTCCCATTTCCCTGGAGAAGCTCACACCTTCCCACATCCTCCACTTCCGACTCTAAGTCAATGACTCCCAAAACTGTTTCTGGGCTCCAGAAATCCTCCTTGAGTCTCAGACCCTCTGAAGCACCCTTTAGCTATCCTACAAGAACTTCGACTCGAATCTCCCCTAAACTGGCCTCACACTCTGTCAAAAGTCAATCTACCACAGCTGCGTGGGGTGGTTTCTGTGGCCTGGCTGTCTGTCCATTGACCGATCTGTCAATCCCTTTGCCAATGCCACCCTGTCTGGATGACAGCTTTGTAATAAGTCTTCACATCAGATAGTATGTGTCCTCCAACCATATGTTTCTCTGGAGTCATGTCTATGTCAGCTTCTTGCCTTTCTCCGTGAATTTGAGAGTCAGCTTGTCGATTTCTACTAAAAAGCCTGCAGGGATTTTTCATTGGGACTTAGTTTAATTTCTAGATCAGTGTGGGAGAATTGACATCTTGTAAATCTTGGAATATTGACTATTCCAACACAAGAACACAATATATCTATCCATTTATTTAGTAATTCTTTGATGTTTTTCATCAGCATTTTATAGTTTTTTATGCATCTTTTTCTTTCTTTCTTCCTTTTTTTTTTTGAGATGGAGTCTCGCTCAGTCGCCCAGGCTGGAGTGCAATGGTGCCATCTCAGCTCACTGCAACCTCCACCTCCTGGGTTCAAGCGATTCTCCTGTCTCAGCCTCCCGAGTAGCCAGAATTACAGGCACTCACCATCATGCCTGGCTAATTTCTGTAGTTTTGTAGAGACAGGGTTTCACCATATTGGCCAGGCTGGTCTTGAACTCCTGACCTCAGGTGATCACCCGCCTTGGTCTCCTAAAGTGCTGGGATTACAGGCGTGAGCCACCGCGACTGGCCTCTTTCTTCCTTTTTGATATAAAGATGGGGTCCTGCTATGCTGCCCAGGCTGGTCTTGAACTCCTGCGTTCAAGCAGTCCTCCTGCCTCAGCCTCCCACAGTGCTGGGATTACAGGCATGAGTCACTGCACTGGCCAAGTTTTATTGTTTTCGGCATGTAGCTCTTGCAAATATTTTATAGGACTTATGACCAACTTTGTTATAAATGGACATTCATTTCAATTTTCAGTGGTTGTTTGCTAATAGATAAATTCCCTTGTGAGTTTTAGTAGCTTTTCTCTAGATTTCACTGGATTTTTTACATGGAAAATCGTATCATCTGGGAATAAGATGGTTTTGTTTATTCCTCTCCAGTCTGTATGCCTCTACTTTCTTTTCTCCCCTTTGCACTTGCTGGAACCTCCAGTACAATGGTGAGTAGAAGTGATGGGGTCGGACATCCTGGCCTTGCTCTGGCCCTTAAGAGGAAAAGCAATCGGTCTTTCACCCTCAGGCATGCTGCTAGCGGTAGGGCGTTTGTAGATGCCTTTATCACATTAAGGAAATTCCCTTTAAGTCCTGGCTTCCTGTGTTTTGGTCACACATGGGGGTTGAATGTTGTTAAATGCCGTTTCTGGATCTATTGAGCCGATCATAAATACTTCCTTCTTGAGTCAGTTGACAGGAAGAATTGTGTTGATTGACTTTCGAATGTTGAGCTAACCATTTACTCCCGGGATACACTCTACTTAATTATGGTATCTATAATCCTCTTTGTACACGTCTGAGTCATAGTTGGTAATATTTTGCTGAGGATTTCACATTTGTATTCATGAAGGACCTTAATTGACTCTTTTCTTCCAAGCCCAGTTAAGCAGCAAAGTCACTTGCAGACTAATTTGATTTTTTTGATGCAGGGGCAGATGAGCCCCAAAGTGGAGCTTAGCCCTCAAGAGTTCTCGGCTTCACCAAGCAAAGAATTCAAGAGCAAGCTGGTGGCAGGATAGGAGAAATAGCTTTACTGAAGCAGCAGTGTTGCGGCTCTGTGACTGCTCCTGCAGAGCAGGGTGGCCCCACAGGCAGAGTAGCAGCTCAGGGCAGCTTTGCAGGCATACTTATACTTACTTTTAATTACATGCAGATTAAGGAGTGGTTTATGCAGAAATTTCTAGAGAAGCAGTAGGAACTCCTGGGTTGTCCAGTCATTGCCATGGAAAGGAGAGGTGAATCCTGGGTGTTGCCATGGCAATGGTAAACTGACTTGGCACACTGGTGGGTGTGTCTTAGGGAAAGCTACTTCTGCCCCCTCTCTGTTTTAGCTAGGCCTCAATTTGGTCCCTTGTGTGAGCCAACCCTCCAGATTGGGGCCCGCCTCTGACCTCACGTTCAAGCCTTGTTTTAAGCTCTGCAGGGAAGGGTCTAAGGTACCCTTGCTCTAGAGCTTGTTTGCTCCACTACTAAGGTAGTATACTTCAGCGGTCTCTAGGGCATGCTAGGGGTTCAGTGAGAGCTGTCCACTGAGTCTGGCTACCACCTGAGCATCTCCCAGAACAGGTGAACTCTTGGACTCGGCCACCTTTCTGCTCCTGGACACTTGTTCTTTCCTGTCTCCACGGCATTGCACACTGCACTCACACAGTTTAGGATCCCCCAATGCTTGGGGCACTCCTGAGGATTACCGGAGCCCCCTCTCTGCAGTGTTCCCATCCCTCCAGGACTCTGCCCACAAACCACAGCTGTTCAGGGCCCCCCCCACCACCCTGCTCCTCAACTCAGCCAATCTACTCGCACTGCTTAAGGTCCAAGAAGCACCCCCTACCTCACCGAGGCAGAAACCCAGGGCAGCCGCGGCGCCTTGCCGTCTTGTTTCTGTAGACTCCGGGATCACAGCTCTGCAGAGCCTGTTGCTCAACACCTGAAAACAGTTGATTCAGACATTTTGTCCAGGTTTCCAGTTGCTTAGGGTGGCGGAGTATGTGCACCATAGCCAACCCACCTTGTTGCCGATGACATGACCTCGGAATAGCCTACACCACACCAGGACAGCCAAGCCCCTGTTCCTGACCAACCTCATGGCCAATACCACCCCCAGTGAGCCATCCGTCCAGCCCCAAGAGTGGCCCTCACTAAAGCAGCTTCCAAAATGTTGATGCCAGGACACCTCTTGTGGTGGAAGTCTGATGGAAGAGGGATGGTAAAGGAGGGCAGCACCCACTCTAAAATGCTGTAGCATCGACTGCATGGAAGACAAATTATCAACAGTGGTTTTTTTATGAATTGCACAAAACCAAGAATAAACAAAATTCATGACAGTGAAAATTTGGGTAAAATGAAATGCGAATGAGAGAAGAATGTCTAAATATATTATAGGATGTTAACCAGACAGATCACTATATGGCTGTTAAAAATAAATCATGTGGGCACAGTGGATTCTGCTTGTAATCCCAGGACTGTGGGAGCCGAGGCAGGAGGGTCCCCTGAGGCCAAGAGTTCAAGATCAGCCTGGGCAACATAGCGAGACGCCATCTCCACAAAAAAATTAAAAATTGGCCGGGCGTGGTGGCTCATGCCTGTAATCCCAGCACTTTGGGAGGCCGAGGTGGGCGGATCATGAGGTCAAGAGATCAAGACCATCCTGGCCAACATGGTGAAACCCCGTCTCTACTAAAAAATACAAAAATTAGCTGGGCGTGGTGGCTTGCGCCTGTAGTCCCAGCTACCTAGGAGGCAGAGGCAGGAGAATTGCTTGAACCCAGGAGGCGGAGATTGCAGTGAGCCCAGATTGCGCCACTGCACTCCAGCCTGGCACCTGACAACAGAGCAAGGCTCTGTCTCAAAAAAAAAAAAAAAAAATTTTTTTAAATTAGCTAGGCGTGATGGTGCATGCCTGTGGTCCCAGCTACTTAGGGGGCTGAGGCAGGAGGATCACTTGAACCTGGGAGGTTGAGGCTGCAGTGAGCTATGATTGCACCACTGCACTCCAGCCTGGGTGACAAAGTAAGGCCCCGTCTCAAAAAATAAATATATAAATAAAGTGACATGGAAGAGATGTTTACAAACAAAGCTGAGAAGAAAGAACTTAAATTGTCCCCAAACAATGATTACAACAATGTAAAATATGTGTCAGCATGAGAAAAGACCAGAAAAAATCTATAGGAATGAAAACAATTATTGTGCAAGGCTGGCAGAAATATGAGCAAAATTCTTTTTTAGTCTTTTCAAAAGTTCTTAAACCTTTAATGATTAAAAAATAAGCTTTAGAAAAACTGCCTAATGCCAGGAGTCAGTTCTATTGAAACTTCACAAACAATAATAATGAGAAAAAAATCAGGAAGTGACCTACCAGCTCCTACAAGGGCGAAAGAAAGCCCTTCTTGGCAGACTTCCTGTGGACCCAGCTGGGCAGGCAGAACCCGTGTGGCCCATGGTCTCAGGGGGAGCTGGAAAGGACGCAAATGCATCAGGAATGAAGAGCTATAGACGTCCCCATCAGACCCCGCAACACAACACACTGTTTTTTGTTTGTTTGTTTGTTTTTTACTGTATTTTATTTATTTTGTTTGGTTTTGTTTTTAGAGAGTCTTGCTCTGTCACCCAGGCTTGACTGCAGTGGTGAAATCACAGCTCATTGCAGCCTCGAACTCCTTGGCTCAAATGATTCCCCACCTCAGCCTCCCAAGTAGCTGGAACTGCAGGTGCATGCCACCATTGCTAGCCAGTTTTTAAATTTTTATTTTAGGAGAAACAGGGTCTCACTCTGTTGCCCAGGCTGGCCTTGAACTCCTGGCCTCGAACTCCTGGCCTCAAGTGGTCCTCCTCCTTGGCTTCCCAAAGTGCTGTGATTACAGGCATGAGCCATTATGCCCAGCCAATACACATATTTTAAAATGAAAATCTCTAAAGTTATGGACTTGGAAGTTTACAATTTGAAGGCCCTCTATATTAGATGTCGAGGCCACAAAACTTCCCTTTAAACAAACATGTTGATAGATGACACCGGGCACTGTGTAGTCTTCGTGCTGGGTCAGGCTCTGTTCTGTGGAATCTTGAGACGCTACGCATCCTGGGACCACAGTAACCAAATTGCTGAAAACAGCCACGAGGAAACCCAGGTGTGTGAAGCCAGGCTCAGTCACGGTCAGGGCACCGCAGGCTTGCTCTCACTAGCAAGGTGATTCTGCCAGGTTCTCTGCATGCACCCTACTGTCTGCTGTGCTTCTTCCAGCTCATGGGATGGGAAAAAGACATGTCTGGAGCGAGGGCACTACTCCCCATGTTCTCATGTCCACAGGCTTGTCTGCCTAAGCCCCGCTCGCTGCAGCTTCTACAGAGACCCAGGTGAGGGGTGTGGATTGCAAAGTTTACACATTTCATACACACTGATTTTCAGTAATAGTGATGGCGACAAGAGTGACATCAGCCCTCCTTATATTATAGCATTTGCATTTGCCGGGTCCCACTTGAGTCATTTATGCATATTTGCTTATTTAAACTGCACGATCACTCCAAGAATGATAATAGTATTAGTACCTCCACTGGGGTGAGGAAACTGATGATTCAGAGGCCAAGTTGCCCAACACTGAATGGCGAGTCACTGACACCCATTTTAAGATACACAGAGATGTGTGCAGTACATATAAACTATACAACAACATACACATATGTTTAAAACAAGAAAACTCCATTGTTGTTCACTGTATCTAATTTTGGAGAAAGAGGAACCTTTGTACATTCCTTGTGGGAATGTAAAATGGTGCAGCGCTGTGGAAGACAGTAGATGGCTTCTCAAAAATTTGAACACAGAATTACCATGTGACCATCAACCCCACTCCTGAGCGTATGCCCCAGAGTTAAAGCAGAAACTGGAGCACATGCTTGTGCGCCCATGTTCATAGCAGCACTATTCGAAACAGCAAGAGATGGAAGCCACTCAGGTGTCCCACAGGTGAATGGCTAAACACAGTGTGATACGCATAGCGGAGCATTATTCAGCCACAGAGAGAGGTGAAATCCTGATGCTGACACATAGTACAACCTAGATAAACCTGAAAAATATTGTGCTAAGTGACATAAGCCAGGCACAAAAGGACAAATACTGTGCGAATCCAGTTATATGAGGTACCTGGAATGATCAAATTTGTAGAGAGAAAGTGGGATGGTGGTGGTTGCCAGGGGCTGAGGGGAATGGGATTTAAGGACAGAGTTTCTCTTTCGGGTGATGAAAAAGTTCTGGGGAAAAAAAAAAAAAAAAAAATATATATATATATATATATATATACACATATGTTCCGGAGACAGAGAAAAAAAATTGAAACAGATTATTTTCAGTAAGACCATTTTGGTTTAAGATGGAGAAGAGGCCCGGAGCAGTGGCTCATGCCTGTAACACCAGCACTTTGGGAGGCCGAGGCGGGCAGATCACGAGGTCAGGAGTTCGAGACCAGATTGGCCAACATGGTGAAACCCCATCTCTACTAAAAATACAAAAATTAGCTGCGCATGGGGCTCGTGCCTGTAATCCCAGCTACTTGGGAGGCGGAGGTAGGAGAATTGCTTGAACCAGGACCCGGGAGGCAGAGGGTGCAGTGAGCTGGGATCGCCCCATGGCATTCCAGCCTGGGCTACAGAGCAAGACTCCATCTCAGAAAAAAGATGGAGAAGGGATTGATGAAAGGCAAAACTATAGAAAAATGGGTTTCTGTAATAACACAGGTGAGAAGAAATGAAGACTTAACAGCTGGAGAGATCGATTAGAGAACTATCAGGGGATTATAACTGATAGAATTTGGTGATTATTGGAATTGAAAAGGAGGTAGGAGGAGGAACCAACGATAATTCCCAAGTGTCTGGTGTGGCCAATGGGATGGGACAGTGGCTCTGCTCGCTGGTTTAATTATTCTGGAGCTTAGAAGGACCATTCCATAGTTCTCCTTCGTCACTGTTCTAGGAGTTACTAGCAGGTAATTATTTTTAAAAAATCATTTGAAGAATACTGCTCAGCAATCAAAAGGAATAGATGAGGCCGGGTGTGGTGGCTCACAACTGTAATCCCAGCACTTTGGGAGACCAAGGTGGGAGGATCACTTGAGGCCAGCAGTTCAAGACCAGCCTGGGCAACATAGTAAGACCCCATCTCTAAAAAAATAAAAAATAAAAAAAATTAGCAGGGCACAGTGGCACACACCTGTTATCCCAGCTACTTGGGAGGCTCAGGTGGGAGGATCATTTGAGCCCAGGAGTTCAGGGCTGCAGTGAGCTACAATGGCACTGATGCACTCCAGCCCGGGCAACAGAGCAAGACTCTGTTTCAAAACAACAACAACAACAAAGGAATAAAGGTTTGGTGCATGTAACACAGATAAAGCTGAAAAACACTGTGCTGAGCAAAAGGCACCAGACAAGCAGCAGCATAGAGTGAATGATTCCACTTCCGTGAAACCCTGCAAGCTCAATCTAATCTCTAGTGACAGAAATGTGATCAGTGTTTTGCCAGGTCTGTGAATAAGGAATTTGACAGAGACTGCAGCACAAGGAAGCTTCCCGGGGAAAGGGGGAATGGTCTGAATTTCGAAGGTGACGGTAATGACAACAGCCAATTCACTGAAAAATGAGTGCATTCATTTTTGTGCCTTCATTTTTAAGTGAATTGGCTGATATCATTACCATCACCATTAGGCGAATAAATATGATTTTAGAAAGTAAAAAACTATCAGAACTGTGGATAAATCATTCTCTTCTTTTGAAGTTTGATGATCCTGAGAGAAGCTCATGGGCTTGAACTAATAACAGGTCTCGGCAGTCACATGGGTTTTTGTTTTATGAACTGATTACCTGAAATAATGAGCCCAAGATTTTTAAAATGCCAAGTATGGACAGTTCTTTAAGCTTTTCCTTCTTGAAATCAAGTAGAATAAAATGGAACGTATTTTAGTGACTGGATTGTAAGAAAAAGCTTAAAATGATCAGAATTTCATTTATTGGGTAGTTGTTATTTTAGGTCACACTGAGTAACCGTAGGCTAGAATTACCGGATGGCAGCTTGGAACATGAGGGGGACAAATACAGAATCTTGCTTTGGGAAGCACACAGCCTTTGCTTATGGGAAAGGCTCAGTTCTCATCTTCAAGTGAGTTGTATTTCTGCTGTGATTTGGGTGTGTTTAGCAGGTAAGGAAAGAGTACAGGAGCAATAGGGGGCTGGCCAGGGCTGTACAGCCTGTTGATGGGAAGATCCACAGACACTGCCCCTGGCCCCCAGGGTCTGGCTCAAGCCACCTCTCGTAGGAAGATGTGCCTTAATGATTCAGAGGGCACTATTTTCACAGACTTGAAATCCAGCATTGTACTGCCTGGTACTTTGGTTTCCTTAATAATAGTCCAGTTAATTCAGCCTGGGTAATGCAGTGAGACCCTATCTCTACAAAATTTTTTTAAAAAATTAGCCAGGCATGGTGATGCACACCTATAGTGCTGGCTACTTGGGAGGCAGAGGCAGGAAGATCTCTTGAGTCCAGGAGTTTGTGCCTGCAGGGAGCTATGATAGAGCTGATATGGAAGGGAAGTGCTGGGAAGGGAAGAGCATGGTCCCTTTAAATGATACAGGAGCAGGTAAGGGAAGTGCTGGGTAGAGGAGGGCATGGTCCCTGGCTACAGCTCCACCCCCATGTACCTAGGTGAGGACAGGCACTCCTGCCCAAATGTTGCATTTCCCAAGACCACCCTGACCTGCCACACCCCCATTCTGTGCCTATGAAAACCCCCAAGACCCTAGTAGGCAGACACAAATGGCTGGACGTCATGAGGAACACATTGGTAGGAGAAGACATGAGCTTCTGGACATTGAGGACACATCGAAAGGAGCATACTGGCGGAAGATCACACTGACAGATGCTGGCAGGTCACTGACCAGCGGAACAACTCGGAGTTTGGCCTGGTCTGCTGAGCGACCCAACTCCAGGAGAAAGCCACCTTCCCACGCTATCCCACTTCTGGCTCCCCATCTGCTGAGAGCTACTTCTACTCAATAAAACCTTGCACTCATTCTCCAAGCCCACATGTGATCCAATTCTTCTGGTATACCAAGGCAAGAATCTAGATGATCCTCTCCCTTGTCACAGGAGAAAAAGCCCTCTGTCCTTGCAACAAGGTAGAGGTTTTTTTTTTTTTGATGGAGTTTCACTTGTCTCCCAGGCTGGAGTGCAATGGAGTGTTCTTGGCTCACTGCAACCTTTGCCTCTCGGTTCAAGCGATTCTCCTGCCTCACCCTCCTGAGGAGCTGGGATTACAGTCACCCTCCATCATGCCCGGCTAATTCTTTTGTATTTTTAGTAGTGACTAGGTTTCACCATGTTGGCCAGGCTGGTCTTGAACTCCTGACCTCAGGTGATCCGCCCGCCTTGGCCTCCCAAAGTGCTGGGATTATAGGTGTGAGTCACTGCACCCAGCTAATTTTTGTATTTTTTAGTAGAGATGGGATTTCGCCATGTTGGCCAGCCTGGTCTTGAACTTCTGCCTCAAGTGATCTGCACACTTCAGCTTCCCAAAGTGCTGGGATTACAGGCATGAGCCACTGTGCCAGGCCTAGAGGGTCTAATTGAGCTGGTTAACAAAAGTTGCCTACACATGGCAAAACTAAAAGAGCAAACAGTAGCACACGCCCACTGGGGCTTCGGCTCCAAACATTCACCCCTAGACACTGTTGTGGGGTTGAAGCCCCACAGCCTGCCTATGAGTATGCTTTCCTAGAGGTTTGAGCAGTGGGGCACTCAAGAAGCGAGCCACACCCCCATCGCATGCCCTGCGAGGGGGGACAAGGGAACATTTCCTGTTTCAGCACCACTGTACTACATACAGCCTGGGCAACAGAGGGAGACTCTGTCTCAAAAATAAAAAGGCTGGGTGTGGTGGCTCACACCTGTAATCCCAGCACTTTGGGCCAAGGCAGGCAGATTGCTTGTGCCCAAGAGTTAGAGACCAGCCTTGGTAACATAACAAAACCCCATCTCTACAAAAAATATGAAAATTAGCTGGGTGTGGTGGCATGACAATGTAGTCTCAACTACTGAGGAGGCTGAGGTAGGAGGCTTGTTTGAGCCCAGGAGGTGCAGGTTGTAGTGAGCTGAGGTCACACTACTGCACTCTAACCTGGGTGACAGAATGAGACCCTGTCTCAAAAAAAAAGAAAGAAAGAAAAAAAAGATACAAGAAAAGAAAAAAGAAAAAAAAAAGTTTATTGTTAGGAAGTGGATGCACATGAAAAAATCCAAAAGCTACAGAGTATAAGGTGAAAGTAAGTAATGACAGATCTTTACAAGAATCCTGGATGCATTTATTTATAAGCATGTCTGTAAATAGATCCTTTAACAGTGGTACACTCTACAATTCACAACAGAAAACATATGGAATCACACTGTGTCCACTGACAGATGAATAAAGAAAGAAAATGTGGTATCTGTATACAAAATGGAATTCCATTCAGCCATAAGATGAATGAAATCTTGTCATTTGCAGCAACATTGGTGATCATTATGCTGGGTGAAGTAGGCCAAGCACAGAAAGACAGCTACCACATGTTCTCACTCATATGCGGGAGCTAAAAGAGTTGATGTCATGGAGTGAGAGAACAGAATGGTGGATACCAGAGGCTGGGAAGCATGTGAGAGGAGGGATAAAGAGAGGTTGACTAATGGTTACACACACAAGGTTAGGTAGAAGAAATAAGCCCTGACATTCCATAGCAGGGTAGTAGGGTGTCTATAGTTAGCAACAATGTATTGCTTATTTCATAGTAGCTAGAAGAGAGGACTTGAAATGTGACTAATGCAGGGCAGGTTCTTGGTTTCCTCAGGAAGGAATTCAAGAGCAACTGGTGGTGGAAGAAAACAGCTTTACTGAGGTGGCGGCAGTGCTGCGGCTCTGGCTGCCCCCTGCAGAGCAGAGCTATCCCACAGGCGGTGTGCTGAGGGTCACAGCCTACGGGCAGTTCTGCTGTCATATTTTATACCCACTTTTAGTGGCATGCTAATTAAGGGGCAGGTTATTCAGAACAGCTAGAAAATGGGCGGTAATCTTTGGTTGTTGCCATGGCAATGGCAAACAGTCATGGAGCTACTGGGCATGTCTTGTGGAGAGGGGCTTTGTGCACTTCTTCCCAGTTTTGGTCAGTCTTCAGTCTGGTCCGGAGTTGAGTCTCACCTGCCTCTTATGTCATTACCAACACTTAGAGATAAGTACTCATAGTGATGGACACCTCAGATACTCACGGATGATCATTACACATTCTGTAATGTGTAATGTAACAAATACTTCATGTACCCCGTAAACAGGTAAACATTTATCAGTAAAAAGTAGCAACTTATATACACTATAATAGCTCTATATTCTTTTTCTCTGAAATAAACTATGGTTAGAAAATGCAGAATAACTACACTGTATACCAGTGTTTAACCTGAGTTAAAGGATTTTAAAAATCAGTTTTATTGATGTACAGCTTGCACATGAGAGAGTGCACACATCTTAAGCATACAGGTCAATGCATGCAGACAAATGTGTATACCTGTGTTAAGTAACCACCATCACAATCAAAACCAAGGACATCCCATCACTCCAGAAGCTTCCCTCATGACTCTTCCTGGTGACATCAGGGCCCAGGGAACCACCCACCTGTGTTCCGTCATTCTAGATGAGATCTGTCCTTTCTAGAGTTTTATATAAAAGGAATCACAGTGCATACTGTTTGGTCCAGCTTCATTCATTCAGCGTAAGTCCTGTGGGATTCATCCACTTGTCCGTCAGTTTTCTGCTCTTTATTGATGGTGTTTTCCTCCTTTTTGTGTGTTAATATGGAGAATTATACTGATTTTTGAATGCTAAGCTGGTCTTGCATTACTGGGATAAACTCTACTTGTCCATGGCCTATCCTTTTTGTTCTGTTGCTAGATTCAATTGGCTTTTATTTTTGTCTGTTTTCAGACAGGGTCTCACTCTGACACCTATGCTGGAGTGCAGTGATGCAGTCTCTGTTCACTGAAGCCTTGACCTCCCAGCTTAAGTGATCCTCCCACTTCAGCTTCCCAAGTAACTGGGAACACAGATGTGCACCACCATACCCGGCTAATTTTTTAGAATTTTTGTAGAGTTCAGGCAAGACCATGTTGCCCAGGCTGCTCTTCATATCCTGAGCTCAAGCGATCTGCCTGCCTCGGCCTCCCTAAGTGCTGGGATTGCGGGCGTGAGCTACTGGGCTGACTCAACTGGCTAGTATTTTTTGTTGTTGTTGGTTTTTTGGGGGGGACAGAGTTTTGCTCTTGTCACCCAGGCTGGAGTGCCACGGTGCAATCTCGGCTCACTACAACCTCCACCTCCCAGCTTCAAGCAATTCTCCTCTTAGCCTACCGAGTAGCTGGGATTACAGACATGCACCACCACACCTTGCTAATTTTTGTATTTTTGGTAGAGACTGGGTTTTGCCATGTTGGCCAAGCTGGTCTCGAACTCCTGACCTCAAGTGATCTGTCCACCTTGGCCTCCCAAAGTGTTGGGATTACAGGTGTGAGCCACCGTACCCGGCTAGTATTCTCCACTCTTAAACTGATTTTCTGCCTCCTTGTTCTGCCATTTACTGAGAGAGAAGTGTGGAAATCTCTAACTATGACTGCGCATTTGTTTATTTGTTCTCTTGGTTCTGTCAGTTTTTGCTCTGTAATGGGTGCATACATATTTAGGATCACAATGTCTTCTTGATGACTTGACCCCTTTATCTGCATGAAACAGTCCTCCCTATCTGTAGGCACAGGCCTGTTCTCAATCTGCTTTGCCGGATGCCATTCCAGTATTCTCGTAACTCATGTTCACATGTTCTTATTCCATTCCTTTACTTCTTCCTGAAGTTTTAATTGTGGTAAAGTATACACACCACAAAAGGATCATTTTAAGCATTTTAAGTGTACAGTTCTGTGGCAGTAAGCACATTCACATTTTTGTACAACTATCAGTATCATCTATCTCCAGAATTTTGTTGTCAGCCCAAACTGTGAGTCTCTACTAATTCAGTAATAACTTCCCATTCTCCCCTTCCCCAGCCTCTGGTAACCACTATTTTAATTTCTGTCTCTATGAATTTGATTATTCTAGATACCTCATATAAGCGAAATCAGACAATATTTGTCTTTTTGTGACTGACTTATTTCACTGGGCATGCCTTCAAGGTTCAAGGTTCATCCATGTAGTACCATGTGTCAGAATTCCTTCCTTTTTTTTTTTTTGAGACGAAGTCTCACTCTGTCGCCCAGGGTGGAGTGCAGTAGTGCAATCTCGGCTCACTGCAACCTCCGCCTCCCAGGTCCAAGTGATTCTCCTGCCTCAGTCTCTCGAGTAGCTGGGACCACAGAAGCGTGCCACCACGCCTGGCTAATTTTTTTATATTTTTAGTAGAGGTGGGATTTCGCTGTTTAGCCAGAATGGTCTCAATCTCCTGACCTCGTGATCCACTCACCTCAACCTCCCAAAGTGCTGGGATTACAGGCATGAGCCACCGCGCCCGGCCTCTCTCTCTCTCTCTTTTTTTTTCCCACTCTCTTGCCCAGGCTGAAGCGCAGTGTCGTGATCTTAGCTCACTGCAACCTCCACCTCCAGGGTTCAAGCAATTCTCTGCCTCAGCCTCCGAAGCAGCTGGGATTACAGGCGCCCACCACCATGCTCAGCTAATTTTTGTAGTTTTTAGTAGAGACAGGGTTTCACCATGTTGGCCAGGCTGGTCTTGAACTCCTGACCTCATGATTCACCTGCCTCGGACTCCGAAAGTGCTGGGATGACAGGCATGAGCCAGCACACCTGGCCGCAATTCCTTCCTTTTTGAGGCTGGATGATATTCCATTGTCCATGTCTGTTGACCACACTGCTTATCCATTCATCTGTCAGTGCACGTTTGAATTGTTTCCACCTTTGGCTAGCGTAAATGATAATGCTATGAACATTTATGCACACGTGTCTGTTTGAGTCCCTGCTTTTAATTTTTTTCAGTACGTGACTATCCTGGGGGTGGAACTGCTGGATCACACGGTAATTCTGATGCACCTTTTCGGGAACTACCGAACTCTTCCATGGTGGCAGCACCATTTTACATTCCCACCAACAGTGCACCATCCACATGGTGGATATGGAGAAACGTGAAGATGTGGAGAAACGCTTAGTTTCTCCACATCTTCACGTTTCTTCACATCCTGGCCAAGCTTTTATTTTCTGTTGGTTTTGTTTGACTTTTTTGATAATAGCTGTCCTAATGCCTGTGAAGTGGCATCTAATTGTGGTTGATCTGCATTTTCCTAGCGACCAGCCATGTTGAGCATCTTTTCACGTACTTCTTGGCCACCTGTATGTCCTCTTTGGAGAAATGTCTATTCAAGTCCTCTGTCCATTCTTAGTTGAGTTTTTTGTTGTTGAGTAAAGTTATGACTTTTTAAATGTATTTTACCTTGATTTGTTTTGCTAACTGCAAATTTTTATTTTGAGCTTTAGAAGTGGAAAGAAACTAATAAGTCATATTTAAAGCCATGTTGTTCTTCCAGTCAGCACCATAATTTTTTTTTTTTTTTTGAGACAGAGTCTCACTCTGTCGCCAGGCGCCAGGCTGGAGTGCAGTGGCGCGATCTCGGCTCACTGAAACCTCTGCCTCCTGGGTTCAAGCAATTCTCCTGCCTCAGCCTCCCGAGTAGTTGGGACTACAGGCGCGCACCACCACGCCCAGCTAAGTTTTGTATTTTTTTTAGTAGAGACAGGGTTTCAACATGTTGACCAGGATGGTCTCGATCTTTTGACCTCGTGATCTGCCCACCTCGGCCTCCCAAATTGCTGGGATTACAGGCGTGAGCCACTGTGCCTGGCCAGCACCATAATTCTTAACAAGAAGACTTGACATTTCATTTAAGTGATTAAATGTATAGAGGTTGGAGATTTGCATTTTTCTCTTTAATCTACATAATAATCCATGGAAAACCTTTTCCAATAGCTAGCAATGCAGCAGAAAACGAAAATTCCCAGATCATTTGCATCCTGCCAGAACCTCAGCTTCCCTCACATTACTGCTATTCATGACTTCAGGCCACGCTTTTTATAAAGATGTGAGCCCAATTTTGATAGTAAATGAATGGTTATGAGATCGAGGTCTCTCTCTTCCTCTCACAGTTTCAAAACAGTGACAGGAAATGGAAAAGGGAAAACACCTCAGAGTCTGCAAGCGGGTGACTGTGCCCCTCACCAGCACAGGAAGGAAATGACCATGGGACACCTGTGCAGCGGCTGGAGCCAGGCCGGCCTCACTCGATGTCATGTGACAGGTGGAGATAGGGGAGCTGTGACAGCAGCAAGCATATCCCGGCCAGGCCCAGCAGAACACGGGCTCTGCCAGCTCACCCACTCCCCAGCCCTTCCTTCAGAAGCCTTGCTGTGAACACAGACTTAAACAGGCAGTGAGATTTGATGTCTGTGAAGTGGAAAAAGTACTTTGTGGGTTTAAAAAAAAAGAAAAAGAGAAATGATGTATAACGTCTGGGGTTTTGCTTCTAATTCTTCCAGAGGTAGAGGTAGGGACTTAGCATACAAGACCGGTGTGAACAGGGGCCTGCTGGAGCTGCGTGATGGGCCATGTGGTGGGGGATAGGGTGTCATTATATTCTTCTATTTGTGGATACATTTATATGTTTTCATAATGAAGTTGGTTTTGTTTTTGGTTTTGGTGTTTTGCTTTTTTTTTTTAAGAGACGGTCTCATCTGTTGCCCAGGTTGGAGTGCAGTGGTGTGATCGTGGCTCACTGCAGCCTCGAACTCCTGGACTCAAGCAGTCCCCTACTGCTTCAGCATCACCAGCAGGTGGGACACCAGGCATGCACCATGACATCCAACTATTTTTTAAACTTTTTATAGAAACCGACTCTCACTATATTGTCTAGGCTGGTCCCAAACCACTGGCCTCAAGCCATCCTTCTGCCTCAGTCTCTTGGCTACATAGAGTCATTTCTTATCTTGCACACAACTGGAAAGAAAATCCTTGAGTGAAAGATGCCTGGCTTTGCTCTATTCCCCACAGGGCTTCCCTTGCACAGCACCTATCGACAAGTGCCAGGATGAGGGTTCTCATGATATTTTGAGGCCAATTATGAAATCTAAGCTGACTAGGGACTTCCAGTTCCATTAACTTGATTCTTCCTGTTAGGAAGAAAGTACCTGGATTAAAATAATTCACCCTAAGATGTGAATGAATGAAAATGAATGTCAAAACCCTCTAGAGAAGCTTAACGAGGTACCCATTCACAGAAAGCCTAACTGGTAAAATTAGTAGAATACATCTCAGGCTGTGTATAGCATCAAAGGAGAAGTGTGTCTGCATTGAGGGAAAGGGTCCAGGAGAGACACCAACAGGGGAGCTCACGTTCTGGGTCTCTCTAGATTACAGGATCCAGAGGTTCCATGAGTGGCCATCCCTGACCCCCAGTTCCCATCTGACCCGGAACACGGCCTCCCAATCCCTGTGTCACCCCTTGAAGCTCCCAGGGTGGCTGTCACTCCTTAGGTTTCGGCTTGCTCGGTGTCCTGCCTCTGATGCCCTCCAATGCAGCTCTTGGGTCCCATCGAGGCAGGGGGAACCGACCTTGCCAAACCATAGCCAGGCTGTCACCCAGCCCAGACCACCTTGGTCTGGATGTCTGCAGCAGCCTGGGCTCTGTTCGCCACTCTAAACACAAGCGGCCACATATCATCTGATTCCACTTACATGAAGTGTCCAGAAAGGGCAAATTCATAGAGACAGAAAGTAGATTAGTGGTTGCCAGGGGCTGGGGGAGGAGGTAGGTGAGGGGGAGAAATGTGAGTGACTGATTACTGAGTACTGGGCTTCTTTTTGGGGCAATGCAAATGTTCTAAACTGGATAATGGTGATGGTCACGCAACTCTGTGAACAGACTAAAAATGATGGAAAACTCTACTAAGAACTCTCCTTTAGATGGGTGAATTGTAGGGTATGTGAATCGTATCTCAGGAAAGCTGCTACAAAGCAGGTAGAGAGAGAAGAGGGAAGTGGGAGAGGCTGGCGGCCCCAGGAGTAGGGCTCAGGAACCAGCTATGGAGGCTGCAAGGTGGGGCCAGAGCCAGACTGAGGCACAACCAAGGGCAGGCAGCTTGGACGACCCGGAGGGTGCTTCCAGCGGAACCGCGGGGTGTTTGGCAGAAGCAAGGGGTCGAGAGCAGGGGGCCAAGCTTCTGGTGATGGCATGGGCCCTAGGCTCCCCTCCCCTAACAAAACCCATAAAGGAATGTCTGGGAGAGAAGGCATAGTTAGGAACGTTCCTCCCATGCCTGGCCTCCCCCACCACTGAGCTGACAGGCACAGCACAGGACGCTAGCAACCACCCAGAATGACTCACACCTTCCTGCATCATTGTCCAATAGGAACTGTCCATCGTCTTGAAGCCCCGAGGACTGGGAGATCCCCGCATCTCCAGGAACTGTACTCTGCATTTTCAGACAGAACATGTTCATGACACATTGATGGCCACTCTTTTCCCTGACTGGACACCTGGGAAACTGAGCAGAGGCAAGGTTACGGCACCCCCAAAAGGTGACCAGAGAAGCTCACCATTGACAGCCCAGGGTAGCCCTTTTGGGCCGGACACAGAGTGTCACCTTCCAAAGCTGTCACAGAATCAGAGACTAGGGCTCTGTCAGCTCACACCACAGGGACACTGCAGGGTGCTCTGCAGTATGTCTCTTTTTTTTTTTGAGACAGCGTCTCACTCTGTCACCCAGGCTGGAGTGTAGTGGTACGATCTTAGCTCACTGCAAGCTCCACTTCCTGGGTTCAAGCAATTCTCCTGCTTCAGCCTCCCAAATAACTGGGATTACAGGTACCCACCACCACACCTGGATAATTTTTTTTTTTTAATTTAGCAGCCAAAGCCCAAGTACATTTTTTTGTATTTTTAGTAGGGACAGGGTTTCCCCATGTTTGCCAGGCTGGTCTCAAACTCCTGACCTCAAGTGATTCACCTGCCTTGGCCTCCCAAAGTGCTGGGACTACAGGCATGAGCCACCACGCCCAGCCTGCAGCATGTCTCTTAAAAGTAGGGACCATGAGCAGAGCTGTTAGGATACTTCAGAGAAAAACAAGTGTAGCCTGGTAATGACTAACACAAGACCCTGGGGGCGACATGGAAGAGGGGACTCTCCAGGGCTGCTTTAAGTTGGGGGCATTCTTAGACCTAAGAAGCTCTCAATCATCCTCCAGATCCTGTCAAGAATTGTTTCAACTCCATTAAGAAAAAAAGACTGGGCGTGGTGGCTCACACCAGTAATCCTAGCACTTGGGGATGCCAAGGCGGGTGGATCACCTAAGGTCGGGAGTTTGAGACCAGCCTGACCAATATGGAGAAAACCCGTCTCTACTAAAAATACAAAATTAGCTGGGCATGGTCACACAATGCCTGCAATCCCAGCTATTGGGAGGCTGAGGCAGGAGAATTGCGTGAACCCAGGAGGTAGAGGTTGTGGTGAGCTGAGATCATGCCATCGCACTCCAGCCTGGGCAATAAATCTAGTGCTGGTGAAAGTGTGGGGAAACAGGCATTCTCAGGCTATGGGGCAACATCTGTTAACACTTTAAGAGGCTCACACCTGTAATCCCAGCACTTTGGGAGGCCGAGGTGGGCAGATCACGAGGTCAGGAGATCAAGACCATCCTGGCTAACATAGTGAAACCATGTCTGTACTAAAAATATAAAAAATTAGCTGGGCATGGTGGTGGGCGCCTGTAGTCCCAGCTACTCGGGAGACTGAGGCAGGACCCAGGAGGCGGAGGTTGCAGCGAGCCAAGATTGCACCACTGCACTCCAGCTTGGGTGACAGAGTGAGAGTTCGTCTCAAAAAAACCAACCAACCAACCAACCAACTAAACAAACAAAAAACTCTAAAAGGCTGGGACGGGCACAGTGACTCACACCTGTAATTCCAGCACTTTGGGAGGCCGAGGCGGGTGGATCACTACAGGTCAGGAGTTTGAGACCAGCCTGACCAACATGGTGAAACCCAGTCTTTACTAAAAATACAAAATTAGCTGGGCTGGTGGTACATGCCTATAATCCCAGCTACTTGGGAGGCTCAGGCAAGAGAACCGCTTGAACCCGGGAGGTGGAGGTTGCAGTGAGCTGAGATTGCACCACTGCACTCCAGCCTGGGTGACAGAGCAAGACTCCCTCTCAAAAACAATTAAAAAAACCTCTAAAAGGTACATGCCCTTTGGCCCAGCAATTCCATTTGGAGGAGCCCAGCCTGAAAAAATACTCACAAATGCACACAAGTGAATACACACACTCAAGGATATTCACTGCAGGACTATTTTTTAACAGAAAAAAACTTACAGTCATGTAAATATTCTTCCACAGAGGAATAATTATAAAAATGATTCATATACATAACAAAATACTATATAGTTATAGAAGAAAACGTTGAAGGAATACATTAACTGTGATGTTATCTCTGGAGAATGGGATTTTAGGTGAGGACTCCCATTATAACTTTGTATGACATTTATAATCAGAAAACAAACTTTCAAAGGAAATGAGTTGCTGGAATGGTGGTATGATCCCATTTACATGAACCAGAAAACAATCTATATGTCTATGTACATATGTGTAGCTGTACTGTATAGAAAAGTGTCTGAAAGTGTCTGCATCTGTAGTTAGTTGCTATGGCTTCACATCTTTACAACAAGCACATTTTATTAGATGTTTAATTTTTTTTTTCATTATACTTTAAGTTCTGGGGTACATGTGCAGATCTTGCAGGATTGTTGCATAGGTATATACATGCCACGGTAGTTTGCTGCCTCCATCCCACCGTCACCTACATTAGGTATTTCTCCTAATGTTATCCCTCCCCAACCTGCTATCTATCCCTCCCCTAGCCCCCTCCCCCCCAACAGACCCCAGTGTGTGATATTCCCCCTCCCTGTGTCCATGTGTTCTCATTGTTCAACACCCACTTATGAGTGAGAACATGTGGTGTTTGGTTTTCTGTTCTTGTGTCAGTTTGCTGAGAATGATGGTTTCCAGATTCATCCATGTCCCTGCGAAGGACATGAACTTACCCTTTTTGATGGCTGCATAGTATTCCATGGTGTATATGTGCCACATTTTCTTTATCCAGTCTATCACTGATGGGCATTAGGGTTGGTTCCAAGTCTTTGTTATTGTAAACAGTGCTGCAAAGAACATACGTGTGGTACCAAAACAGAGTTATAGACCAATGGAATAGAACAGAGGCCTCAGAAGTAACGCCACGCGTCTACAATCATCTGATCTTTGACAAACCTGACAAAAACAGGCAATGGGGAAAGGATTCCCTGTTTAATGAATGGTGTTGGGAAAACTGGCTAGCCATGTGCAGAAAGCAGAAACCGGACCCCTTTGTTACACCTTATATAAAATTTCACTCTAGATGGATTAAAGATTTAAACATAAGACCTAACATCAAAAAAACCCTAAAGAAAACCTAGACAATACCATTCAGGACACAGGCATAGGCAAGGACTTCATGACTAAAACACCAAAAACAATGGCAACAAAAGCCAAAATAGATAAATGGATCTAATTAAACTTAACGAGCTTCTGCACAGCAAAAGAAACAATCATCAGAGTGAACTGAGAACCAAAAGAATAGGATCTGACAAAGGGCTAATATCCAGAATCTACAAAGAACTAAAATTTGTTTTCTTGTAAAAACAAATTTACAGAAAAAAACAAACAACCACATCAAAAAGTGGGCGAAGGATATGAACAGACACTTTTCAAAAGAAGACATTTATGCAGCCAACAAACATATGAAAAAAAATGCTCATCATCATTGGTCATTAGAGAAATGCAAATCAAAACCACATTGAGATACCATCTCATGCCAGTTAGAATGGTGATCATTAAAAATTCTGGAGACAAAAGATGCTGGAGAGGATGTGGAGAAATAGGAATGCTTTTACACTGTTGGTGGGAGTGTAAATTAGTTCAACCATTGTGGAAGACAGTGTGGCAATTCCTCAAGGATCTAGAAGCAGAAATATCATTTCACCCTGCAATCCCATTACTGGGTATATACCCAAAGGATTATAAATCGTTCTATTATAAAGGCTTAATTTTAAAAAGAAAAAACATGAGCTGTGACTCAGGAGTCTGCTGGAGCCACCTCATGTGGTCCCCGGGCTCATCCCTCCCGCTAAACAATTCCTCTACCCTCTTAGTAGCATCTGCATGTCAGGGAATCCCCCAGGCTCATTTCCCAGGGGCCTCCTCTGAGCCCCAAGCTTACATGACCAATCGCCTTTGCAAAATTTCCCTCTAGATCCACCCAAGTCAGACGCAAGGCTTCCCCTCCACATCAGGTCCTGTTCTGGGGTTCTATTTTTGCAATGGCCCCATCACCATTTATGCTGACCCCTCCTCCCCATGACCCATACCCAGACTGCCACTGTATCCTCCATCTCTCTCAAACACATCTCTGCTCCCACCCCTGCCACAACACACCCCCAACAGCTTCAGTCTGGGGAGCTGTTATCTCTCACCTGGATGCCAGTGCCTACCTGTGCTAGCCACCCTCCAAGTCACAACTAAATGGCAGCTGGAAAGTGGGAGCCTGATTTGCAGCTACTCCCTGCTTAGACACTTGAATGGCTGTCCATAGCATGAAGACCAAGGCCAATCCCCTAACCAGGCCTGGAACACCCCACACTTTCCACCCTTGCCTCACCATCCTCCCCTCCATCTGGGCTCCATCCTCTGGCCACCCTCAGGCCCCGGGGCCACTACACAGGGGAGTCCCACCATCCGAGACTCCCTCTCCCTCTCTCCCAGCCCCACAGTACCCAGGGGGTTGCCAGTCATCCTTCGGGTTTTGGCTCAGTCCTTGATTCCTCAGTGAAGTCAACTCTGCCCCTCCCCTGGTGAGTCCCCACAGTTCAAGCTTTCCACAATACCATCACTGTGGCTCAGAGAGTTGGTCTCTGTCCCTGCCCCTCAGTTCTGCACGCCATGAAAGTGAAGCATGGTTGAACCCAGATACCCAGCTCAGTGTGTGCAGCAGAGCAGGAGTGCTGTGTTTGATGGGTCCTACATATGCAGACAAATGTTTGAAAACTGCCATGGCCTGGATGCCCCCCAAAATTCATCTGTTGAAACTTAACTGCCAATGTGATAGCATTAAGATACGGGGCCTTTAGGAGCCCTGATGAACAGGACCAGTGACCTTGTAAAAGGGCTTGAAGGAACCAGTGAGGCCCCTTTTGCCCTTCTGCCTTCTGCCCCACAAGGACACAGCAAGAAGGCGCTCACCAGACACTGAATGCTGGTGTCCTGGTCTCAGACTTCGAAGCCTCCAGGACCGTAAGAAATAAATTTCTGTTGTTTATAAACTACCCTGTCTCAAGTACTTTGTTATAGCAGCGCAATAGACTAAGACAAATACTATACATACTTTTAAAAAAACCTTTTATTCTGGCCGGGTGTGGTGGCTCACACCTGTAATCCCAGCACTTTGGGAGGCCGAGGTGGGTGGATCACCTGAGCTCAGGAGTTTGAGACCACTTTAGGCAACATGGTGAAACCGTCTCTACTAACATACAAAAAATTAGCCGGTGAGGTGGCAATTACCTGTAGTCCCAGCTACTCGGGAGGCTGGGACTCACTTGAGCCCCGAAGGCGGAGGTTGTGGTAAGCCAACACTGTGCCACTGAACTCCAGCTTGGGCTACAGAATGATACCCCATCTCAAAAAAATAAAAATAAATACATAAATAAACCTCTCATTTTGGAAATGTTCAAATAAACACAGAGGTAGAGAGAAGAGTAGAGTGGATACCCACGTGACCAGAATCTAGTCTCAGGAACTACCAACCTCCTGCTGTTTTATTTTCTCTATCCATCCTTTACATCCTTTTTTCCTGTTTTACTCACAAATACTTCAGAATGTAAGCAGATACAGATACACTTTACCCACATAAATGCACATAGAGGAGGAGCTCTGTATATGTATTCAGAAGTCAAAGGGGTCCCTGAGATACACACAATTCATACTCATCCCATTGAACACTGCAAGCATCACGCAGAGCCATTTGCTTTCCCCACACACTGGCTTTGTGCAGCAGTGAGGCTGGACCCTGCTGCAGTGGTGATGTGCAGGAACTGCCTCATAGCTCAGGTGGTAAAGTTATTTGGCTGGGAGCCGACTCTCTCCCAGCATGCTGTCACACCCTTCCCGGCCCTGACAAACACAAAGAGATGCATCCCATCGAGTCACCCACTTGGCTGAACCATGCACCTGGTAACCTTCTTGGGAGGTTCTTTGAAGGGGTATTTTTTCTCCCCTGCACAAAGCGTGCCTACGAAGTAAGCCGAGAATGACAAAAACAGGAAAGCGCAATCTTACAGAGACAGAGGGGCCAAGGCCTGTATGATAATGTAGCCCAAATTCATAGCTCAGATCCAAAAGAAAACAAATGTTCCATTCTTTCTGTGTCCACCTCTAAGCAATACAGTGAGGGCAGTAAATTGTAATTACAAGTAAGAACTTTGGCAGTTGCTGATCCTAAAATGAAAAGGGACAAATATGTTTATCCCTAACAGAGTCACAAATAATTCCACAGCTGTTAATTTTGGCAGCCACTACTCTGGAGGCAGTATGGGCTCATGGTATACTATCTTCACTGTCATCTCAGTCAATGATCCTATTGGCCAAAGGCACACAAACAGCTGCAGGAAAACTAGATTTAAATGGTAAGATTAAAAAACACAGCCAGCCCGGCGCGGTGGCTCATGCCTGCAATCCCAGCACTTTGGGAGGCCGAGGCAGGTGAATCACGAGGTCAGGAGTTTGAGACCAGCCTGTCCAAGATGCTGAAACCTCGTCTCTACTAAAAATACAAATATTAGCCAGGCACAGTGGTGAGCGCCTGTAATCCCAGCTACTCGGGAGGCTGAGGCAGGAGAATTGCTTGAACCTGGGAGGCGGAGGTTGCAGTGAGCTGAGATCATGGGTGCCACTGAACTCTAGCCTGGACAACAGAACAAGACTCTCTCTCAAAACAACAAACAAACAAAAAACCAGAGTCAATATTTAAAAGCAAAAGAAAGGTTTCTTTTTTAAAGTTCACTAATAAATCCAGAGATTGATTACAGTCAATGCCTTATCCACTTATCAATCCAGGTCACATGACTGCTTTCAAATGACTCACTTGGCCAGATTTATTGACCAGGACCCTGCAAAAAATACTGCAGAGAAAACCAAGGTTGATAGAGGATGTCTATGTCCTGTGTTCTGCCCACATGAAACCAGCTACCTCCAATCCTCCCTCTCCCTCTTCTAAGGGGTATCTCCAAGTCCCCCAAATAAGTCACCTGTGCTCCACCTCCACCACCATCAGACCTGAGACTCTCAAAGGTCAAAGACAGGGAAGTGGCAGCCATTCAGTGAGAGAGGGAAAGGCAAGGCACGCGGCTCCCAGCCTCAGACTAAGCCAGCACTGGAGAACTCAAAGGTGTTCAGGTTACTGTCACTTATTTTTCAGAAAAACAAAATAAGATTTAGAAAAGCTATGATCTGTGCACACGTCAAATCATTCTTCATGAGCAGAGTTTTTACACCAATCACCACCCTGGCTGTGCCCTCCTCTGCCTGCTGTGGGAGGCCATCTCAGAGAGCTACCAAATGGCCCTTCCTAGGACAAACACAAGCCTCAGCTCAGACAAACAGAACTGCACAATGTGCGTGTTCTCTCAACTTCACCAAATGCTCACTTAAGTCAAACTGAGGAGAAAAGCTACTCCTTCCTCAACAGCAAGAGGGTAAGACAAGGCGTGAAAAAAGTCTCACGTCTTAAAAGTTACCCTCCACATTATCCCACCTTACCCCAACCTTACCTCACCTTACTCCAACTGTAGGCCACCTTACCCCAACCTTGCTCTATCTTATCCCAGCCTTACCCACCTTACCCACTCCTTACTCCAACTTTACCCCAAGCTTACTCCAACCTTACCCCAACCTTGCCAAACCTTACTTCATCTTAGCCCATCTGACCCCAACCTTACTCCACTTTACCTCAACCTTACCCCACCTCATCCTAACCTTATTTTACCTTACTCCAACTTTAGCCCACCATACGCCAACCTTTCTCCACCCTTACCTCATCCTTACCCCATCTTACTCCACCTTGCTCCAACCTCACTCTGTCAGTAAAATGGCAATGATGATCATATCTAACTCATGGGGATGTTGTGAAAATCAAATGAGAAAATACATATGAGGCACTTAATAAATATTAACTATTTTAATTAGCCTTTGAAGATTTTAAATTTGGTGAAAATGTATAAACAAAAACTTCATGTTTAAATTAAATCAGAGTAAACTATTATTGTTACTTCACTTAAAAAATTAATTTGCTATTTATTTAAGACGGAGTCTCACTCTGTCACCCAGGCTGGAGTGCAGTGGCACGATCTCAGCTCACCGTAGCTTCCGCCTCCTGGGTTCAAGTGATTCTCCTGCCTCATTCTCCCAAGTAGCTAGGATTACAGGCACATGCCACCACACCTGGCTAATTTTTTTTTTTTTTAGTAGAGAGGGTTTCACCATATTGGCCAGGCAAGTCTTGAACTCTTGACCTCAGGTGATCTCCCCATCTTGGCCTCCCAAAGTGCTGGGATTACAGGTATCAGCCACTGAGCCTGCCTAATTTGCTATTTACATTAATCTGGCTGGAGCAACTAAACACCTCTGAGACGCAGCTCAGATAGCCAAGGAAACGGCAGAGTCCTTTGGGCCACTGTGTAGTTTCTGGCAAGAAGCTAATTCCACCAGACCTTCATCTTCTCAACCATAAACAAGTGGTATGGTTGTTTATGGTTAAGAACACAGCGTGTGTTGTCAAAGGGGCGCACATTCTGGAAAGTGGTGACAAGGCATACCAAGAGCTGAGGTTCCTACCTTGTGCAGCTAGTGAAGGCAGAGACACGCGCCCCTCTGACATCACTCACTTTGTGCTGAGAGCACCACCCAGCAGAGAAGGAGGCTCCCAGGCAGAGCTGTACAGTGGCTTGAGGAGGTTGGTTCCAGGCTTGGGTCCTCCCATGAGACCCTGGGATCTTGGATCCACCTGGCTATACTCTTATCACCAATTCCCTCTATCCACACAAACAGTGACACACAGGAAATCCCCAGAAGTTACAACACCAGTGGGAGAGCTTAGAGAGTCTACTCTCGAACTGCCACTTAAAGATGGTTTTGCCAAGGCCGTTCAAACACACATGCCGGCCCCTGGCTCCTGCCAGCCAGCACAGGGTGACCCTGCAGCCCACTCTTGCCTTGCAAGTGAAAGAGTCTCTCTCTCTTTCTGTTCATTCGCCTCTTTTCTGGGAGTGTTAATATGGATGACAGTCAAACCTATTCCTCTAATTGGGCCCTTGACTTTTACCTCAACACATATTTCCCGTGTATCTTCTGCTAAGGCCGTCCAGTCGAATCTGACACCCAGAAAACCAACAAGACTCAGTAAATACTCACTGAGTAAATCACTCCAACGTTATGAGGTAGGACTGGTCATCCACACTGTGCATATGAGGCAAATCACCAAGGCTAAGTGAACTGGTCACGATGGCTTCAGCTAGTAAATTGCCATCAGGTACCTCCACAGAGATGGTCCCCAGGAATCATGCACCTTGTGTGCAGCACTGACCTCATCTCAGCCCTCCCTGCTCATCCTGCACTTCCCCACTCCACCTCCCCCACGCCACTCTCCTTCCTGAACACCCTCTGCCGGCTCCAGCTTCCACTCTCTTTCACCAGCACTCCCTACAACCACCTTTCCCTCTTAGATTCTCCCCTTTACAACAGTTCTCCATGAGGCACCAGGGTAAGCTGCGCCAAACCCAAATGTGACCAGGCCCTTCTCTACCTAAGACTCTGCAATGGCTCCCCATCCTCTAGAGAATAAAAGTCAAGCGCCCGTTTTACACTCCAGCATCTGCTTCTAGTTCTCCAAACACATCACAAACTCCCTAGCCTTCCTGCTTGCATGCCTACTGTCCCTAGGAGACTTCTCTTACACTGCCCGTGAACTCCCATTTCTGTCAAGCTCAGGCCCCACTTCTCTAGGAAGCCCCCCTGCCCTCACCCCCAGCCCCAGGTCAGCCAGGGACACCTGTAATCCTCTGCATCACAGGGTATAGATACAATTATCTAGTTATGTGTCCACCTGCCCTATTCAAATAGAAACACCTGAGGTTACAGACTAGGTTTTTTTTTATCTTTGGATGCTGAGTACCTGGCATAAGGTCTGCCCTTGGTAGACATTCAATGTTTTAATTATTCAGTTCACCCAGTTTTCCAAAACTAGGCTGTCATCTCAGATTCTGCTCTAATCGGGAACCTGTAAATTACTATGCCTAAAATCTCTCTGGAATCCTGCTTCTTTCACCTTCCCCACTGCACCCCTAAGCTCAGGCCCTCATTATTCCCAGGACTGAGACTAACTTCCTTCCTCCGAAATCCCCTTTGTACAATTACAATTCCTGTCTGGTTCCTGTGAGTTACTTCATTGAAACACACATCTCATATAAATTCCACGCCTAAAGACCCTCTGCAGCGTTTCAGCACCTGCAGGTGAAGAGGGCTTTCAAGACACTCCCATGCCTTTCCCCACCTCCCGCTCCAAGCTCACCTCTTGCCTTCCCATGACCCAACACTGCTCTAGTGGTCATTCCCAGAACTCTGTAGACACATCTATACCTTATGCAGGCTTTCAGGCACCTGCTGTGCCAGGATGCTCCGAGGACCATCTCCCGTCTCTGGTCTCATCCTTCAAGGTTCAGTTCAGAGGCCATCTGTTTGATGAAACCTGAGCTGCCTCCTTCTCCCGCGCAGAACTCATCCCCCGCCTCCACTCTGAACCCAGGCACTTTCACTACCACTTCTTACACCACCACAAGGTCCCTGCCCCATCTTCCTGGCACCAGGCTGCAGCACTCAACATAAGCGCGTGCAACCAGTCACTCAAGGGGCCACCTCATTTCCTGTCATTTAACGTTGCTCCGTTGAACACGTCGTGCACTCTCTTCATATCAACAACGGGAAGAAAGAGCTCCAGGGCTATGACGTGCTTGGCCCAAAGCCATGGTGCGGGGACAGAGCTGGGACCTAGGCCTTCGGATTGGAAATTTTATTTATGCGCAGCCCTGACGCGCGGGTCAGCAGTGAGGCCCCAGGGGTCCGGGGTTGAGGGGGCCACGCCGGCTGCTTCCACTCCGTGGCCACCCTGCTCATGCAGACTCGAGTCCGTGCATTTGCTGAGCATTGGGTCTCCTTCTACACTCGGTTGACTATTTCCTCCTTCCCGCAGCTGATATGAGAACTTGGGGTGCAGTTGCTGTCTAGCGACCCCCACATTAGAGCAGACGCCTGCGGCGCCACGCACGCACCACGCACGCACACGCACGCACCACGCACGCACACGCACGCACCACGCACGCCGGGCACATGCGCGGCACTCGCACTTGCACTCAGCTCGTGGTCACCCGGCCTAGTGGCGGCTGCGCGTCCCCTGTGCGTCCTTGGGGGTGGGGTGGGCCCCCAAGCGGCTGGAGTGGCGAAGGATGACCGCCCCCGTCTTTTCTGTCCCGTGGTTGGCTACTGTGTGCCCCCAACTAACCACCATCGCCTAGCAGTGTCAGGGAGCGCTCAGGGACAGAGATATGTGCCTTCTCCTTGCTCCTGACCGCTGACTTCGTTATTCCAAATGCGCAACCGAAACGAAACCATGGCATTGCAGGTGTAGCTTTTCTCTGCCTCTCTTATGTGGAAAGTGGTGCAGCGTGGACTCCAGCAAACTCTCCGGGTTGGATGGCAGCTCTCTGGCTCTTTATCCCTGTGCGCTTGGACAGACCTCCTCTGAGTCTCAGTTTCCTCAGCTGTGCAAAGGGGTTACTGATCCTACTTAATGGGGTGGGTTGTTTTGAAGAGGAAATAAGTTAATATAAGTAGAGAAAGAAACTGGTGCCTGGCAAGCACTACGTGAGTGTTTTGGTGTTATTATTGCTGTTTTCTTAGAGGTGTGTGTAATGGGACGTTTAATGAGCCTTTTCCTGTTACACTGGAATTAGTGAGTCAGGGCACAAAGGTGAGGACCCAGAGGCATTCAGTATTCCACAATGTAAACGCAGCACAACATAGCAGCACCCAGAGCTTATTGTTAGAGGGCTGAAGAGCCAGCCCTGACATTCTGAACCACCACCACCCTACCCTCAGGCTTACATAACTGGGCAAGCGGGGGGGATGGAGCGGGAAGAAGTGTAGATATTTCCCTCAGCAGCCTCCTGGGTGCAGAGTTAGGGAGGGTGCTTTGCTGTTACTAAAGCCAACAGGGGGTGGTTCCAAGAGAGTTACCATAATGACTTCAGATGCCTAAAAAAGGGAGGCTGGCATCTTCCCTGATTGGATGTGTGAGCTTGCGAGGCTCCCCGTATACCTGGCTTTGAAGAAATCTAGAAAACTCAAGAGAGACCTCTGGGCAGGGGTCTGCAGGGGGGTAGCCTGTCATTGCTTGTGCTGTCCAAATGCCAGACCCTATCCACTAGGCCAGAGGCTGTGGAGCAAGCAGCAATAGGGAGGAACACTGATGGCAAAGCTAGTTGGAGTTGGGAGTGAAGGGGGTTGAGCTAGAGCCCAGTTTCCTATATCAGAGAACTGTGTACTGAGGACAGCCTGCAGAGCCTTTGGAAAAACGTAGATGAACTCCCCCATGAAAGTCAGTGTACAGACTGGCCTCACAGAGATCAAAAACAGTTAGTTGGAAAACTTAAGCCACCAGATTTTAAGACTTTAGGGAGAGATTAGATCATGAGGACTCCAACTTCCTGAATAGATTAGTGTCCTTCATGAATAGGTCGGGCTTGAGGGAACCAGCTAGCCCTTTTATGCCTTTCCATCTCTTTCACCGTGAGCACACAGTGTTCGCTTCCTGAAGAGGACACAACAAGGCACCATCTTGGAAGCAGTGAGTGGGCCCTCACTGGACACCAAACCTGCAGGTGCCTTGGTCTCGGACTTCCCAGCCCCTATAACTGTAAGTGATGAATTTGTTGTTTAGAAATTATCCAGTTTCAGGTATTTTGTTACAGTAGCACAAACAGACTAAGATACATAATTTTTAAAATTGATTAATTGTACTGCATCAGATTTTAAACATTGACTACTTCAAAAGACACTATTAGATCAATGGTTGGTTGCCAGGGGTTGCATTTGCGATTGACTAGTAGAGGGTATAGGGAAATTTTGGGAGAGTGATGAGAAAATTCTATATCTTGATTGTGGTGGAGAATTCACACTTGCTCTGTAGCCCAGGGTGTAGTGCAGTGGCGTGATCTCGGCTCACTGCAACCTCTGCCTCCCGAGTTCAAGCAGTTCTCCCATCTTATTCTCCCGAGTAGCTAGGACTACAGGCGTGTGCCACCACGCCCGGCTAATTTTTGTATTTTTAGTAGAGATAGGGTTTTACCATGTTGGTCAGGCTGGTCCCGAACTCCTAACCTCAGGTAATCTACCCACCTCAGCCTCCCAAAGTGCTGGGAGTACAGGTGTGAGCCACCATGCCCGGCCCCAAAATTTTTTTTAAAAAGCAGCTGGGTGTGATGGCATATGCCTGTAGTCCCAGCTACTCAGGAGGCTGAGGCAGAAGGATCAATTGAGCCCAGGAGGTGAAGGCTGCAGTGAGCTGTGATCACACCACTGCATTCCAGCCTGGGTGATAGAGCAAGACCCTGTCTGAAAAATAAACAAATGAATAATGTAAAATAAATGAGTTATATTCAGAAAACAAAAATGAGCAATTATTAAAAATGTTTTTACTTCTGTTTTCTTTACTATTAATAATTCCCTAGACCATGGTTCAACAAAAAAGATTTTTTTTCTTTGAGACAGGGTCTCAAAACTTTTGTGGGGGAGGACAGGTTGAGCAATTACAGCTCACTGTAACATCTGCCTCCCAGGCTCAAATGACCTTCCCACCTCAGTTTCCCGAGTAGCTGGGACCACACGTTCCCACGACTATGTCCAGCTAATTTTTGTATTTTTTTTTTTGGTGGAGATGGGGTCTTGCTATATGTTGCCCAAGCTGGCCTTGAATTCCTGGGCTAAAGCAGCCCTCCTGCCTTGGACTCCCAAAGTGCTGGAATTAAAAGGCATGAACCACCACACGTGGCCCAAATGGATTTTTTTCTTTTTAGTGTTCTGAAGTTTAAACATTTCTAAATTAAGACTTTCTGGCCAGGCACAGTGGTTCACGGCTGTAATCCCAGCACTTTGGGAGGCCAAGGCAGGTGGATCACCTGAGGTCAGGAGTTCAAGACCAGCCTGGCAACATAGTGAAACCCTGTCTTTACTAAAAATACAAAAATTAGCTGGGCATGGTGGCACATGCCTGTAATCCCAGCTACTCAGGAGGCTGAGGCAGAATCGCTTGAACCCAGGAGGCAGAGGCTGCAATGAGCTGAGATGGTGCCACTGCACTCTAGCCTAGGCCACAGAGCGAGACAGTCTCAAAAAAAAAAAAAAAGCCTCTCCAAATTATGATTTGATTAAGACCACAAATCTAGAAGGTGAAAACATTGTTTCTTGCCCATAATCTTCTGCACCACACCTCTTCTTTACTTTGGACTGTGTTCTGCACCCTCCACCTCCATCAGGTCAGGTCCTCAGTGCGTTTTCTGCTTTGCCTCTGTTGCGATGGAGCGCTCATTGTTTCTGTGACCATATTGATATGGAGGTTTCCCAGGCCCTGCCTCCACACTCTCATCATGTGCCCTGCCGGGATCACCCTGCACCTTCTCATTGCTATGAAATGCCACCTTTACTGCCAGAACTGGGCTTCCTTTCTGTCATTGTTGTTAGAGACAGCGTCTCACTCTGTCACCCAGGCTGGAGTGTAGTGGCTTGGTCATAGCGTGGTGCAGCCTCGAATTTCTGGGCTCAAGTGATCCTCCCGCCTTGGCCTCCCAAACCACTGGGATGTATTGTTTTAAGTTGCTAAATTTATGGTAATTTGTATGGCAGCAATAGAAAACCAGTACACGTACTTTTGAGAAGTAGGTGTGCATCTTTGCCTGTTCCTTTGGTGTGTCTGCACTGTTCTGGAATGTCCTGTCTCTTCATTTTGACCTCCGGTTCCTGTGATTTGGAGACCAGTAGGTTATCCTGAGTTGGGTACTTGTCACCATTTGTTTTGCTGGAACTGCTGAGGACATGCTGGTGTCTGCTAATTTCACTCTGTCCCTTGCAGTGATAATGACAGTCCATTGTAGGTACCTGAGGTATGTGGGTACTCATTTTCATTCTTTCATTCAGCAAATATGCACTGGAATTAGGAGACTAGCACTTTGCTGGCCCCTGCAGCTGCAGAGATGACCGGTCACATTCTCATGCATGAAGGTAAGGGCAGAGTAGTGAGGGGCCATGAGCCCCCACTGAAGCTGACTGCCCACCTAGATCCTGACTCTGACACTCCCAAGTCCCGTGATGTGTCTCTGTGTCTTCCTTTCTACAGGGGTGCATGGATGGCTGGGGCTGAGGGGTAGCATTGAGTGGTGCAACCCTCAGAGCTGTGCCTGGCACTCGGCGGGTGCCAGGTGATGGTACCTGTTGCTACCATCACTGTGACTTTACTGGCTGAGAACTAACACCAACAAAGACAGGGGTTCTTTTTAAAAAGCACAGTGTTCATCTTGTGGACTGGGACCCGGCATGGCCTCTTTGGCGGGGTCGAATCTGGTGTTGCCTGTGAGGTTCCCTGAGCCTCCCAAAGCTGGTTTCAGGAGCCCTGCAGAGCTAGAGGCAAGATGAGCCCAGGTGGGGCATGTCACATCATTACATTTTCCTGCCTGTTACAGCAAGGGACATGCCACCACCCTCCTGTGTCTGAAGCTTGCCCAGCCAGCAGGCCCAGCTCCAGTGGTGCGTCATCTGAGAGCCTTCCCCACTATCGTGGCCCTCCCTGGATTCTCATGACATTGTGAGAAAACCTCCAAACACTAGCTCCCTACCAAGTCAGCCACTCAGCTCATCAGAGTAGTGTCACCTCTGGCTGGGGCTGTCCAGAACCCTGGAGTCCCACAGCGTTGCTTCCCACTAACAGCTGCCTCCCTCTTCATCCCTGCCCACATAGATTCCAGATACCGTGGAGGGGAGGAGCACTTCCCATGCTAGTGCAGGATGTCTTGAGAGGGAGAAACCTCTCCACCGTGGGAAGGACAAGGAATCTCTGGCACTGGGGCTTTGGCCTGGACGGTCTGGATCACCTTCACCCAGAAAACAGCACCCCAGAGCCTAGAGGTCGGGGGAGCTGCATTCCCCCATGGTTCAGAGGACACGGCTGTCACATGCCCATCCCTCCCTCAGAATCAGCCATCCTCACTTGGATGTTCCAGAGCTCTGGTTCCTGCTGGGCAGCCCCTCTGCCCAGACCTCTGAAACAGTTGGCAGGTGGATTCGTGGTATAAGCTAAGCCTGTGGCTAGCTTCCAAGCAAAGTTTGTTTTAGATTTATGCTTATGTTTTTAAGCCAGTTTGTTTAGATTTATGCTTATGTTTTTAAGCTCCAAAGACTACTGATTCTGGGAAGGACTGGGTCACTATGTAACCTTGTGTAGCTCTCTTTGGCCCTGACTGTGACTTCAGGTTGTGGCTGCAGCTGGCAGCTAACAGTCCCTTAGACTACAGTGTCCTCTATGTCTGGTGTGCATTCAGTTGCCCGTGCCTGCCTCTGGGGGGAGGTGGAAAGGAATGTGGCTCCTGAGAGGAGCCCAGCTCCATGTGCTATTCCCAGGAGCCATAGCTGCTGGTGGATGGCACTGGGAAGGGAAGACAGAATTGTTGGCCAATAGCCCCCTTTGCCAACTTTCTTGTCACTTTTGTGTTTGTTTTATTATAAAGATAATAGCTGTATTTGAGAAAGAAAGCTCAAACAATAAAGAAAATTTAAAATTGCCCTGTCTCACTGCAGCTCCACTCCCTGAAGGTGGCCTGTCTTCACTATTTCTGTTTCTAGTTCTTACAGTGGTTGCCTTCGTAACTCTAAAGCATACATCCTGCATCTTGATTTCTCAGCTGTGTAGTTTCTCTTGGCTGTATTGTATGAAATCAGTGTGAAGTTAACATATTTACACAACCTCTCTTCCTCTCAACCTCCCAGTTTGTTCATTACTTGTAATCCAGTGCTTTCAAAATGCAGGTTCCCAGGCCTCAGACAAACTCTTTGGAATTTGTGGTGGGACCTAGGAATGTGCATTTATAATTGTCTCTCGTAGTTAATTGTGTTCACTAAAGTTTGAGAACCATCATCCTTATAACTAAATAAGTCTCATGAGTTGGGGCATTTTTGTCTGTCCTATCAGAAACCCAGCTAAGGAGGGACATCAATGAAAATAGAGGATGAAGAAACACAAATTTCACCCCCTCCACAAAAGCAACGAAAAAGGGAAAAAACTCAAAAGTCAACTCCTCTTTTTTGTAGCTCTGGACATTAAAGGGCTTGTAGCAGGCCGGGCATAGTGGCTCACGCCTGTTATCCCAGCACTTTGGGAGGCTGAGGCAGGTGGATCACTTGAGATCAGGAGTTTGAGACCAGCCTTGCCAACATAGCAAAACCCAGTCTCCACTAAAAATACAAAAAAAAAAAAAAAAAAAAAAAAATAGCCAGACATGGTGGCATATGCCTATAATTCCAGCTACTTGGGAGGCCAAGGCAGGAGAATTGCTTGAACTGGGAGGCAGAGGTTGCAGTGAACTGAGACCCTGTCACTGCCCTCCAGCCTGGGCAACAGAGCAAGACTGTATCTCAAAAAAAAAAAAAAAAAAAAAAAAGGGTGGGTGGGCAGATGTGATAGCTCACACCTGTAAACTTTGGGAGGCTGAGGCGGGCAGATCATGAGATCAGGAGATAGAGACCATCCTAGCCAACATGGTGAAACCCCATCTCTACTAAAAATACAAAAATTCGCTGGGTGTGATGACTTGTGCCTGTAGTCCCAGATACTGGGGAGGCTGAGGCAGGAGAATCGCTTGAACCCGGGAGGCGGAGGTTGCAGTGAGCTGAGATTGTGCCATTGCACTCCAGCCTGGGCAACAAGAGTGAAACTCCGTCTCAAAATAATAATAATAGTAAGTGTTGGTGAGAATGTGGAAAAATGGGAACTTTCATGCATTGCTGGTGAGAATATAGAATGGTGCAGCTACTGTGGAAAAGTTTAGCAGTAACTGACAACAATTAAATATAGAATTACTTTATGACTTAGCACTTCCACTTCTAGGTACTCAAGATAAGTGAAAACATGCATCCTTAGGAAAACCTGTACACAAATGTTAATAACAAGCTGGGTGTGGTAACTCACGCCTGTTATCCCAGCACTTTGGGAGGCCGAGGTGGGTGGATCACCTGAGGTCGGGAGTTTGAGACCAGCCTGACCAACATGGTGAAACCCTGTCTTTACTAAAAATACAAAAAAAATTAGCTAGGTTTGGGGGCAGGTGCCTGTAACTCCAGCTACTCAGGAGGCTAAAGCAGGAGAATCGTTTGAACCCAGTAGGCAGAGGTTGCAGTGAGCCAAGGTCGCAGCATTATAATCCAGCCTGGGCAACAGAGCAAGACCCCCATCTCAAAAAACAAAAACAAAAAAAATGTTCATGTCACTATTCACAGCACTATTTACAATAGCCCCCAAATGGAAACAACACAAATGACCACCCACAGATAAGTGGATAACAGAATAATGGAATACTAGCATCACAGATAATGAGGTGCTGAATCAGGCCACAGCACGGACGAACCTGGAAGCACTGTGCCAAGGGAAAGACTCCAGACACAAAAGCCCACATCCTGTGTGATTCCAGTTCTGTGGAATGTCCAGAATAGGCAAACCACAGAGACAGAAAGTAGGTTAGTGGATCCCTAGGGCATGGGGGCAGGGAGAGGCGGGGAATAACTGCCAGCAGATTTGGAGTTTCTTTTGGGGAAACTGAAATGTTCTGGAATGACATCATGCGATGCATGTACAACATAGTGAATATACTAAAAGCCACAAGTATAAACTTTAAAATGATTAATTTTATGTTATGTGAATTATATCTCAATAAAAAATGTTTTAAAAAGGAAAGAAACAGCTGGGCATGGTGGCTCATGCCTGTAATCACAGCACTTTGGGAGGCTGCGGTGGGAGGATCACTTGAGGCCAGGAGTTCTAAATCAGCCTGGGTGACATAGCAAGACCTTGTTTCTAAAAAGAAAAATTTAGAAATTCACCAGGTGTGGTGGCACATGCTTGTAGTCCCAGCTACTTGGGAGACTGAGGCAGGAGGATCGCTTGAGCCCAGGAGTTTGATACTGAAGTGAGCCATGATTACACCACTGTCCTGCAGCCTGAGTGACAGAGTGACACCCTGTCTTAAAAAATTTTTTTTGATAAAGGAAAGAAATCCAACTAGTACTGTCTTAAACAATATAGCAGTTTATTGGCTCATGGCAGTGAATGTTCAGAGGTAAGGCAGGCTCTAAGGCTGTTCAGCTTACAGAACTGTCATAGAGACTGGACGTGGTGGCTCATGCCTATAATCCTAGCACTTTGGGAGGCTCAGGTGGGCAGATCACCTGAGGTCAGGAGTTCAAGACCAGCCTGGCCAACATGGTGAAACCCTAACTCTACTAATAATACAAAAAAATTAGCCAGGCATGGTGGTGGTTGCTTGTAATCCCAGCATCTTGGGAGGCTGAGGCAGGAGAATCGCTTGAACCCAGGAGGCAGAGGTTGCAGTGAACTGAGATTGCACCACCGCGCTCTAGCCTGGGCTAGAAGAGTGAAACTCTGTCTCAAACAAAAACAAAAACAAACAAAACTGTCATAGAGACTTGAGTACCTTCCATTGCTCTACCCCTCAACTTTATCCTAAGGCTGGTTCCCTTAGTGGTGGAAGGATGGCTGCCAAGCAGTAGGATTGGGGAGCTTCCCTCTTCGTGTGTGGCTAGGGGCCATCTTTTCACACGGCTGTATCTTGAAAATAAGGACGCGGGTCCTGTAAGCCCCAGCAATCATCCTGGCCCATTGCTGGCCCACATAGGGTCACATGTACATTCTGAGCCCATCTCCAGCACTAAAGGAAATGCATACCCAGTAGGCTGGGGCCTAGCCTTTACACCTATCATTGTCAGAGCAGTGGAAATGCTGTGATTTCAGTGACTAGCGACATCAGTGACTTGGGTCAGTCCAACAAGCCACCTAGAGGAGCCTGGACCTGCCCCAGACCTCTGTTGCTGTAAATATTTTATGACAGCCCCCAGTGTACAAGATGAAGAAATCGCCTTCCTGCTCTGTCTTCCTGTGTCCATCATCTTCACTATTATTTCACATCATCAAGGTTGCTTACGTTTGCCTTTGTTCTCATTTCTAGCTCCCATCTGGGACTTCCTGGTTGACAGGATGGCAAGCGTGGGCTTCCTTTATGGTCATGCTGGCCTGCTGATCCTGTGGTCTCTGGCCCTGTGTTGGGAGCTGGCTGTGGGATGTGGGGTCCCATCCCAGGGAGACTTTTTTGTAGGGTACATGTAGTGGCTGCCCTCCAAACACCCCAAACCTCAGTGGCCTGAAACAGCAACAGTCATGCTCAGGCAGTCACGGGGGCTGGGGTCGCTTGGAAAACTCCCTCTATCTGGTCGTTGACGCTGCCTGCCAGCTGCAACATCCACATGTGGCCTCTAAATCTGGTCTGAGTTGCTCACAACATGGTGACTGGGCTCGAAGAGTGAGCCACTGAAGAGGACGAGGAACAAGCTGTACCACCTCTTACGATCTAGCCTCAGCGTCACATAGCGTCACTTCTGTCACGACCTTCCCAGGTCCAGGGGGAGGGAAGATAGACCCCACCTTTTGATGGGGAGCACATCAGCAATGTATCATAAGAACAGCACACACTTGCACATCCATGTTCATGGCACCGTCATTTGCAGCAGCCAAAACAAGTCGAAGCTTCATTGCAACAGCCAATACAAGTCGATTTTTTAAAACATTTTTTGAGGCAGTCTCACTCTGTCACCCAGACTCAAGTGCAGTGGTGCAATCAGTGCTCACTGCAGCCTCAACCTCCCAGGTTCAAGCAATCCTCCCACCTTGGCCTCCCAGGTAGCTGGGACTACAGGCATGCACCATCATGCCTGGCTAATTGTTTTTGTACAGATGGGATTTTGCTGTGTTTCCCAGGCTGGTCTTGAACTCCTGGGCTCAGGTGCTCCTCCCACCTCAACTTCCCAAGTAGCTGGGACTACAGGCATGTACCATCATGCTTGGGTAATTTTTTTTTTTTTGTAGAGATGGAGTCTTACTATGTTGCCCAGACTGGTCTTGAATTCCTGGGCTCAAGTGATCCTTCCATTTTGGCCTCCCAAAGTGTTGGGATCACCAGCGTGGGCTACCATCCCTATCCCCCACGTGGACTTCTGCTGGATGAATGTATAAACATGACTCAGCCTTAAAAGGAATGAAGGGGCTGGGTGTGGTGGCTCACTCCTGTAATTCTAGCACTTTGGGAGGCTGAAGCCCATGGATCACCTGAGGTCAGGAGTTTGAGACCAGCCTGGCCAACATGATGAAACCCTGTCTCTATTAAAAATACAGGCCGGGCGCGGTGGCTCACGCCTGTAATCCCAGCACTTTGGGAGGCCGAGGAGGGCAGATCATGAGGTCAAGAGATCAAGACCATCCTGGCCAACATAGTGAAACCCCGTCTCTACTAAAATATAAAAAAATTAGCTGGGCATGGTGGCACGTGTGTGTAGTCCCAGCTACTCAGGAGGCTGAGGTAGGAGAATTGCTTGAACCTGGGAGGCGGAGGTTGCAGTGAGCCAAGATCATGCCACAACACTCCAGCCTGGCGCCTGGACACAGCGAGACTGTGTCTCAAAAACAAAACAAAACAAAAACAAAAATTAGTTGGGCGTGGTGGCAGGCACCTGTAATCCCAGCTATTCGGGGGGCTGAGGCAGGAGAATCGCTTGAACCCGGGAGGCAGAGGTTGCAGTGAGCTGAGATCGTGCCTCTTCACTTCACCCTGGACATAAGAGCAAAACTCCATCTCAGAAAAAAAAAAAAAAAAAGGGAATGAAGGGCTGGGCGTGGTATCTCACACTTGTAATTCCAGCATTCTGGGAAGTAGAGGTGGGTGAATGCTTGAGCCCGGTAGTTTGAGACCAGCCCAGGCAACATGGCAAAACTCCATCTCTACAAAAAAATACAAGAAAATTAGCAAAGCATGGTGGCGCCTGCAGTCCCAACTACTCAGGAGGCTGAGATAGGAGGATTGCTTGAGTGTAGGAGGTTGAGGCTGCAGTGAGCCATGATCAGGCCACGGCACTCCAGCCTGGGCGACAGAGCAAAACTCCATTTAAAAAAAAATGTAAGGCTGTGCACGGTGGCTCATGCCTGTAATCCCAGCACTTTGGGAGGCCGAGGTGGGCAGATCACGAGGTCAAGAAATTGAGACCATCCTGGCCAACATAGTGAAACCCCGTCTCTACTAAAAATACAAAAATTAGCTGGGCGTGGTGGCGGGCGCCTGTAGTCCCAGCTACTCGGGAGGCTGAGTCAGGAGAATTGCTTGAAGCCAGGAGGTGGAGGTTGCAGTGAGCCGAGATCTTGCCACTGCACTCCAGACTGGTGCCTGGTGAAAGAGGGAGACTCTGTATCAAAAAAAAAAAAAAAAAAAGTAAATTGCATGTCATGTGTATTTTACCACATTCATTTTTTAGCTAGGATTTCACTCAGGAGTGCAATGATGCGATCTTAGCTCACTGCAGCCTTGACCTCCTGACTCAAGTGATCCTCCTGCCTCAGCCTCCTGAATCCCTGGGACTAGAGACATGTGCCGCCATACCTGGCTAATGAAAAAAAATGTTGTTTTGTTTTGTTTTTTTGTAGAGATAGGGTCTTGCTACATTGCCCAGGCTAGTCTCAAACTCCTGGCCTCAAGTGATCCTCCTGCCTTGGCCTCCCAAAGTGCTAGGATTACAGGCGTGAGCCAATGTGCCTGGCTTCATCTTAACCATTTCAGTATGCAGTTCAGTAGCAATAAGTATATTCACATTGTTGTACAGCCATCACCACCGCCCGCCATTTTAAAAAAAATTAACACGAAAAAGAATGTGCAATGGGTGCTATCTTTTAATGTCTCTGCATTTGGTGGCATCTTTGGAAAATATGATCTGCCACGGAATCATACAATATACAGTTTGGGGTCTTGTGCCTCTCACCGGTGTTACTTTCATAACATTCATACAAGCTGTGTGTTGCTCTGCATTGCATGGATTCCACCGTGTCAATGTGAATATGTCACAGTGCATTCCTCCAGCCTCTTGTTGATGGACACTGGGGTGCACTCTATTTAGTGCTATTAAGGGATTAAGGGTAATGCTCCCATGGATATTCTGGTACCACGACTCTGGTACACATGGGTCCTTGTTTTCTGGTTCATGGGCTAGGCACTCGTTCTGCTTTGTGAGATACTGGGGAACTATTTTCCAAGTGGTTGTGTCACCTCCTACTCCCATCAGGCGTGTGGGAGACCTGTTCTTAACCTCCCCCACAATACCCTAGGACCACCAGAGACCTCCTTTAACTGACTCCACTTGGTTTTTGTCCTGGCAGGACCTGCCTTTCTGCCCAAAGCTGCGCAGCAGAATCATTGCTGCCTCCCCAGGCCACTGTGGTGGGCCCTCCAGTGAACTGCTACGCCTGTCTCACAAAGTGGCTCTCAGGGCTGAAGCTGGCAACGGCAGCCATCCCTGCCCACGCTGGGGGGCTCCTTCAGGGCCGTGGCTCCTGCCTGCTTACCCTTAACGATGCCCTGATCCTCTCTGCTTCCTCTCTTCCAAAAACTTCAAACTTGTCCAAAATTTCTGGTTAACTGACAACAGTGTCAAGTATTTCCCTTATTGCTGTGGGATTATTAGTTTTCACTGTCTTCACTGTTTGATTAAATGGGACTGGGGAGGGAGGGAGGGAGTGTGTGGGTTCTGTCTGCTCTCCTGGGCTCCTTCCCTGCCCAAAGCCCCTGGCCCTCCGCCTGGAGCCCAGCATTTGGCCAAGGAAGCTCCCTTCCCCAGCAAGAATACAGGCTCTGTGTGTTGCTAGTCGGCGGCCACCTAGTTAAAGGACATTTCACCTTTCCTGCCGGCTAGATGTGGCCGTGTGACTATTGTCGAACAGCTGCTTCTGGGAAACTTCGCAGCAACCTAGGCTCTGGGCTTTGGTCCTGTGAGCTCTTTTCCAGGGCACTGGCTGGCCTCCCCCCGCTGCACCCCAACTGACCCTCCCAGGGGTTCTGCCGTTGCCCCCGCCCTCCTGCTGGTACTTGTTCCTTCTCTTAGCCAGGTCTCACATTTCCCATTACCCTGGTGAACTCCTGCTTCTTTCTCTAAAGCCACGTAAGGGGCAGCTACTCATCCCAACCTCTTAGCTTGCCAGGTAGGTGGCTGTGTCCCCCTCTGCCCAGCCCTTCTCCATCCCGTCACTTCAGTGTGTGGGGCCTGTCCCCCTGCAGGTGGAATGAGTCTGCAGCAGTGTCTTCTGCAATGTGGATGTTCCTTCCACCAGCGTGTGCTGCAGGGGCCAGGCCAGCCACAGCCAGTCACAGGGCAGGACATCCCCACTGGTGCCTTTTCCGTAATAGTGTGAAGAGAAAGGACTGTCTGAAGGGGGCCAAGAGGAGAGCCAGGGGCTAGATGTGTGTGTGTCTGTATGTCCACCCACATTCCAGGTCCTGCTGGCCCCCCCAGGGGTGTGGATGAACAGAGAGGCACTGCACACCCTCCAGGGTGCCTGGGCCGCCAAGAGCAGCCCTGGGAGGGTGCAGGCCCTGGGAGAGTGGCCCTATGCCCTCTTCGTGGTCTGGGCTGGTCTGGATGTCCAGCTCTGGCTCACTTCTTGTTTGGACAAATTTCTACCCAAGCCAGGCCTGGGTGCCAAGTCCTGAGGGCTTGACAAAGGCAGGGTAAGAGCCAGATAGGATCTAAGGACTGGCTCCTGGGAACAGTGTAGGTGCCCGCCCTGTGTTTACACTGGCTTCCTGCTCCTGGGCTCTCCGTCTGGCAAGCTGGGTGCGGCCACAGTCTGAGGAGGGCAGGGAGGTCGGGGGACCTTCTCCCAGCCCTCCCATTGGACGCTGCACACCAGTCACACCCAGCACGTGCACTCAACAACAATAGCATGTGAGCTGGTAGCAGGAGACACATGCTAAGGCTCTGGTTTTGGGAGAATACCCATTGGAATGGGAGGAGGGAAAAACAGACATTAACTTTAGAGGGCAACCATGAAATAGGCACAATAGAAGTAAGTGCTAAACAGGCAGGAGGGAGATCAGAGTATAAAAGACACACACACACACACACACACACACACTCTCCCCCCACCCCCCCCAGAAAAGATGTGACAAAGGAGGAATGGGTCCGAGAGTTGGATATAAAATGTCAAATAAATAAATTGGCCAGGTGTGGTGGCTCATGCCTGTAATCCCAGCGCTTTGGGAGACCAAGGCAGAAAATTGCTTGAGGCAGGAGTTCAAGGCCAACCTGGGTAACATGGTGAGACTGCGTCTCTGCAAAAGAAAAACAAAGTTACATGTCGTGGTGTGCACCTGTGGTCCCAGTACTTGAGAGGCTGAGGTGGGAGGATCACTTACGCCCAGGAGTTGGTGGCTACAGTGAACTGTGATTGCACCACTGCACTCTAGCCTTGGTGACTCAAAAAAAAAAAAAGAAAGAAAAATAGGAAAGAAAAGAAAAATTAATGTCAAGGGAGAGAAAGATATACCATGCAAAGACTAACCAAGAGAAAATTTGTTAATTGGGTCAATATTAGATTAAATAAAATTTAAGGCAGCAAAGTCAAACATTGATTTGTCAGAAATACAAATATAAAGCCAAGCTTCTGGAAGAAGCAGAGTGGAGGCACAAATAAAAAACACCAGGGGAAAAAACAGGAGATTTAATGTAGGTGTGTCGGCAAGTATATGAAAATATAAGAGGCTCTTATATCAATTTTATGCCAACAAATTTGAAAACAGATGTACTGGGTAATTTCTTGGAAAAACACAGGTTTCTTTTAATGGAATAAAAAAGAAACTTCAATTGTCTTTTTTTTTTATTTTATTTATTTTTTTCTTTCTTTTTTTTTTAAGACGGGGTTTCACCATGTTGGTCAGGTTGGTCTTGAACTCCCGACCTCAGGTGATCCACCCGCCTTGGCCTCCCAAAGTGCTTGGATTACAGGCATGAGCCACCACGCCCGGCCAGAAACTTCAATTGTCTTAACAACAACTACAGAAATGTAATCAGTAATTTAAAATATTCCCCTCCTCCCCTGAAAACGTTAAAATAACTTTGTAAGCAAATTCTGCCGTTCAAGAAACAGATAATTCCAACCTTGTACAAATTATTTCAGAGAACAAAAAAGTGAGAAACAGTCTCACTTCAGTTTTACAAAACGGACATAACCTTGATATGCAAACTGAACAAGAACAAGACAAAAAATAAAATTATTGGTAAATTTCACTCCTGAACAGAGATGCAAACTGAATCCAATAATGTATAAAAAAAAATAAACCATCATGACTAAATTGGGTTTATCGCAAAAATACAAGGTTGGTATAGAATTACATAGTGTGAATCACTACATTAACAGAATAAAGAAAAATTTTTCTTTTCCCTGCTTTCCTGTGGCTTACTTCAATATTCCTTAAAATTACATTTTGAGTTGTCCAGAGTGTTTTCGAGTGTGTCTCTTTGTATAGCATTTCCTCATGTTCTTCCTTTCTTTTATTTATTTATTCTGAAGAAATTATATATAAGCTACAACTGTTCATTAAAGAAATAATAATTTTATAGGTAAGATGTAAATACATTCATGCTGTAAAATTTTAAACAATATAGAAAGTCATGAAATACAAAAAATGTACAGAATACAAAAAAAGTAAAAAATCCCTGATATCTCCCCCAGTAAATCCCAGAGTTTCCTGCACAAAGACAATAATAGATATCAATCTGGCATATATGCCTTAGACTTTTATCTGTGCATTTGTATTCATAAAAATAAACATAAAAAGTACCTAGTTTTGGCCAGGTGGCTCACGCCTGCAATCCCAGCACTTTGGGAGGCCAAGGCAGAGGACTGCTTGAGCCTAGGAGTTTAAGACCAGCCTGGGCAACATGGCAAAACCCCATCTCTACAAAACAATAAAAACATTAGCCAGGTGTGGTGGTGCACACGTCGCCTCAGCTACTTGTGAGGCTGAGGTGGGAGGATTGCTTGAATCTGGGAAGTCAAGGCTGCAGAGAGCCATGTTCATGCCGCTGCACTTCAGCCTGAGTGACAGAATGGGACGCTGTCTCAGCAAAACAACAGCAACAACAACAACAGTCCATAGTTTTAATTTTGTGGGACTTGAAGTTTACACAGTATCATGATATGTGTAATGGGCTAAACTTGAACGATTCTTCACTAAATAAGATTTGTTAGAGATACATCCAGGTCAGTGCATGTAGATCTACTCTTTTTAAATATATTTAAATTTTTTTATTTTTAAATTGACGCACAAGAATTTTATATATTTATGGGATACATAGGGATGTTTTGATGCATATATTAGTGATTATATTAGGGTAATTAGCATATCCATAATCGCAAATGTTTATTTCTTCGTGTTGGAAATACTCAATATCCTTTTTAAGCTATTTAGTTTTTTTGTGTATTGTTTTTTTTGAGACGAAGTCTCACTGTGTTGCCCAGGCTGGAGTGCAGTGCTGCGATCTTGGCTCACTGCAACCTCCACCTCCCTGGTTCAAGCAATTCCCTTGCCTCAGCCTCCCGAGTAGCTGAGATTACAGGTGCACACCAACACGCCCGGCTAATTTTTCTTTTTGTATTTTTAGTAGAGACAGGGTTTCACCATGTTGGCCAGACTGGTCTCCATGCTGTTCTCTATCTTGGTTAGGCTAGTTTACAGTACTAGGTGGGTGCACTTTCCCACCAAGAGTGTATAAGAGTTCCCCTTTTCTGTGCAACCTCACCCCAGCATTTATTATTATTTTTTCTTCTTGATATCTTTGTGTGGCTTTTTAGTGGTTGTAGAAAACACACACACACACGCAATATAATGTATATTATATAATCAGAGTCTCCTGGTGTCAACATTTTACAAGTGGAATGAACTGTAGAAACCTTACCTCCCTTAATGTCCTGTTACTCTCCCCCATTTATAATATAATTGTTTTTCTTAGATATTTCCTCTGCATACATTGAGAACCACTTTAGGCAATGTAATAATTTTTGCTTCAGCCAGGCCAGGCACGGTGGCTCACGCCTGTAATCCCAGCACTTTGGGAGGCCAAGGTAGGTGGATCACGAGGTCAGGAATTTGAGACCAGCCTGACTAACATGGTGAAACCCCATCTCTACTAAAAATATACAAATTAGCCGGGCATGGTGGTGCACACCTGTAATCCCAGCTACTCAGGAAGCTGAGGCAGGAGAATCACTTGAACCCAAGAGATGGAGGTTGTAATGAGCTGAGATCCCGCCACTGCATTCCAGCCTGGGCGACAGAACAGGACTCCGTCTCAAAAAAAAAAAAAAAGGGCCTGGTTAGTACTTGGATGGGAGACCGCCTGGGAATACCGGGTGCTGTAGGCTTTTGGCTCAAAATTTAAAAAAATAAATAAATAAATAAAAATAAAAAAAATTTTTTTGCTTCAGCCATCAAACATAATTTAGGAATCTCAAGAGGAGGAGGAAAGTCTATTGTATTAATATTTACCCGTATTTTGCTTATCATATTCTTTCTTCCTTCCTGATGTTCCAAGACTCTTATTTTACCATTTCCTTTCTGTTTAAGGAACATCCTTTAGCATTCTTTCAGCATATATTGCTGACAATAAATTCTCTTCGCTTTCCTTCACTTGAAAAAAATAGTTTCCCCCTTCATTCTTGAATCATACATTCACTAGACATAGAATTCTGGATTGAGAATTTTTTTTCTCTTTAGCACTTAAAAAATGTGCTACTTTCTTCTGGTCTCCCTGGTTTCTGAAGAGAAATCCTCTGTCATTTGATTCATTTTCTTCCCCCTGTAGGTGAGGTGTCATTTTTCTCTCTGGCTGCATTATCTTTAGGTTTCAGAAGTTCAATTAAGTGTTTTGGGCCAGCTACAGTGGCTCACACCTGTAATGCTAGCACTTTGGAGGCCGAGGCGGGCAAATTGGCTGAGCTCAGGAGTTTGAGACCAGCCTGGGCAATATGATGAAACCCTGTCTCTACTAAAATACAAAAAAATTAGCTGGATGTGGTGGAGTGCACTTGTAGTCCCAACTACTCAGGAGGCTGAGGCAGGAGAACTGCTTGAACCCAGGAGGTGGAGGTTGCAGTGAGCTGAGATTGTGCCACTGCACTCCAGCCTGGGCCACAGAGCGAGACTCAGTCACCACCCCCAAAAAAAAGTTTTGGGATGGATTTCTTTGGGTTTATCATGTTTGAGGCTCATTTAATTTTCTCTCTGTCTCTCTCTCTCTCTGTCTCTCTGTCTCTGTCTCTCTCTCTCTCTCTCTCTCGTCTCAGTATGTTGCCCAGGCTGGTCTTGAACTCCCAGGCTCAAGCGCTCCTCCCACCTTGGCCTCCCAAAGTGCTGGGATTACAGGTGTGAACCACTGCACCTGGCCTCACTTCACTTCTTAAATCTGGAGGGTTTTTTTTCTCTTCTTCTTTTTGCTAAATTCAGGAAATTTCCAGCTATTATTTCTTTGAGTACTTTGTTAACCCCACTCCCTTTCTCTGCTCCTTTTGGCACTCTCATGACATGGATGTTAGGTCTTTTGTTATGATCTCACATTTCCTGAGGCTCTGTTTATTATTTTTTCAATGAATTTTCTCTCTCTTGTTCATATGGGATAATTGGGTTAAAAAAATTTTTAATCGATATGGGGTCTCACTATGCTGGCCAGTTGGTCTTTAACTCCTGGCCTCAAGCAATCCTCCTGCCTCAGCCTCCCAAAGTGCTAGGATTACAAGTGTGAGTCACTGCAGCTGGCCCAGATGGGATAATTGCATTGTTCTGGCTTCCAATTCACTAGTAGTTTCCTCTGTCCCTTCCATGTTGCTGTTCAGCTGATATCCAATGACCTTTTTAAATTTTGGTTACTGTCTTTAGTTCTAAAATTTCTATGTGGTTCTTCTTTGTGAGACTTTCTATATTTTCTTTTTCTTTCTTTCTTTTTTTTTTATTTTTTGAGATAGAGCCTCCCTCTTGTCTCCCAGGCTGGAGTGCAGTGGTGTGATCTCAGGTCACTGCAACCTCCGCCTCCCGGGTTCAAGTGATTCTCCTGTCTCAGCCTCCTGAGTAGCTGGGATTACAGGCTCCTGCCACCACACCCAGCTAATTTTTGTATATTTAGTAGAGACAGGGTTTTACCATCTTGGCCGGGCTGGTCTCGAACTCCTGACCTCAAGTGAGCCGCCCGCCTCGGCCTCCCAAAGTGCTGGGATTACAGGAATGAGCCAGTGTACCCGGCCAACTTAGTTTAATATCTTACTGGTATTTGGTATAATGACTTATTTTATTTTTTCTTTATTTTTTTTTTTTATTTTTGAATCAGAGTCTTGCTCTGTCTCCCAGGCTGGAGTGCAGTGGCACGATCTCAGCTTACCGCGGCCTCTGCCTCCTGGGTTCAAGCAATTTTCCCCGCCTCAGCCTCCTGAGTAGCTGAGACTACAGGCATGCGCCACCACGCCTGGCTAATTTTTTGTGTTTTTAGTACAGACAGGGTTTCACTATGTTGGCCAGGATGGTCTCAATCCCCTGACCTCGTGATCTGCCTGCCTCAGCCTCCCAATGTGCTAGGATTACAGGTGTGAGCCACTGCACCTGGCCTGATGACTTATTTTCAACCAAAAGTTGGATAATTTGGTTATTATAAGACTGTGGATCTTATTTAAATCTTATATTTTAGCAGGCTTCCTTTTATACCATTCTGGCAGTGACAGGGGACACTTTACTGCCAGGCGGAGGTGGAAGTCCAGGTTCTCCACCCTGCCTCCATTGACACTTGGGGCCACGGGGATCCTTGTGACTGCTGGGTGGGGCTGGGATTCCTGCTGCCCACTCGGCCTCCTGTGATATCCCAGGTTTGGATGGGGGGGAATGCCTGCTGCCGATCTCCACGTGGCCTCCCCTGGCACCATGTGTGGGCAGGGAGAGCCTCGTCACCTCTGGAAAATGATGAAGGTCCTTATCCTCCACTAGGTTCCTCTGATAGTACCATAGTGAGGACCTGGAGGGAGGCCTTATTACCATGTTAGGAGTGGAAGTCCAGGCTCCCCACGTGGTCTCCACTGACACTGTGGTAGGGGAGGGGGACTTATTTCCACCCAAGTCCTCCTTGGCCTCCTCTAACACCCCAGTAGGAGGCTGGCAAGGGTAGGAGTCTGGGCTCCCCACTGGTCTTTGCTGCTGAGGGCAGGGTTGAGGCCACAGTTTTTCTCTGTAGTAGTTTGACTTGAGTAGAATGGTTATCATCTAAAATGTTTTTGTCTTGCTAGTCTGTCTTTGTCCTGATGTTCTGGCTAGACAGAACAGGCTTTTCTTGGGACTTATTCTTTGCCTGCACCCATCGTGCTTCTGGGTGTCCATCTCCTCTGTATACAGTCTGGGATACGTGAGTCAAAAAGATAACCCAGGAGGCTGGGCACAGTGGTTCACGCCTGTCATTCCAGTGCTTTGGGAGGCTGAGGCAGGAGGATCCTTGAGACCAGAAGTTACAAGATCAGCCTGGGCAACATAGTGAGAATCGTCTCTACAAAAAAATTAAAAAAAAAAAAAAATTAGCTGGGTAGTTGGTGCATACTTGTAGTCCGAGCTGCTTAGGAGGCTGAAGTGGGAGAATCACTTGAGCCTGGGAGTTCAAAGCTGTAGTGAGCGATGGTTGTGTCCCTGCACTCCAGCCTGCGGGACAGAATGAGACCTTGTTTCTAAAATAAATAAATAAAGTAGGAATAAAAAAACAAAAAACGCTGCCGGGCGCGGTGGCTCACGCTTGTAATGCCAGCACTTTGGGAGGCCAAGGTGGGCGGATCATGAGGTCAGGAGATCGAGACCATCCTGGCCATGGTGAAACCGCGTCTCTACTAAAATACAAAAAATTAGTGGGCGTGGTGGCACGCGCTTGTAGTCCCAGCTACTCAGGAGGCTGAGGCAGGGGAAACGCTTGAATCCAGGAGATGGAGGTTGCAGGGAGCCGAGATCGTGCCACCGCATTCTAGCCTGGTAAAAGAGCAAGACTCCGTCTCAAAAAAAAAAAACAAAAAAAAAAACCCAGGGAAACACCCCCATTTCATCCTTGGCTTGTCTGCCTTCTTTTTAACACTTAGAATCTTCTTATGTTTGCTTTATTTATAATGTTCAGGGTTTTTATTTGTGGAAGGAATAGGGAAACATATGTCTGTCTGTCTTCTAGGAAGCAGAAGTCTGTTTTGTCTTTATTAAAAATTTATTTTTTTATTTTTTGAGATGGAGTCTCACTCTCTTGTGCAGAGGCACAGTCTCGGCTCACTGCAACCTCCATCTCCCAGGTTTAAGCAATTCTGCTGCCTCAGCCTCTCAAGTAGCTGGGATTACAGGCATCTGCCACCATACCCAGCTAATTTTTGTAGTTTTAGTAGAGATAGTGTTTCACCATGTTGGCCAGGCTGGTCTCAAACTCCTGACCTCAGGTGATCTACCCACCTTGGCCTCGCACAGTGCTGGGATTACAGGCATGAGCCACCACACCTGGCTGCCTTCATTTATTTCTTTCATGCTCATTCATGGACGTGGTATTGCCTTCATTTCTGAAATATTTTTTTTATGAGTGTAGAATTTTAGGTTAAGGCTGGGCACAGTGGCTCATGCTGTAATCCCAGCACTTTGGGAGGCAAAGGTGAACGGATCACTTGAGCTCAGGAGTTTGAGACCAGCCTGCACAACATGGTGAAACTCCATCTCTACAAAAAATACAAAAAAAAAAAAAAAAAAAAAAAAAAAAAGCCAGGTGTGGTGGGGCATGACTGTAATCCTAGCTATCTGGGGCTGGGCGGCTGAAGTGGGAGGATCACTTGAGCCCAGAGGCTGAGGCTGCAGTGAGCCATCTTGTGCCACTGCACTCCAGCCTAGGTGACAAAGTGAGACCCTGTCTAAAAAAAAAAAAAAGAAAAAGAGTCTCAGGTTAGGACAGGGAATTTTTTGCTTGCAGTACTTTAAAGATATTGCTACACTATCTTCTTGCTTGCATTGTTTCCAACAAGAAATCTTATCCTTATCCTGATTCCGCTACACGCAATGTGTCTTTTTCCTCTCCACGCTTTTAAGACTTTCTCTTTAGCACCTGTTTTGTGAAATTTGGTTTATGACGTACTTTGGTGGACTTTTTTTCTTTTTGAGACGGAGTCTCGCTGTGTCACCCAGGTTGGAGTACAGTGGTGTGATCCTTCGCTTCCTGGGTTCAAGCGATTCTCCCGCCTCAGCCTCCCAAGTAACTGGGATTACAGGTGTGTACCACCAGGCCCAGCTAATTTTTGTATTTTTAGTAGAGACAGGGTTTCACCATGTTGGCCAGGCTAGTCTCAAACTCCTGACCTCTGGTGATTCACCCACCTCAGCCTCCCAAAGTGCTGGGATTACAGGCATGAGCCACTGCCCCCGGCCACTTTGGTGGACTTTTCATGTCTCTTGTGCTTGGGATTTGTTGAATATCTTGGATGTGTAGCTTTATAATTTTCATCAAATTTGGTGAAATTTCAGTTATTGTTTCTTCAAGTATTTTTTTTCTGTTCTCTTCCCCCCCCCCCCCCCCGCCAGCCACCTTTGGGGACTCCATATGTGTGTTAAGTTGTTTGAGGTTGTCCCAGAGTTCACTAATATTGTGCTCCTTTTTTTTTTTTAATGCATTTTAGTTTTCCTTTGTGTGTTTCTTGTCTTGTGCAAACTCTAATCCTTTGTTAATCTCATCCATCTTGGTCAGAATTGGAAGCCTTCATTGCCATGAAAGTAAGCAGAAGAGAAAAACGCAAAAATGTAAGTTAATTTGGATCTTCTGGATATGGAGACGATTTTAGTGGTTACAAAAATAAAGATAGAAACCACACAGGGAAAGCCTTAATAGATTCAAATATTTAAAATTTAAATTTCTATAACATCCTAAAAGAGATCCTAATAATTTGCTTCGTGTGGTGGCACATGATTTTAGTCCCAGCTACTCAGGGGCTGAAGTGGGAGGATTGCTGGAAGCCCAGGACTTTGAGACCAGCCTGGGAAACATAAAGACACCCCCATCTCAAAACAGAAACAAACCAGCAAACAGAATAAGTAGCAAACAGCCAATGGTATCGGCCACATACATGACAGCAAGTTAATGTCTCTAACATAGAAAGTGAGAAAAACACTCAGTGTTTATGCTCAGTATTTACGTGGGTGCATAGGTAATACACCAAAGTGGAAATAAAAGTGACCAATATAAGTTAGAAAGAAACTCCCATTACTGTTCCAAAGAATTAAGCTACCATTCGAAGCTGGGCACGGTGGCTCATGCCTGTAATCCCAGCCGAGGTGGGTGGGTCACTTGAAGTTAGGAGTTCCAGACCAGCCTGGTCAACATGGTGAAACCCCATCTCTACATGGCTCATGCCTGTAATCTCAGCATTTTGGGAAGCTGACATCATAGGACTGCTTAAGTCCAGGAGTTCAAGACCAACCTGGGCAACATGGCAAAACCCAGTCTTGACAAAAAACACAAAACTTAGTCGGGTGTGGTGGCATGTGCCTGTGGTCCTAGCTACTTGGGAGGATGAGGTGGGAGGATCACCTGAGCCAGGGAGGCAGAAGTTACAGTAAGCAGAGATCATGCCACTGCACTCCAAACGGGGTGACAGAGTAGGCATTGTTTAAAAAAAATTTATTGCAAATGCAGCATGCAGAGAAGAAATGGGGGGAAGGAGGGTGGTCAGAAAGGTCACTGAGGCAGTGCAGGCAGGAGGGATGATGGGGGTGGAGAGCTGCTTCTGCCCCCGAGGGGCACTGCTGCCATTTTACCAGGGCTTTGACTGGCTTCCCCCTGGCTGCTGGTGGCTCTTGACCAAGCAGAGCTCAGAGACCACCATCCAGTGTGATCCATGAAGGGTCAAGGGGTCTATAGGACCTTATGGCTCGCCATTCTTTTTTTTTTGAGACACAGTCTCACTCTGCCTCCCAGGCTGGAGTGCAGTGGTGCAATCTCCACTCACTACAACCTCCGCCTCCTGGGTTCAAGTGATTCTTGTCCCTCAGTCTCCTGAGCAGCTGGGATTACAGGCACGCGCCACCACGCCCTGCTAATTTTCGTATTTTTAGTAGAGCCGGGGATTTTGCCATGTTGGCCAGGCTGGTCTCGAATTCCGACCTCAAGTAATCCACCTACCTCAGCCTCCCAAAGTGCTGGGATTACAGGTGTGAGCCACTGTGCCTGGCCTGGCTCGCCATTCTATAGACCCCTTGAACCTTTGTGGATCCCCACCGGAGCTCTCTGCTCCCTCACCTGCTGGGGAAGTTAAAGCCTCAGTGACCTCCAATTTTGACTGACAGCCAGCGATGCCTGCCTACTGAGGGGCGGGGCTGAGGTTGGATGAGCTGTGAAAGCCCAGAGAGCCTGGGTGGGTGGCACTCGGGAATGGCAAAAAGAACCAGGACTGGCATCAGCCTCCCCTGCAGCCTCACAGCCTCCACATTGGAGGGCTTCGTTACCAATGAGGAACTAAGGCAGAGAGGCCGCCTCACTAGTCCAGAAAGTTTCTTGTTGTGGGGGGTGAATCTGACTCCATGCCTGTGCTTAACCACAGAGTAACAACAATGCCAGCAAAACCGCTGAGTCTGGCACTGCCTACTCTGGATGCTGCTGCTCACATCATCACAGCCACTCAGGGACCCCACGCAGGGGTGCTTCCGGCACCTGGTGCAGTGCTCAGGGATGCAGGAGGACCCCAGCTGCTGTTCTCGGCCTGCAGGAGTACTGGCTTGTATCAAGAAAGGGCACCAGCCCACACTCTGTGCTAAGATCTGTGGAAATGGAAGGAAACATCCTTAACTGTTTCAAAACCGAAACATAGAAGAAATGTTGTTCTTCACTTCCCCTGAAATCAAATCTGTTAACTAGGAGTTTCCCAAACCCCAGTCCCAGGAATCTGGAGCCTAAACTTAGCTTATCCTTGGAAGGTCACCGGATTACCCTGGGGCAGGGTCAGCCAGCAGCTGCTCAGGATAAACTTGGCTTTTCTGCAGACTCAGGCTTTTCTCACACACAATTAATGAGATCCTGCCATACTTCCCCTGGGAAAGCAGAACAATGGCTGGGGGTGAGCAGGTGGCCTTGGCCAGCACTCTGCCCCAAGGGCCCTTAGCCAGAGATCAGGGATTTGTGTCCCTGCCCAACCAGGACACCTCCGACCTCTACCTGCAGGCCCTGGACCACCGTGGCACTCTGGACACGAGGCCCTTCTGCCCCTTAGATGCCGAGCCCCTTCCCACCTCTGGAATCTTGCACTTGGCTATTGCTTCTGCTCTGCCTGGAACTTCTTCCCTGGATCCGTGTGAAATGTCACCTCTTCAGAGAGGCCTTCACCACTCTTTCCTGCCTAGTTCTTGGTTGATGGGTTCCTGTCAGCTCCTCTGGACAGGAGTAGAGGAGTTTCCTGTGCTGTATACTCTGCCTAGAGACAGTGCCTGCCACACAGTAGGTGGGCAGACCCTCCATGAGTGGCAGGAAGGGTGGGTGCACTCTCATGCCTCTCCTGAGTCTGGTCTGGGTGACTCAGAGGCCAGGCTCCATCTGAGGTGGGTTTGTCCAGGGTAGTGTCAGCCCCTGCGGCCCTCTCAGGGCCTCTCTGCATTGGGAATGGTTCCACTGCAGCCTGGGGCCTCCACCAACAGTGATGTCGGGGTAGAAATCAGACTGAAAGGTGAAGCCCGAGACTCCTCCGCCACGTCTCTCAGATGCTGTGAGGCTCCTGCCAAAGAAACGTGAGCTTGCTGGGGCCACCCTAGGGTGCCAGCTAGGAGAAAGAAAAACAGGCAGCCAGGTGAAGAGGGAGAGCCTTGGGCTGGCTGCAGCCCCAAGCTGGCTAGAGGGCGACAGACAGCCTTCTGTGTGGGACAGACACAAGAAGACAGCCGCCCTGTGGAGGTTATTCCCGGATACTGGGTAGGAAAGTCAGCAAGCAAATGGACAGGTCCAGCTCAGGCCTCTAAAAGCAATGCTGGGGGATGGTGCAGCAAGGTGTTCCTGGAAGTGACCTCAGCAACACAACTTAGAAGATAAGCAGGACCCAATCTGACAGACCCACACTGCAGGCAGAAGAGGCTCACGGGCAGGTGAGTCTGCTGGAGTAGAGTGCTCAGGGCCACACCAAGCCTGGTGGCTGGACTGGCCAGTCCTTGCGCATGCAAGTACACATCAATCCAGGCTGTTCCGGGAGTTGGCTCATGGTCCATAGGCAATGTGAGCCATGGAGGGTGTTAGGTAGGGTGAGGCCCAGGAGAGGGGCCTGCCAGGGTGGCCTAGCTGGGCAAGGGCAGTTCCCCTGATGGAGGAGGCCAAAGCAGAAATCCCAGGAAGATGGTGGCATGGAAGGGCTGGGAGTGGGTAGTAAGTGGATTCCTGGGCTTGGGCTAGTGGATTGTAAGAGTGAGAGGGTGGGTGGGTCAGCTGGGCCCCTGGAGTGGACAGAGGAGGAGATTGCAGAGGGCATGGCCCATGGGTCTGCAGCAGGAGGACAGCAGCGATTGAAGTGATAGCTGGGAGAAGGCAGTGGTCCTCGGAGGCATATCTGGTGGGGGAGAGGCCATGTGAGGCTGAGCAAAGAGGGTAGGATTTCCCCCTCCAGCCCCAGAGCCAGGCACACGTGCCTTCAGAGCCTCCCCACGCTGGGCGAGCCAGGCCCCGGCGCTGGCCTTATCTCATTTACTGTCTCAGAACCACCTGAAGAGGGAGAAGGGAGCCCGGCCCTAGGAGGGGAGAGAGTCATCAAAGCCCCCACATCTGTGACCAGCCTCAGTGCCATACTTTTTCTATGGGGGTCCTGTTCAATGGAACTGAGCACGGACCAGATAAAAGAACTGGGCATCCAGTGGCCTCAGTCCAGGGCCTGGAGTCCAAACTTTACTGGAAACAAAGGAACCGACAGAGACTGGGGGAGGGAACTGCCAGAAAGGAGCTGGTACCCCCATGGAGCTGTGGGTTTTGGAGCCTGGTGCCCCCACCTGAGCCTCAGGGGGCCCGGAGTGTCCACCCTAGTGGACCTTTCGAGAAATGGCTGGGCCATTGTGCAGAAGAATGCCCGGAAATCCCGAGCCTCCCTCCTCCAGCAAGGATGGGGGCTCTTCCTCCTGGCCAGGAAACTCCAAGTTGGCTTCCGGAGGCTGGCCTGGGGGCTGGGGTGCCAGGGACACCATCGCCACTGGTGGGAGGGCAGGGCACAGCCCCTCCGTGTCCCTTTGTCTCTCCTGTCTGAAGGCCAGAGCAGGCTGCTAGGCCTGGGGCCAGCACTGCCCCTGGGTGCACACCCAGTGTGCTGGGTCACTGGGACTTCCTGAAGTGGTGTCACCTGAGCTGGGCCCCCCAAGGATGGGGTGCGGGCAATACTGCAGGAAGAGGAGCAGCCCCAGTGAAGATTGAGAGGTCTGGGAAGCCTCTGCGGCTTGGGAGAGTGGGGGTCGCCAGGCAGGGGAAAGCCCCTCATTGCCACCACTTTATGCCAGAGACTCAGGCTCCAGAGAGGCAGTGAGTGGTGTAGAGGGTGAGGCTGGGGCACTGGGCCTGACCTCCACATGACTGCCTGGCGTCTGTGTTTGCCTTGGGGTGGGAGAGACAGTGCCGGGACTCGGAGCGGGGCTGGAGAGTGAGAGTGCTGGAAAGGGCCTGGGTGGGACTTGGACTCCGGCGCGGGCTTTCTGGAGAGCCCCCTACGCAGCCCTCTTCAGCAGTGATGGGGTGGGGGGCTCCTGCAAACCTTAGTCAGGGAGCGGAGCGGGCCCCGGTGGAAGAGACCATCGGGCTCAGTCGGGGATGTGGGGCTGAAGGGGGTGGCGCAGGCTGGGGGTCAAGTGCCTTCTGAAGTGATGGGGCCGGGACACGCAGGGAGGCGGCCCAAGAAGCGCGCCACAGAATGCGCTCGGCCGCGACTAGGACAACACGGGGGGTGGGGGTGGGGGGAGCTGGGGGCGGCGGCCGGGCGGGGACCTGTCCCGCGCCCTCGGCTACCCCCAAACGCCGTTGTTTCCCTAACTTCAGCTGCCAGGGGCTCTGTGATTGGCTGCAGGACGACGGCCTGCACACGGATTGGCTGCTTCGGGCCGGGGGGCCGGGCCCGGGGGGACAGAATCCGCCCCCAACCTTCAAAGAGGGTACCTCCCGGCCAGAGCCGGCAGACCGAGGAGGTGCGACTGAACCGCGGGGCAAACGGGCTGGGGCCGGGAGCGCGGGCGTAAAGGCACCAGGGCCCGCCCAGGGCGCCGTGCCACACGGCCTTGGGGATTCTGGGGGCCTTCGGGCGCGCGTCTTGCCTCTAGCCATGGGGTCGGCAGCTTTGGAGATCCTGGGCCTGGTGCTGTGCCTGGTGGGCTGGGGGGGTCTGATCCTGGCGTGCGGGCTGCCCATGTGGCAGGTGACCGCCTTCCTGGACCACAACATCGTGACGGCGCAGACCACCTGGAAGGGTCTGTGGATGTCGTGCGTGGTGCAGAGCACAGGGCACATGCAGTGCAAGGTGTACGACTCGGTGCTAGCTCTGAGCACTGAGGTGCAGGCGGCACGGGCACTCACCGTGGGCGCTGTGCTGCTGGCGTTCGTTGCGCTCTTCGTGACCCTGGCGGGCGCGCAGTGCACCACCTGCGTGGCCCCAGGCCCGGCCAAGGCGCGTGTGGCGCTCACGGGCGGCGTGCTCTACCTGCTCTGTGGGCTGCTGGCGCTCGTGCCGCTCTGCTGGTTCGCCAACATTGTCGTCCGCGAATTCTACGACCCGACTGTGCCCGTGTCGCAGAAGTACGAGCTGGGCGCAGCTTTGTACATCGGCTGGGCAGCCACTGCGCTGCTCATGGTAGGCGGCGGCCTCTTGTGTTGTGGCGCCTGGGTCTGCACCGGCCGTCCTGACTTCAGCTTCCCTGTGAAGTATTCGGCGCCGCGGCGACCCACGGCTACCGGCGATTACGACAAGAAGAATTACGTCTGAGGGCACTAGGCATGCCGGGGCTCTCCTGCCAGCCACACCTGCGATGCATTGGATGAGCCTGGGGGAGCCCCGCAGGGACCACGGCTTCTGCTGGGTCGCACCTCGCGCAGGCTCCGCGGAATGTCCGGCTCTTTCCTGGCCTGTCTGCGCCTGCAGCTGGCCCTCTCCTGCCACCAGCCGGGCCCTACCTTGAACAGATGGACTTGGACAGTTCCTTTTCTGTTTGCGGCGCTGTTTCCATAGGCAGAGCCGGTGTCAGACTGAGGATGCCACTTTCCCCCCGAAGACGCTGGGGGTCTTGGCTGCTGCCTTACTTCCTAGAGGCTCCTGCTGACTTCCGAGGGGAGGATGGAGAACCCAGGGCCTCCACCAGAGAGATTTGTACAGCTGGTCTTTACCCCATTGGCGGGGCCTGAGGCCAGGGACCAGTGACTTGGCCAGGACCTCCCCCGTCTCACTCCAGCATCTCCCCCAGGCAAGGCTTGTGGGCACCGGAGCTTGAGAACGGGTGGGAGGGGGAAGGCTAAGAATCTGCTTAGTAAATGATTTGAACTCTCTCCTACCTGTGTCTTGTTCTCTGTCCAGCCATCTTCCGTGTCCAGCAGCCCCATTCATCATCCACTAGCCCCGCCCTCCCAGGTACTCCCGTGGAGACCTCCTCCCAGGGCTGGAGGCTGGGGACCTTATTCCCATCCTCCCTGCCACCTTCCCCACCAGGTAGGAGACACAGCCACCACTTACTACAGCCCGTCAGGGTGCCTGGGATGGGACAGGGGTGGGGGGCGGTGGCAGACCCCAGCAGAAGATGCAGGGTGAAGCGCCCTCCACACAGGATGGTGACTGGGGGTCCTGTGATGTGAGAAGTGCTAGGGGATGAGCAGCTAGGCTGCTGGGTTCTCCCGGAAAGGGCCAAGCCCCATTCAGCACAGGGTGAGGTTTTCCACTGCGCTCTCAGGGCTTGCCTAGTCCCAGGTCCCATCAAGTGGCCACAGAGGTCTGTAGAACCCCGACCAGGCCCTTTCCAATGATGGGTGGGGCAGGAACAGGGATGAATGCAGGATGCGCCGGACAACAGTGGCGTTGCCATGGGAGGAAGTGCTGGCAGCTGGTTGCCTGGAGTGCTGCTGCTTGGCCTCAGCCCCTCGTCCTGACTCCTTTGCCAGTCCCAGCATAGCTCCCTACAGAGCCTGTGCCCACTCTGGTGGCCTGGCAGCGTGCTCAGACTGGTGCTGACCACTAGCACCTGTGCTAGCCCCTGCTGGGGGCACCCTGGGTAACCTCCTTCCTCTGTGGGCTGCATGGCCTGGGAGTCAGTGCTAGCCCCTGCCAGGCACCTTGGGGTGGGGGTGGGATGTCCAGAGCCATCTAGCATAGCCATTCAGAGCTCAATGTTTTTAGCCTTGTTCTAGGCACTTTGAATTAATACATTTTTAACTTTTGACATAAAGCTAGAAGCAGAAGAGAACAGCTGAAGAAGGGGGCATGCTACAGGGAGGAGCTCTTAAGACCAGCCGGCAGGAAGACTTGGCATCTTCCCCAACCTGACCTTGGGGGGGCCTGCCCAGAAATGACTAGGCCACATCTAGTGGCAGGGAGTCTCCCAGGTCTGGCCAGGCTACCATCATGGGGCAGTGGGAGAACCCCAAGAGGGAGAACCTCTGTGGGCTCAGAGGTGCTTAGGACAGCTACTGGAATGTGTGGCAGTTTCCTGGGAGCTGCTGTGGAACCAGCGGGTGGGATGAGCAACAGGGAGAGGGGCACCACGGTGCAGAGGTCCTCAGCAGGCCTGATGTGTGCCCCACCTGGGCCTGTATAGCAGGAACCAAGAACAGTCCCCCAAGCTTGGCAGTGTGTGATCCCAGAGCTGTGGCCATGGACAGAAACGGAAACTACATTATTGCACCTGGTCAGTGGGGCTGGGTAGTACTGAGTCTGGTGTGTTTGGTCAGAAGCTGAGGCCCAAGGCTGCCCAGGAGGGCTGCATCCTATGAAAGCCCTTTTCTAAGAAAGGAAGAGCAAAGAAAGGCAGCTGCACAGCTTCTGAACTTTCCCAAATGGCCAGAGTGGGCAGCTCTAAGGCCCTGGGAGCTGTGAAAACCATCAGAGGTGAGGGGGAGGGGCCTGGCCTCCAGTCCAACTCTGACCCTTTTGTGCCCACTGACTTTTGCCAAGGGCTACACCAAGACCAGACTCACCCACCCGTGTGCAATTTTCCAGGCCACTCTGAGCTTTTCACCACTGACTTAAAACCTAACCAAATCACTCCTGCCCTCAAAGACCCTACCCAGCGCAGCTGCTGGCCCAGTAGCCTCATGCCTCACACAGGTGGACAACTCCCCAGCCTGCCAGCTGCTTCAGGACCTGTGTCCCCAGGTGACAGGGCCAGATGCCCCAGTCAATGAACAGCTCTCCCCACCAGGAAGGGCAGAAACCTCATTCCCTTCCTACCCCCAACACTCAGTGATGTTCTGGGGAATGTCTGCAGGGGGTGGGAGGAGCTAACTCCACGACTCCCCTGACTGGGAAGCCCTCATTGCTCTGAAGGCCATGGAGGTCACTAAGGTCCTGTCCAGGTGGGACTTCCTGTGACCAGAGGCCTTAGGAGGCACAGTGTCTCCATCCATTCACCCCTAGCCAGCTGGGCCTTCCCAGCTTGAGGCCTTTCCCTTGCTATACTCCTCTGTGGTGCCGTGTGCCCATTGTGTGCCTGCAGGGTGGGGCACCTGAATGAGTGCTGGACAGTGACATGAGGTGGGGGTGGGGGGAACCACGGGTGGAGGAATGGCTGAGTGAGTAGATTTGCTATGTGGCTGAGGCCAGGTGGACAGGAGAAAGTGGTAGGTGAACAAAGCTAGGTACTGGCTGGCACCACTGGGCAGTGGCCAGTTCAGGTGCTCTGAGGAGGCGGGGTGCTGAGGGGTCCTGATCTCTGCCCACTGCCACTGGGAGGGCCTGGAGGACAGAGTGAGGAGATCTTGTCCTTGGGGCCAATCCCCATGCTAATTTACTGCCAGGCGCTGAGGGCACCTGAGGCCCAGGACCAGGGCTCCCTGGAACCACAGAAGGCTCAGGGCACACCCAAGCACTGGCCTTGAGACCAGAATCACAATGGGAATGGAGCCTAAAATAAGCATTTTATTTAATAAAAAATGGTCTCTGCATCTTAAATCATGTCCATAACTTACAATCTAAATGAAACCAGGTATATAAATAAGAAGGTTATTCCTGAAGAAATCAAATTCTAGAAAAGAAAACAAGAAAAAACAAGTTTCAAACAATGTTGATGTGTCACCAAGTTAAACAAACTGCCCAGGTCTTCCCTCTGGGTAGTGCTTCTGAGTAGTCGGGACTACTTGTGAGGGCAAGGCCACCCCAGACTGAGAGGCCCCTGCTGTCCTCACAGCACCCCCTGCCTGAGCTGAGCTATCCTACATCAGAGCTCCTGCCCGCTGGCCTGGGCACCTTCTCACCTCATGGACCCCACCCAGCTGCTCAGCCGGACCCCTGGCCCCCTCCTATGGGGTCTCTCCCTCCATCTCTCAGCACTGCTGCTCAGCTCTCCTGGCCCAGGCCACCTGTACCCCTGTCTCAGTGGCAGGACACACAACAGCTTAATGTCATCACCAAGCAGGCTGCAGCGGAGAGGTCTGCTGCCAGTGACCAATCCACTGCTGGAGACAGGCCAAGGCTGATGAGGTGGCTGGCCCAAGGTCACTGCTGATGTGCCTACAGAACTTGCTGAAAACCCTGAGGGTCTGACCCAGAACCCCTCCTCCAACATGGGCCCCGTGTAGCCCAGGCCACCCTGAGAGGAACTGTGGGGTCCCTGAGGCCCCTACGCTGTTCCCAGCAGAACCCCTCACTCCAGCCCCAACAGAACAGGCGCTTGCCCCTGGACGAATGGACGGATGGAGAGTGGGGGAGGATCCCAGGACTGGCCCGAGACACCTCCTGCAACAGAGCCATGGCAGCGCCCATCTGCCACAGCTGTAGCCTGCAGGCTAGGGCTCGGGAAGATGCAGGGCTGGCTGTAGCATTCCCTGTGGGGACCCTCGGTTGAGAGATGGTCACAAAGACACAGGGCAGACCTATTTCCCAGGAACCCTTAAGAAAGAGGTAGCACATGGGGCAGTGGGAGGTGTCCCAGGTCTGTGGTCTGCCAGTGACTCCCAACGGGGCCCTCAGGACAGCTGTGTGCTGGTGAAGGTCCCAGCAGAACCGGCGCTCTGGAATTCCCAGCTGAGCGGCTGCCAACACTTTGCTTTCTCATGAGCCAAGCACACAAAAGCTCAGATGCCTGCTCTGCGGGATCTTGCCCAGGGCCTGACCCAAAGGCTGACAGGAGGCTCCAGGGGGCCTCTGAGGGCAGCACTCGGGAGTCTTCGTGTGACGTGTGTCACAAGCAATGCCCAGCCCCAGAATGCGGTCAGCAGAAGGTGAATACCAGCATTTTCTGAAGGGTTCGAAGGGGCTTAATGAAATTAGCTGCCTCAAAATGCCCCATTGTGGCCTTGCTGGCAGCCTAGGGACAGATGTACTTGGGAGAAATGTGTTGGCCCCAATCTCCTCAAGAACCCTGCTCTGGTCTGAAATCCAAGTAAAAGCCTCTGTTGAGGGAGGACAGAGCAGGGCATCACGGTCAGGCTCTGAGGAGCGGGGCCACTGCTTCCATCCCTGCAGAACCCCCAACTCACCCTAGGACAGGAGGGAAACAAGTGCATCCAGAAACTTGCTTCGATCCTCAGCTTTCAGCTCAATTACTGAAGTAATGAAAGAAAAACAGTCGTGAGAAGGGAGGAGCAGGAACACAAGGCAGGGCACAGAACTCCCCCAGCCTGCCCTCCGCTCTGGAGCAGGCCTCCACCACATTCCAAAGTGCGTGGTTCCTCCAGGCCTGGGGTAATCTGCACTCTGGTTGTATGTCTCTGTCTCACTGTACTTCATCTTCAGAACTGCTATTTGCACTGCTAGAGAGATCAGGGCTGGGGCCTGCAGGGAGAACCCTGGGAAGCCAACAGAAGGGACACAGGGAGGGGGCCTACAGACCTGGACAGAGATGGGCCTGCCCACCCTGCCTGGCATGGACCCCCGTCCCGAGTGGGTTGTGGAAGGCCTTGGGTGGGGGAGGCCACCACAGTGCAAACTGCCCATATCTCGCAAGGCCCTCAGGCTCAGCCGAGCACACAGACCCTCACCGCAAAGCAAAACCAGGCCCCAGGATGGGGATGGCCTGGCTCTGGGAGCCGTCTATGCCACCAGCCACAGCCCTGAGAACCCCAGGCCTAGCCCATGCAGGTGGGCACTGGTCACGGCCCACTCTGCACCCCCACCCCCTGGCTCTCCACTCTCAGGAGAACCAGGCAGCTCCCAGCCCAAATCCTCCCTGTATACTGAAGGCCAGATACTCTGCAGGCCCGTGGGTGTCCTCCAGATCTCCCCATCACAGGCACAGAACAGTTAGCAGGGTCTGCTGTGCGGGGTAAATCAATGCCACACAGTGCCACAGTCATGGCTGGGTCTGGCTCGAGGAAGGCAGCTCTGAAATGGCTGAGGCCACTTGAACCAAGGCTGGGTCTCCCATGACAGTGTCTATCATCGTTAAGGAATCCGTGGTGGTGAGGCAAGAAAATGTCCTTCTCAGAGGTACAGGAAGTACTGACGAGCTGAATGGTCTTCCCCAAATTCCTATGTTGAAGCCCTAACCCACAGGACCTTAGAACGTGACTGTGGTAATTAAGTTCAAATGGGTTGTTACAGTGGGCTCTAATCCAATCTGTCTGGTGTCCTTGGAAGGTGAAGCGGTTTAGACACAGACACCAGGGGAGGTGTACAGAGGGAAGACCATGTGAGGACACAGCAAGGTGACCATCTGTGTGAACCAAGAGAGGCCTCAGGAGAAGCCAGCTCTGCCCCCACCTTGACTTGGGCCTTCTCGCCTCTAGGACTGGGAGGAGACGCGTGGTTGAAGCCACCCTGTCTGTGGTACTTTGTTATGGCAACTTTAACAAACTAACAAAGGGTGAAGTATCAGTTAGTCTGTTTTACTTTAAAACCTGTCAACAAGAATAAGAAGGCAAACATAGCGGAATGTGAACCACATTCTGTGCTGGTGTCTGGGGAGGCAGCGGGTGGGCAGGCCCATCCACTCCGGGCTCATCTGCCACATATGTGGGGCCAGTGTCCCAGTCGACTTACAGGTGGCACCTATTAACGACACACACTTCTGGCCTGTGCAGAGGTGGCGCAGCACAGGGCAATGTCCTGGGTCATCACAGGCCCTGCTGTTCCCTTACTCAATGAAACAGAAACAACTCAACCCTGACAGGTGAGGCCTGGGGCCCGGGGGTCCTGGTGGCCAGTCCCCTCGGCTTGCCAGGAAAGTGATCCTTAGTGCTGGCTGTAAGGCCAGAGCCAGGCCTGTCACTCCCCAGGAAACACTATTTCCCTTTCCAACGGGTCTGAGGCTAACCAGAGCTCCCTGAGTCACCAGGAGCAGCCTGGCCCAGGGCTGGATCTGGAAGGTCAAGAGGGCTGCTGGCCAGGCTCCTTCAGCCATGCCAACCTGCCTGGTTCCAGGGTCTGCAGTGGCCTTGAAGGGTCAGGTGGGAAAGCGTGGCAGAGTGGCAGGATGCTCTCACCTGAGAGGTCAAAATGGTTGTGCAGCATCCGGGAGCTGGTGCTTTCTGCTGCCTTCTCAACGCCCGCCCAAAAAAGCTGCGGACACACAAGATATGTCGGGGGCCAGGCCACCTGCAATGAATCCTTCCCAACCCTGGCCCCAGGACAGACACTAGAGGCAAATACCACTCTACTCAGCAGGGCTAATGAGCTGACACCCCCAACACCCCCTACCCTCCAGTCCCAGGACGAGTGGAAGCTGCTCACTTCTTCCTGTCCGAGCTGTCAGTCTCTGGGGGGATGCCCACTACAGTCACTGTGCCATGCTCTATGCTCAGGGGGGCAGCCATCACCAGGGGCAGCAGCTTGCAGCGCCGGTTCTTTGTCTGTGGAGTCGGAGAGCACCCTCTGTCAGGGCATGGAGGGCTCCAGCTCGCCACTCAGAGTACAGAGCCCAACAGCGCCCAGTCACTCCACTCCCCAAAGCCTCCAGGGACTGTCATCAGAGGAGATGTCTTAGTCCCCACCCAGCCACTCCCAGGCCATGATGCTGTATCCCTGAGCCTCCTTGTGCACCAGCCCAGCCCCACTGCTCCTTGGCTGTTTGTTGCAGGGAGCCTGCCCTGCTGTCCTTTCCCTTACCTCCCTCAGGTCCTGTGGCAGCTGCCACCTTCTCTAGGAGGCCCCAGCCCACTCCACCTCGTCCCGCTCCATCCCCTGGCAGCACGTGCCCTCATCTTAACCGCAGCCGCCACTCCTCATCCCCCCTCGCCAGCATGCTCCTCAGGATGGAGGTTCAGGGTCTCTTTCTCTGCTGCGCCTGTAGCACCCACAACCTATAGCCTAGGTGACCAGCATTCCTGGTGTGTCTAGGACTGAGGGGTGTCCCAGGATGTGCACCAGGATGGGCAGTCACTCCACAACAACAGGGCCAGGCAGGTGGTGGATGTTCAACACACGTCTGATAAATAAATGGATCCTTTAAAGTGGGTATGTGTTCACCCATTTCGCAGATGAGGAAACTGAGGCTAAGGCCAGATCATCTACCTCATGTCACACAACTGGCAAATGAGGAGGCTGATCTTTGAACCCAGCCTAGAGGACTTCAAGGCCCATGCTCTATCCCTAGTTCATCTTTGACATTACCTGATTGACAGAACACATTTCATCTGTCATCATTTTATTGGTTAGTTCAGCAGCAAAAGAAGTTCAACTTCCTGTTACCACATTTTGTTTGAAATAGCCCCCAGCATAAACTCTCATCCTTAAAGCAGAGGAGGACTTCAATGTCACATCTGGGAAGAGCCCCACGTCGGCTGGGTGAGGACCGCTGCCCTAAAGCCAGCCAAGTTAGGAGTGTGTTCCAGGCCAAAGCAAAGAGGGTGTTAGGCCACAGAGAAGACAAAGCCAGGCACAGGAAATCAGCCTAGTGGAAAAGCTGATGCTGGGAGCTAGTCTGTGCTGCAATCATCCCTCTTTCCCTGACCTGAGACAACAGGACACAAGCCCCAGCCCTGTTCACTCTGCAAGGGCCCCTCCCTACTCGTCTGAGTGACTTGGACAGCCAGAACTTGAGAACTAGAAGGTTCCTAGGGGTTAGCTGAGGAAGACAGATCAGAAAAGTAATGGATGTGCCTAGACCCTGGTGAACCACTCTAAAGAATCCCAAGGCCAGCATCTAACTCCCAGTCCAGGGTGTTCTCCAAGCACCTGCCCTCCCATACCCACAGTGCCCACCTGGCCCCTTACCGAACACACGAAGGACTTGAGCAGGTGTTTGCTGAGCAGGCTCAGGGACACTGGCCTAGAGAACAGTATGACATCTGGAGTGCCCTACGGAGGGGGAGACAGACAGTCAGAGGCGGCCACCCAGTGCTGTGGCCAGGCACCTGTGGTCTGTGGGAAGCCTGACCTCCATGAGTGAGCAGTATAGGAAAGGCCCCTGGGAGATGACGAGGTTGGTGCAAAGGCAGCTGGCAATGGTTTGCTGGGTGGCTCGCAGCTGCTTCTTGGCGAGTTCCAGGCCATAGTACAGCTTGTCCAGGTTACTCCTGTAACAGGGCAGACACACGGCTTTGGTGGTGCTTGTCAGGAACTCTTGGTAAAATACCAAAGTCACAAATAGATTGCTTGGTTCCCAGTTCAAGAAGAGGTTTGAAGAGAACTCCTTCCTGAGTTCTCTTTCACATGAAAGGAAAGAATTATTTAAAATGTATAAACCCACAGCAATGCAAAAGAGAGGTGGGGGTGGGGTGCAAGTATCAGAAGACAGGAGACTGAAAGCTAATAGAGGCAAGATCCCACACAGGAGGACCCAGGAAGGGGCCAGGAGGGCTCTGACACGGGGAGGCTTGGGCAAAGCCTAGAGGTTGGACGAGGTATCCCCCTCAAACCCAATAAATTTTTACTCTTCTCCCCCAAGGGGAGGGCTCCCCTCTGAGTACATGAAATGTACCCTCTGTGGATAAGTAGGGTCCTCAAGCAAAGCCCCTGGGCCCTACAGTGGGGGAGTCTGAAAGTGTCACAGTTGGCTCCTGCCTACTAAGGTGAAGCAATGTTTTATGATCAGCGAGCTGTGCCCAGATATCCATGGCTCAACCAAGAAGGGTCCACTGACCCCTTCTTGAATATGAAAGACATCAGACCATTTGAGAAATGTGTATTGCCTGAAAAAATAACCCTGGAGGGAACAGATAATTTGGAGACCAAAAGAAAACTAAAATGAACTCTAATAAGTATCCTCAGAGAGATTTGCACAACTATTACATTCCTAAACCAAGAACAGGATGCTATGAAAAAGGAACAGTCAAAGATAAGGAAATGTTGATGGAAATTAAAACAATTGCAAAAGGTAAAACATCTACTGAAAGTCCAGATGATAAGTCAAGAAAAGCTTCTTCAACTTAGATAACAAGACAAAGTCATGGAAAATGTAAGGCAAAAATATAAGACAGAGCATCATTCCAGGAAGCCTGGAAAGCTGGAATTAAAAAACACAGATGTCTGTGGGGGGACTAGTAAAGAAATAGTAAAATAAAGATATTGTCAGATATATAAGAACTCAGAAAGTTTATCTCACATGCACTCTTTCTTTGAATGTTACTTGAGAACTGTGCTCTAATTTAATGAGAGAGTACATGAAACGAAGATGAGGATCCCAAGAAACACTGGACCTAACTAAGCGGCACAGCCAAGATTTGGACATCCAATGAGCACAGTGGAAAGCAGGCCTAGACAGTTGCAGGTCCAGGCTGTGGTGGGAAGACAGAACTCCAGACTCTCCAGTAAAAAGGGGCTCAGAGAATAACAGCTGGAAGGAGTCTAGGGGAGAAAAAAATGCATATGATAAAGGAGGCAATTAAAAACACCAGGAAAAACAAAGAGCTGTGCCAGAAAGTAATCTATTACTACACATGATTTTATTAGCACAATAAAGTAAAACTATTTGTTGACTTTCATCTTTTAAAATCAACCTATAGCCGAAGATAAGACAATTTATATCATTTTCTCTTACCCAAGATTGTTATCAGTCTTGAAAACCTAAAAGCACAGATTTCAGAGAGTGCAGGGAGAGCTAAAGAGCAAAGTCACGATGTTTCCACGGCTTGGACATCTGTCCCTCCAAACCTCATGTTGGAATCTGATCCAGGTCTTAGACTGATGGGAAGTGTTTGGGTCATGGGGGCAGATCCCTCAGGAATAGATGAATGCTCTCCCTGAGATTAGGGGTATAAGTGAGTTCTTACTCTATTAGTTCCTGTGACAGCTGGTTGTTAAAAAGAGCCTAGTACCTGCCACCTCTCTCTTCCTTCCTCCATCACCACATGATCTCTACACACACTGGCTCCCCTTCTGCCATGAGTGGAAGCAGCCTGAGGCCCTCACCACATGGAGATGCCCAATCTTGAGTGTTCCAGCCATCAGAATTGTGACCCAAATAAACCTTTTCTCCTTATATTACCCAGCATCAGGTATTCCTTTGTAGTAACACAAAATGGACTAAGACCGTTTTAAATATCCTTTTCTTACAAACGTAGGGAGACAAGCCACTGGTGATGAAAGAAGTTAAAAACAGTGGCATAACTGTACCAGCAGGAGGGAAGGAGGACAAGCGTGGGATAAATGCTCCTTTGTCATAGCAGGAAGTTGGCAGACAATGTCTAAAGCCTACCCAACAAAGCTGGGATGATGGCAGCAACAGCGGTAGGATAGTTTTTGGATTTCCCCAAATTTCTAGATAAAAGTAGAGCAACTAGATTACAGAACCAAAAACCTAGGACCCACAATTGCAACAAATTAAGAGAACAAGGGAATGCTTCAAACCCCAAAATGTAAGCAGGTGAAAAGAGACCATGAACAGCCACAAAACAGGTATACTATCTACATCAGTGCAGGAGAAAGCTGAGATGTAGTGAGACCTAAGAAGAATTAAAACTCCAGTCAACTGGAGAGCAGTGGCCCAAACTGAGAGGAGCTTTGCCCTATGCAAGAGCAGGTGAGTGCAGTGGGCCAAGGGAAAGTGTAAGGGGCCTCTCTAGAGTGCAAGGAGTCCTGGTTATGAGCAAGGAGTCCTGTTAAACAGCAAGGGATCCTGGTAAAGAGCAAGGGGCTTTGGTAAAGTGTAAGGAGACTGTAGTAAAGAGTAAAGGGCCCAGCCTGGCCAACCTATCTCTACAAAAAACATAAAAATTAGCCAGGCGCGCTGGCGTGTGCCTGTAGTCCCAGTTACTTAGGAGGCTTAGGCAGGAGAATTGCTTGAACGTGGGAGGCGGAGGTTGAAGTAAGTGAAAATCGAGCCACTTCACTCCAGCTTGAGTGACAGAGCAAGACGCTGTCTCAAAACAAAAAAACCCTCCAATGAATCATATTTCTAATGTAAGGGCTAAAACTATAAAAGTCTTAGTAGAAAAAATAATATGAAACCTTCACGACCTTGGGTTAGGCAATGGTTTCTTAGATATGACACCAAAAGCCAAAGACACAAAGGAAAAAGTAGATAACTTAAATGCCATCAAAATTAACAAATTTTATACTTCACAGGACGCTGCAAAAGTGAAAAGCCAGCCTACAGAATGGGAGAAAATACTTGCAAATTACTTATCTGAGAAGGGATTTGTATGTAGAATATATAAAAGTTTAAGGCTGGGCACGGTGGCACGTATGTGTAATCCCAGTACTTTGGGAGGTCAAGGTGGGAAGACTGCTTGAGCCCAGGAGTTTGAAACCAGCCTGGGCAACGTGGCAAGACCTCATCTCTACTAAAAGTTTAAAAATTAGTAGGTGTGGTAGCTCATGCCTGTAGTACCAGCTGCTCAGGAGCCTGAGGTGGAAGAATGGCTTGACCCAAAGAGTTTGAGGCAGCAGTGAGCCATGATCGTACCACTGCACTTCAGCCTGAGCAACAGAGTGACACCCTGTCTCAAAAAAAAAAAAAAAGTCAAAGGACTTGAATAGTCAATCCTCCTAACAAGATACATACACAAATGTCCAATAAGCACATGAAAAGATGCTCAATACTATTAGTCATCAGGAAAATGCAAATCAAACCACAGTGAGATACTAGTTCATACTCACTAGGATGGTTGCATTCCCAAAGATGGACAATAACAAGTGTCGATGAGGATGTGAAGAAATTGGAACCCTCCTACCTGGTGGGAACGTAAAATGGTGCAGCAGTGGAAAGCAGTCTGGCAGTTCCTCAAAAGGTTAAACCTAGAGTTACCATGTCACCCAGCATTCCACTTCTAGGTATATAACCAAAAGAAACAAAGACATGACTATACAAAAACCTGTACATGTAGGTTCATAGCCGCATTAGTCACAATAGTCAATAGGTGGAAACAAACCACATGACGATCAACTGATGAATGGATAAATGAAATATAATACATCCATCCAATGGACTATTATTTACCATAAAAACACACTGGCCAGGAGCAGTGGCTCACGCCTGTAATCCCAGCACTTTGGGAGGCTGAGGCGTGTGGATCGTGAGGTCAAAGTTCGAGACCAAACTGGCCAACATGGTAAAACACCGTCTTAGTTTTAATACTACAAAAATTAGCTGGGCGTGGTGGCACGCGCCTGTAATCCCAGCTATTCGGGAGGCTGAGGCAGGAGAATTGCTTGAACCCAAGAGGTGGAGGTTGCAGTGAGCCGAGAGCACACCACTGCACTCCAGCCTGGGCAACAGAGTGAGACTCCATCTTGGAGAAAAGAAAAAAAAAAGACATATAGTCCTGATACATCCTACAATATAGACGAGCCTTGCAAACATGATGCTAAGTGAAGAAACCATTCACAAAGAACCACATCTCATATGATCTCATTTGTATGAAATGCTCAGAACAGCCAATCCATAAAGACACAAAGGAGATTAGTGGTTGCCAGAGGCTGGGAGGATCTCTCTGGGGCAAAGAAAATGCTCTAAAATTAGATAGTGGTGATTGCTGCACAACCTTAAAACACCTAACTGCAACTTACTAAAAGTCATTGCAGACTGGGCACAGTGGCTCATGCCTATTAATCCCAGCACTTTGGGAGGCTGAGGAGGAAGGATCGCTTGAGCCTAACAATTTGAGAACTGCCTGGGCAACATAGTGTACATCTCTACAAAAAATTTAAAAATTAGCAAGGTGTGGTGGCATGTACCTGTCGTCCCAGCTACTTGAGAGATCAAGGCTGCTGTGAGCTATGATCATGCCACTGCACTCCAGCCTGGGCAACAGAGTGAGACCCTGTCTCTAAAAAAGTAATAAATGAATAAATAAAAGCCATCACATTATATACTCTAAATGGGTGAACTGTATGGCATGCAAATTATATCTCAACAAAGCTGTGGAAGAAAAAGTGTGCTTGGGAGCAGAAACAAGAAATCCCAGAAAGGAGACCGCCCCGATATATATATGCATCTTTACCACTGTACAAAAGTAAGAGAAGTGGCAGCTCTGTGAAATCAGAAAAGCTGTCCAAATCATGCCGCCTCCTCCTAAACAGTCAGGGAAATGAAATCTATAAATAAAGAGCATGAGAGAAGTAGCAAGGTCAAATCCCCTCAAAGTCGCTATCAGAAAAAAGAGAATAAGGAAGAGAATAACACCTCTCCGGACAATGGCAGTGCATGAAGTGAAAGCTGCAGATCCCAGGATGGAATCACTTTGTCAGCCCCAAACAAATTCAAGCTGGGAAAGCACCAAGGAGGAGAGCTCCTGCTTGCACGTCTAGAATAAAGACTCAAGGACTTTCTAAATAACACCACAAGAAATCCCTTCTTTGGGACTGCAGCAATTCAGATAAGATGCTCTTAAAATAACACTTGCCCAGTAATGCATCTCCACCAATGAACTGATGCCAACTCTGGCTTTGAGTCTCTGAAACCAGTGAATTGTTTCCAAGCTAGCTTATGTGAACTTCTCCTTTTGCCAGTAAAAGCTTCGCCTTAGCCTCCTCTCTTTGGATGCATATTTGGCTTACCATAGCTGTGCACTGAGGACTATAATCCTCTTTTCTAATTCCCAAATAAATTCAATGTATTTGGAGATATTTTTCTCTGATGTCTTTAGTCTGACACTAGAAAGACATGGTTAAAAAAAAAGATCCAAATTGTCATATTCTATTTCAAAACAAGATAAAAGACATGGAAAAATACAGGACATCTCAGGAAGTGAGATAAGAAAGAATTGGACAATTAAAATATTGAGAAGTGACAACTAGAAGATTAAACCCAAGAACGAATATATATAACAAATAATGAGAAAATTTTAAAACTCAAAAAGAAAAAAGAACCAAAAAGGGTTCAAGAGAAAGTGACAAATACTGAAGATGGGCAGGGAATGTGTCAGGTGCATGCCACGCTGGCACTGTGATTCCAGTTCACACGAGCAGTTCCTGCAGGACACAGTCACTCCCACAGCCCTGGGGTCCCTGTAACTGACCTCCCTGGGCAGTGAGGACCAGTGGTGGCCCCACGAGGCAATGGCAAACCCACAGCCCTCCTGCTACCTGGAGAGGCTGTCCAGAGCCTGGATGAAGTGGTCTGTCCCTGAACCATCCTTCTCGGGGCTCTCCATCAGAGACATGGTGGCAAAAACCACGTCACTGGCCAGGAACTTGTGCTTGAACCCAAAATGAATGCTGAAAGTCTGCACGCGCATGTCCTTCATCCTGTCACGGGAGCAAACACAGCTGTCACTCTCAAATTGTGGCCAAGCTCTCACGGCCAGGCAGGCCAACAAATGTGCTAATGTCCCTCACAGGCCTGAGCTAATGCTTCTGGCATGGCCATGCTGCTCAAAGGATGAGGCAGGTCAGAACATCCAGACACACCAGCCCTGCTGCCCAGAATGCCTGGGCACCTTCTTGTCAACAGCTGCTTAGCTGGCTTAGGGGGGTGTGGGGTCCTCTTCCACACCCTAGCATGCCAGGGTAGGAGAAGCCAGGGGCCTCTAGGAGTGCCCATGGACTTGGTCGGGCAGAACTCACCTTAACCTGGCTCTGTGGCCCATTTGCTGTCTCCAGTGAAACAGAATGGGGTCAACCTCACAGGTCCCACAGCAGCCTCTGGATCCAAGGATCCTAAACCTCACAAGCTTGAAGTCAACCTATTTTTAACCCAAAAAGAACTCTAGACTTCAGGAATGGCCAGACTTGGATAACACTCAATGTACATTTTTTTTTTTTGCGTCATTTTAGGAGCACAGTTAAAGTAGAACCCTTTACTTTAAAGAAGCTAAATCCAGAAAAATGTGTGTTTACCCAAATTTATTTGCAGACTCTTCAATCATCTCCCGCAAATTCTCCTTCAGGGGAGATGTCCATGGCCTGGAACTTCTGCTTCACCTGCTTCAGGGGAAGACTAGAAAGAACAAGCCCAAGCCACATGAGCGAAGTCACCACACACCGAACGGTGGAAAGAAACCCAAACCAAGGGCAAGTGAGGATGTCCCCGTACCAGCATTCATACAATGTTCTGGGATCTAGGGTGAGGAGCTTATGGCAGAACAGGCTGCATTTTATAACTAAGTTGGTCACAACAAACCAGAGGGGCTTTTCCCTTGGGGATGGCCAGGGCTGGCGCTGCAGACCCAGGCAGTCACTCACCCCATGTCTGCTAGGAACTCCTGGAGCCGCTTCTGTCCATGCACAGACCACAGTTTGAACCTGGCTGCGGTATAGCTGGTGTTGCACAGGCTGTCGTGGAGGGACCAGTGCTGGTAGAGTGCCAGGCGGAGGCTTGGTCTGCAGTCAAGGAGCATGCAAGCACCCCCTGGTCACCCTGAGCACAGAGCCCCACCCTTGTAACTCCAGCAGATGAGCCACTGTTATGGCAGGGCCCTTCCTTGCCGGGCCTGCCTGTAAGACCAGGTATTCCAAGGGTGACCTGGAGTTCTTTGACCGAAGGCTTAAGCTGACACATACAGAGAGCTTGTGAAGTGACTGGCACAGACCACCATCCCTGTCTGACAGGCAGAGAATCTGGAGCACAGGGGTCTGCAGAGCCCATGTGCTGTGGTCACAAAGAGCAGTCATGGCCACATATAATGTGGGCGGCTGGGCATCACCAGCTTGTTGTCCTGCCCCTCCAGCTCCATCTAGCCCAGCCCTCACTAACACCTGTTCCTCTGGGAGAGACCTCCACTGGGACCCCATTCATGAAGCCCCTCATCCTCAGTCCTTTTCCTAAACATATCCATCACTGCTCCTGGCACTGTGAGCACAGCTGTGTGGACCGCCCCTGCAACAGTGGACTTCCTCTCTACAGGACGAGAGTCTGGTCCTGCCTGCTTTCTCAGTATGCTCAGTCCCGACTACTGCCCCTCCCAACTCCTGGGGACTCCCAGGCCCTCGGACCATCATGCTCCCTGCCCACACTCCAGCAGCTTCCCGTCTAGCCCTGGCGTCCTCAGCTCCCTGACTCCCTCCCTCCTGCCTCAGTCACAAACTCCCATGGTCCCTGGACAAGTGAGCCCACCCTGCCATCACATGATGGAACGGGCTCCTGGTGGGCTCCTGTGCACAGCGGCTCCCTTCCCTGGGAGTTCAGCTAGCCCCGCTCCTTTCCCCAGGCTCTGATGGCTACCTGACTCCTGCTGTGTCCACACTCACTCTTCCTCCTCCCCAGCCATCACAGTGCAGACACAGGGCAGCTCCATCCCTGACATCATGCTACCTGATTGCTCACAGAGACTGCTGCAATCTGGCCCAAGCCACTATTGTGTGGCCTTGGAGAACTGTGACCATCTCCTTGTCCCCAACCTACCTCTACTGGGCAGCCAATGGTCCTTTTAAAAACCCTGACTCAAACTCTGGTCACTCCACAGCCTCCCGCTGCCCTTGGCTCACAAGGCCCCCTGCTCTGGCCTCCTGACACCTGACCCAGCCAGTTCGCCCAGCACCTCCCGTGCTCAGCACAGCAGCTGCCACACTGAGTGGCATGTGTGTGATGTGGCCTCCCCGTAGTCTTTCCTGAGCATTCCACCAATGTCCCATGTGCTTCTCAAAGAAATATCACACTGTGTGATTACATGGCAGCTCCCTTCATCTTTCCCGACTGCATGAACCACTGCCCGCATTGTATGGGGGGCCCGGTGTAGACCTGCCACCATGTCCAGAGCCAGGCCCACAATAAGCACTTTACAGGGATGTGCTGGAGAAGGGTGACACTTCCAAACTCAGCTCTGGCATTTAGAAGCCAAAGCCACACAGATGAGCTGGGGTAGCATACCACAGCCCCTTCTCCCAAAGCTTCCTGTTCCACCTTCTTTTCCTCCTGGACATGTGGGCCAGAGCCCACAGAGGGTGACAAAGCAAACAAGGCCCACTGAGCAGAACCCTGGAGGCGAGAGTGCTGCCTATTCCCCCCTCAGGCTGGGCCACAAGGATACTCATACTCAAAGGAGATCCGCGTGCAGTCCACAGAGAGTGTATTTTCCTCGTCTTCGTTCCGGTGGTTATGGCGGGACACGTGGCGCTGCAGGACACCGACATCAGTCACGTATTTCATTCTGGAAAGAAAAAAGCAGCACAAGCCTTGGCTGGTTCCTTCCAGCCCTTACCAGGCGGCCTGGCCCTATGCTTCCTAGGGGCCTGCCACCACAGGAGCTGCTCCCATGCAAAGACTAATGACATGCAGCCTGCATAGAAACCAAGCAGCCAGGAAAATATGACTGGATGGAGCTGGGGGGATGTGGTCTTTGGCCTCGCCTACCTCCTGTCCTCATGGGTCTCACACCTCCTGAGAATGGGCACTGCAGAGCTCACAGCCCACACAGCCAAGATGACAGACCCCATAAGTGACAGGAATCCACAGCAGAGGAGGTGAAATGGTCTCTATAAACTTTACAAAATTAATGAGGGCAGGGGGAGGGGAGAAATGAAAATGCATCCAGCTCACAGGATATCAGCATCAGTCACTAGGTCGGCGTGCTCTCTGACTGCTTCCTTATAGCTACTTGGTGTCTACTGCCTCAGAAGCACATAGACCCCGTCACAAGATTGTAGTTCTCCTAACTGCTCCATAGATCACAACTTGAACCTTAGGAAACGCTGTTTTCCCTTTGAGATATTCCTTTGGGTCCTGCATACTGATGGAGCTACTGACTCAGTTGCTCTGCAGGACCCCACAAGGAGCTGATTCACTCAAGAGTGCAGTTTGCACACCCTGATGATTTCATCCTCCTTGCCCTGCCAATCAATGATCCTAATTTTCCAGCCCCTCACCATTCACAGTACCTTTAAAAGCCCCAGCCCAGGTTGGGCGCAGTGGCTCATGCCTGTAATCCCAGCACTTTGGGAGGCTGGACAGGCGGATCACCTGAGGTCGGGAGTTTGAGACCAGCCTGACCAACATGAAGAAACTCCGTCTCTACTAAAAATACAAAATTAGCCAGCATGGTGGTGCATGCCTGTAATCCTAGTTACTGGGGAGCCTAGGCAGGAGAATCGTTTGAATCCAGGAGGTATGGGTTGTGGTGAGCCAAGATCGCACCATTGCACTCCAGCCTGGGCAACAAGAACGAAACTCCATCTCAAAAAAAAAAAAAAAAAAAAAATTTGACTCCATGTGTCACATCCAGTTCATGGAAAAAAAAAAAAAAAAAAAAGCCCCAGTCCAGAACTTTTCAAGGAGATAGATCTGAGGGTCTCCTCCCATCTCCTCACTCAGTGTCCTGCAATCATGAGACTCTTCCTCTGCTGCAAAGCCTGTCTCAGTGGAACAAGTCTGTTACTGCACAGTGGACATAGGGACCTCCTGGTCCTATAACACATTATGAAGGCTGGGTGAAGTGGCTCACTCGGGTAATCCCAGCACTTTGGGAGGCCAAGGTGGGGGGATCACCTAAGGTCAAGAGTTTGAGTCAGACTGGCCAACATGGTGAAACCCCGTCTCTACTAAAAATAGAAAAATTAGCTGGGCGTGGTGGCATACACCTGTAGTCCCAGATACTTGGGAGGCTGAGGCAGGAGAATCACTTGAACCCGGGAGGCAGAGGCTGCAGTGAGACGAGACTGCACCATTGCACTCTAGCTTGGGCGACAGAGTGAGACTGTCTAAAAAAACAAAAAAAACAAAACAAAACAAACAAAAAAACCCAAATAAACAAAAACACATTATGGAGAGCCTAGCCAGCATTTGCCCCTGGCTTGGTGCCCTTCACCACTCTGTGGAAAGGACCCAGAGACAAGCCCAAGTGGCCACTGGGCTCCACTGAACTTTGGGCTGCCACCAGTGCCCTGCCTGTTGACGGGGCAAGGTCCACAGGCAGGGCACTGGTGCATAAATTGCTTGCAGCAGAGAAAGTTTCTGGTTTTGAAAGGCATCTTAGGAAAGTTTTCTCCATGCAACCAGTACCTCCTTTCTCTTCTGATTTGCTGGCCGTGGCCTCCTGGAATCTTGTGGCATATTATAATCCTTTCTTAATTGGAAATGACCCAGACACCCAACAAGCATCTAAAATAATTTTAGGATTTTAAGCTATGTAGAAAGTTTACACAGACCTGCCTGGGCAATATAGCCAGATCCCATTCTCCACAAAAAGGGGGGGAGGGGAAGAGACAAAGTTTACCTACAAGCATTCACACAATTTACATTTCATTCTTTTTTTTCTTTGAGACAGTCTCACACTGTCGCCCAGGCTGCAGTGCAGTGGCACTATCTCGGCTCACTGCAATCTGTGCCTCCTGGGTTCAAGCAATTCTCCTGCCTCAGCCTCCCGAGTGGCTGGGATTACAGGCATGTGCCACCACACGCAGCTAATTTTTTTGTTTTTAGTACAGATGGGGTTTCACCATGTTGGCCAGGATGGTCTCAATCTCCTGGCCTTGTGATCTGCCCACCTGAGCCTCCCAAAGTGCTGGGATCATTTCATTCATTTTTAAGTTTGCCTAGATTACTTATGAAAACTGAGCTGTTAGACAAAACTAGTCATCATTTCAAATTATTTTATTGTTAATCTTCTTTTTTTGAGATGGGGTCTTGCTCTGTCTCACAGGCTGGAGTGCACTGGCATGACCATAACTCAATGCAGCTTTGATCTCCTAGGATCAAGTAATCCTACCACCTTAACCTCTCCTGTACCTGGGACTACCTGTGTTACCATACCTGGCTAATTTTTTTCATTTTTTTTTTGTAGAGACAGGGTCTTACTTTGTTGCCCAGGCTGGTCTCAAACTCCTGGGCTCAAGCAATCCTCCCTCCTCAGCTTCCCAAAGTGCTGAGATTACAGATGTGAGTTGCCACGCCTGGCCTTCTTAATCATTTTTATAGCCTGTGAGCATCAGATGTTCACCTAAGAACCTTAAAGTGAAATGAATGTGTATTTTTGCTGATAACGCCCAATAGTATTAATCTTATTTGTCAAAAAAAATCATACAAACAAAGATCTTTCTGGTTTTGTTTAGGTTTATAGTCTTACAACCTTTTGTACAAGGTCCTGACACCCTAAATACCCAGCAGAGACAAATATAAAATCAGTCAATAAACTCAGAAAAAAGATGTATGCTAATAGTTCTGAAGACGTTTCTATTTTAATTTTACCAATAATTTTAAAGCCAGCTTATTTACTAAAGATCATTTAAGTCACATGAACTTGAAAAATATTTGAACTTATTTACTTCATTTATGAGCACTTATTTATTTATAAGCCAATTTGGTATCATATAGACACAACACATAACACATGTACACATATCTAAATTTATTTTAACCCACATACACACACAAAGATACAGCTTTTACTGCAGTACTCTAGCCATGAGAGAGCAATACAAACTCACCAGTTTCTAAAAGAGGGCTGGATCCAAATTATTTCTGACAAAATTGGAACCATTCATATGAATTAACTTTGTTTATCCCGGTAGGTAATTCAGTGAAGGCTGTGAACCAAAATTTTGAATAAAGCAGTTTCTATAGCAGTTTGATTTTAAAAACTTCTTTTACCTTTTCTTTCTTTCTCCAGTTTCAAAAGTTTTCAATGATGACATTTTAGCTACAACTGGCAGAGCTGTATAAGCAAAACAAAATCTCCAAGTAGCCCTGAATTAGTAACAGCATAAACAGTGAGTCTTATCTCAATATCACTAGCTTAACAACACCAGATTCAAAGCAGGCAGAAAAGAGACAGGGATCATGATGGCTCATCCCTGTAATCCCAGCACTTTGTTGGGGTGGGAGGATTGCTTGAGCCCAGGAATTCAACTTAGGTAACATAGTGAGAACCCCTCTCTACAAAAATAAAAACCCAGCTGGGCATGGTGGTGCACGCCTGTGGTCCCAGCTACTTGGGAGGCTGAAGTGGGAAGATTACTTGAGCCCGGGGCGGTGAGGGGGTGAAAGCTGCAGTGAGCTGTGATTGCACCACTGTACTCCAGCCTGGGCAACAGAGTGAGACCCTGTTTTAAAAAGAGAAAGCAGACAGAAACATTTCCATAGTTTTTCCACAGGAATTCCTTCCCTTAGCGGGTAAGTTACCCACTGCACTAACCTGATGAAGACGTATGTCTCCTGTCTTCCCAATTTCAAACAAAATGCAGCCCAGTGCCCAGCTTAGAGTAACCAAATCAGTATTTCTCATTCCAGCTAAGACAATATACACACAACAAAAATGCAGACACTAATCACTCCACTCCGTGTCCAGATTTGACGTGGCGAGGCTCACACTTGCCTGTCAGCCCCCAGCACCTTTGATCTACTCAAGGTTAGGAGGAATTACCTCCAACCAGGAGTTCAGCGGGTGGTCTCTGGGCAAGATGAAAAAATACATGGTTAACCTGAGTTAGGCCTGCTGAGCTTCTGCCAGCAATTCCTTCAGGGATCCCTTTCATAAACATAAAAAAAGACAAAGACAAACAAAACACCTTCCAAAATAAAGTTCCAAATTTTAGAAGTCAAGAGGATTTCTTCCAAGCAGTGCCCTTTGTTCTCCTTCCAATGTGAGGAAGTCTCCTCAAATGAGGCCCTTTCTATTACTAGGGAGGGTCAACAAGACCTCAGAAGAGGTCACAAGACTTCAGAGGGAGCCACAAGACCTTTGAAGAGGGCACAGGACCTCCAAGGAGCCTAGCAAATCAGAGAAAGGGGTGCTGGTTGCATGCAGAAAACTTACCTAAGATGCCTTTCAAAACCAGAAACTGTCTTTGCTGCAAGTAATTTATGTCCCAAAGGTTGACACTGCCCCATCGATAGGCAGGGCACCAGCGACAGCCCATAGTTCAGTGGAACCCAGTGGCCACTTGGGCTTGTCTCTGGGTCCTTCGCCCGAAGGCGAAAGGCACTGAGCCATGGGCAAATGCCCACAAGGGGCTCTAGGCTAGGCTCACCATAATGTGTTAAAGAAACAGCAGGTTCATATGTCCGCTGTGTAGTAAGACTTGTTACACTGAGACAACACAGTTTGCAGCAGCAGAAGAGTTTCATGATTGCAGGGCACTGAGTGAGGAGATGGGAGGAGACCCTCAAATCTATCATCTTCTGGGCTGGGGTTTTTAGGGGACTGTGGAGGGTGAGGGGCTGGAAAATTGGGATTGTCGATTGGCAGAGCAAGGCAGATGAAATCGTTGGATGTGCAAACTGCACTCTTGGGTGAGTCAGCTCTCCATGGGGTCCTTTGGAACAGCTGAGTCAGTAGCTCCATGAGTTTGTGGGACCCAAAGGAATATCTCAAAGGGAAAACAGCATTTCCTAAGGTTCCAGTTGTGATCTATGGAGCAGTTAAGGAAACTACAATCTTGTAACAGGGTCTATGTGCTTCTGAGGCAATAGACACCAAGCAGCTATAAGGAATCCATCAGAGAACACACCAACCTAGTGACTGACACTGACGTGCTATGAGCTGGGTGCATTTTCATTTCTCCCCTCCCCCCTGCCCTCATTAATTTTGTAAAGTTTATAAGGAGAATTTCAGGTACAGATCCTTTACAGGAAGTGCCACTGAGCACAATGAGAGCAGGAAGACCCTACTCCAGGTTCCAAAGGGCCACCACCCAGGACAGTGACCGTGGGGCCTCACCTGAGAGACAGCTACAGACCAGGAACAGTGCCTAACGGTGCATGCACCATGGTGTTTCAGCTCCTACATTATCTGTGCACAGAGTCCATGCTACTCTTAACATAGGAGGGAACTGAGGCCCAACAGGGCAGTGGGCTGTGCGAAGGTGATGTGTCCAGGCAGCGACCCCAGGTATAAAACCTGGGCTTCTGCCCTGTGGGCCTCATTGTAAGACCCAGACAAGGGCAGGGCTAGAGAGGCAGGAAATACTGGCATGGGGCCTATTCAAACTGCAAGAGAAGACCAGCGCCCAAGTGGAGGCTATGCACAGGGCTCTTGGGACAACTGGATGGGTCCCCTAAAAGAGGGCCAGCATCTTGGAGTCTAGGTCCATGCCAGTCCCTAAGAGGTTCTGCCTGATGGCCACTAGAGAAGGCTGGACCACTACCTGCATGAGAGGGGGATAAAGAAGCTGACCCCACCTCGCCCTGCAGCATCTGCATTCTGAGGCAGCCTCGCAGCTCACCGTCAGAGTCTATCAGATGGAGCGCCCACCACTGAGGGCAAAGAGGGGGTTCTGCTTCACACCAGCCCACTTAAAATCCTCTGGAGCCTTCCCATTGCCTTTGAGGTCAAACCCCTACTCCTTGGCAGGACATCCAAGGTCCTCACTAGGGGTTCTCATTCTGCCCCCGACTTGCTCCTGTGCCATTTATCCCCCAATCCCCACCTACTGCATGGGCCATACCTCAGCACCTTCCTCTAAGCCTGGTCCTGCCCATAGCACCCAGCACAAGCAGGGCACTGAGAATGAACCAGGGAGGCTGGCTCCATCTGTCTGATGAAGAGGTCACACAAGGCCATGGTCACTCGGCAGGTACTTAGCCCTTCCTCAGTAACAAAAGCCTGGGCCCAAGAAGGAGGGCCAGCCCTCCCTTCTCAATAGGACCCTATGGGGACCCTGCTAAAAACTTAGGGGCCATTGTCAGGCAGTGCACCTGGTCATAGCACAGGGCTGACCCTGCAAGCCAAGGGAGCATGTCCTTACTGAGTGATCTTGTCTTGCACCCACTGGTCCGTTAGTCCAACGATGGCCCACCTGGAGGGAGAGGAGAAGGCAGTGAAACAGGCCTATAGCCCACCTGGGCTCAATGAGGCCTGGGGGATGGAGTGACGTGATAGAACCCAAGCTTACCAGTCTTGGGAACGTCCTGCCAGTGGGGCCAGACCCTGGCTTGCCTCAGTCAAGTGGCCTCTCTCCTTGAGGTAGAGAGATTAGAAGGGTAACTGGGGCCTCACAGTGCAGTGTCTGCCACTGTGGGAGCTTTAGGTACTCAGAGGAAGAAAACCTCCCAGGACAGCCATGGCAGCTATGACAGGAGCCAGCACTCCTGCCCACTCCCAGGCCACACCCTGCTCTTGTCCTGTACCCCAGACCCCAACACTTGGAGTGGAGTTAATGAAGGAAGGTGGCAGAAGCCTGTGCTCAGCTGTTGGTGACCCTGGTGTCACTTCACCTCTCTGAACCCCTCATGTTACCTGCCCCCAGCACAGGGGACCCTAGTTGTGTTCACATCTACTCATCCTGCAGCATAAAGTGGCAGGACATAGAGTAGCAGCATTTAGGCCTCTGGTGAGCCTTCAAGGCTCCTGTCTCCAGGCTCATCTTTTACCTATGAAACCCAGGTGAGGTCTGGCTTCCCTAGCAGGACAGCCAGCCCACAGCAAGAGTGACTACGCCCACTGTGCTCAGTCATGCCAGGTCTCCAGGTGCCATCCTTCTAGACCTCCTCTGGGCTCACTGTTGAGGGGAACATAGGATGCTCTGTGCACAGTGAGGCAGGGAAGCCCAGGAGGTCCTCCTCCAGAAGTGGCAAAATACCCCAGCACCCCATCACATTTCCCAGTGTGGCATGCCTCGGAGGGGCCCCACCTCAGTTGGTCTTCCATGTTTGCATTTCTGCATCATGTTTTTTATGTGTCCTTGTGCTGTTTCTGGGGTGTTCTGACATCACCACTAAACTGCAAGGCTTGTAAAGGGTGGGCTGTCAAGGGCACTGCTGAGCACACAGCCGGCGCTCACTAAAGGCACCCCCTTCCCTAATGCTGACCCATGTAACAGGGGTAACACAGTAAAGGTTGCTGCCTGGGCATTAGAACACTACACCCAAATGGCTCAAGCCTGTGGCCAGAGATAAGAACTCAGAGGCCTTTCTCCACCCAGCAGGCTGAGCTCCCACTTTCCCACTGCTTCCTTTAAAGGGCCCATCCAGGCATTTGCCCATGAACTCAGTGGCCACACCCTATTCCCTGCATATGCTGCTAGCTGTCATGCACTCCTCTCTCTCTCTATCTCTCTGTGTGACCCTTCATTCCTGCCTCGTGTGACCTGGGGGCAGAGGGCTGCCCTCCCGATTCATGGTATCCTCCCTGCCCGGATCTGTAAAGTAAAAATCTTTGAATTTGCTTCCTGCTGTGGTGGTGTGTTGATCTTACACCTTCCATCAGAAGAACCAGGGGCTCCCCCAGGACAGCTGTTCCCTGGGACACCAGGAAGAACATAAGGTCAGGTCCCAGTGTAACTTGACACAGGTCAGACAAGAGTCGCAAGGTGTCTGCCAGCATAAACAGGTTTCCCATGTGAGGGACCCCTCTCATGGGCTGGACAACACGGCATCAGGCCATCTGCCAGGTACAAGAAACATCCTGTGAAAGGCCCAGTGTGAACAGCACGTCCAGCTCCCGTCGCTTCCCGTGAGGGGCAGGGTTGCCAGCGCTCCGGTGCTGCAGCTCCATTTAGTATGGGGCTCTTAGAACAATGTGGCAGTCACACACTGTGTCACCACTCCAGGGCTCCTACCTGACCTTACCACGAGACCTTTGATGAGAGACCCTGATCCTGGTTCTGGGGCATGGGGATTATTACTTCCATAAACAGAGAAAAGGACTGAGTGACCTGGCTGAGGACAGTCGGTGGGCACACAGCCAGGTGCTGGTTTGTAGTCCAGGGAGCACAGGTAAGGACTGGTGCAGACCAACAGTCCAACAGCCTCATATAGAGGTGATGACAAAGGACCCCCAGTTCTAAAGACCACTTCACAATGGCCCCACAAATGCCCTGAGGCCCTAATTCTGTGCAGAGCATCCCAATCGCCACAGTAGTATGTCCAGCGCTGGAGGGGCCCTGGTCAGACCACCTCTTACAGAGGAGAAAACCAGGACTCCCGGTAGAGTGTGGAGGTGGTAAAACCAGGGCAAGTCTACACTCTCCTTCCTCAGAAAGACTCTGCAGATTTCATTTCTAGATCAACCCAAATAGACAATGACCAGCATCCCTGTCTGTGTGCCAAGTGCCCTGTGTGCTGCCCACACAGCAGACTCAGAGGCAGGATGGTTCTTCCTAAATCAAATTTTGCCACCACCTGCCAGGGCTGCAAGGATACCTAGTAAGGCCTGCCTCCTTCTTTTGGAGACAGCATCTTACTCTGTCGCGCAGGCTGGAGTATGATGGCACAATTGTAGCTCACTGCAGCCTTGAACTTCTGGGCTCAGGCAATCCTCCTGCCTCAGCCTCCTGAGTAGCTTAGACTACAGGTACACGCTACCACTCTCGGCTAATTTTTTTTTTTAGATGGAGTTTCATTCTTGTTGCCTAGACTGGAGTATAATGGCCCAGTCTTGGCTCACTGCAACCTTTGCCTCCTGGGTTTAAGCGATTCTCCTGTCTCAGCCTCGAGTAGCTGGGCTTACGGGTGCCCGCCACCACACCCGGCTAATTTCTTTTTGTATTTTTAGTAGAGACAGGGTTTTACCATGTTTGCCAGGCTGGTCTCAAATTCCTGACATCAGGTGATCCACATGCCTCGGCCTCCCAAAGTGTTGGGATTACAGGCATGAGCCACTGTGACCAGCCAATTTTTTTTTTTAAGAGACAGGGTTTCATTACATTGCCCAGGCTAATCTCAAACTCCTGAGCTCAAGTGATCCTCCTGCCTTGGCCTCCCAAAGTACTGGGATTATGGGATGTAGGATTACGATGTGAGCCACTGCAAGGGATGCCTCCTTCAAACCTCACACTCTTCTGTCACCTGAATTTACTGAGCACAGACTGACTAGCAGGGGTGGGGAGGCTGAAGTCCTCTTCCTACACTTCCTTCCCCCTGTTGTGTGAAGCTCCCAGAGCCTCATAGTTAGGAAGAAGACCAGGGTCACAAACATCCCCCAAAAGGGGCTGCGTCTGACACTCCTGGCGGGGACGAGGGAATTGCTCTCCCTGTGAGGGGACAGAGCTGCTTATGTGGCACTGATCAAGGTAATACTCCCACACAGCTGCCGCAGGGGCTACGTACCACAGCATGTCATTCAGGTCCTTGGACAGCATCCATGCCAGCTCAAACATCACCATGGCTGACTGCAAGGAAGCAGAGAAGTCTAAGACTCACGGGAGGGGCACACGTTGGGGCTAGGCCATGCAGCCAGCTGGACCTGAGCCAGCAGGGCCCTAACCAAATGCCTGCCGATGGAGGATCTGCCCAGCCAGGCCATGCGGGTGGATTCCAGCCCCGACATGTGGGGATGAGTACATGTTAAACTGAGAGAAGGAGAACTGACAGTAACTTCTTTGCTAGCTAAAATCATTACTGTCTGTATACTTTATCCTGCAGCAAAGGGGAAGAATTCACCTCGTGGGGGCAGCCCAGATGTGCAGCACTGGCTGGGGCCTCTTTGTATCTCACCTGGGTTCCTCAGTGATGCCCAAGGCAGGCACTGAATCCCAGAGGCCAGGAGACACCATCACACCTGCCTGGTTCTGCATCTGCACACTCCTCCTGCCCTGCTTGGCTGGCGTCCTCAAACACATTCCCAGGAAGGCCAGGTGAGGCAGGGAGGGCCCTGGGTCCAATTACTTAAATATTAAAGAGGGAGGGGCCTCAGGACCTCCTGTGAGGAGGGTCTTTCCAACAGGGCTGTCCACATCGGAGGACTCCCATAAACAGAGGGTCTGCATTTGGTAAGAGACCTCAAGGAAGACTGTTGTCTGACCAGAAGACCCTAAAATCCCCTTTTGCTGTGAGATGCTGGGCTTCCTCCAGGGAGAGAATTTCCAAGGGAACTGGCCCCATATATCAGGAGGGAGATATCGTCTCTCTTTTTTTTTAAATCAGGGAGATATCTTCTCTAAGTGAGCATCAACAGCCTCCCCCCACAACTGCTTAGAATTTTCCATTTGCAAGGACTGAGCAGAGAGCAAAAGGATGATCCTTCAAAGGACAATGGAACCTTGACAATAAAAGGGACACTGGAAAAACAGTGCTTAGAGTTCAAGGTCCCAGTATTAAATTCTAAGACTAAATACAGGATATTTTACTGAAACTTATTTTCTAGGGCTCCTTAAGGCCCTGAGCTCTGCTTAACACTATCAACACAGGTTTTCTACCTAAATTCTGTTTTGTAAAAAGACACACTGATGTGCCGTTATAAGTGTGTAGCATTTTATCTTCTTGCACAGAGATTAGTACAAACTCATTCTGTATTTTTGATGATGAACAAAATAAAAGCTGCTCTTCTTTGATCACCTATTGGGTACAAATTACCATTTTAATAAGACAGAGGTTTAACGTCACACAATGGGAAGCCATGGAGCTCAGATTCAAACCAGGCTTTTGTAGCTCTAAAATCTATGTTTCTTCCTCACATTTGAGAACACTGACCCCTGGAGTCAGAACTTTATGGTCAGTTCCACCTATTTGTACTTACTGATGTCCCATGATATTCATACTGCTCGTAGTCAAAGAGGATGTCTCTTCTGCAATGACATAAAATTCAGGTCTTCATCAGGAAGTAGCAGTACAGGAAGCCAAATGTTTTGGAAAAATGCTAAACTTGACAGTATTCAATGCAATGAAATGCAAATTAAATCATGATACTATTTGTTTTCACATATTGACTCCTTTTCTTTTTTTTTGGTGGGGAGCAGGTCCTGCTCTGTCTCCGTCTCCCAGGCTGAGGTGCAGTGGTGTGATCACAGCTCACTGTAGCCTTGACATCCTGGCCTCAAGTGTTCCTCCTACCTCAGCCTCGTAAGTAGACGGGGTTATAGGCATGTGCCACAACACCCAGCTAATTAAAAAAATTTTTTTTTAGAGAAACAAAGTCTCACTATGTCGTCCAGGTTGGTCTCAAAATCCTGGGCTCAAGTAATCCTCCCACCTTAGCTTCCCAAAGCACTGGGATTATAGGCATGATTCACCACACCTGGCCACTTATTGACTCTTTAGTGGAATGTATAAGTATAACGTTGGGAAATTAACACAAACTGCCAGTGGCAATGTATGATGTAAAGTGGTATAGTCCCAGAATTCCATTTCAGAGAAATTGTCCCATAATTACAATTCAAAGGAAAAAGCAAGACAAAACTTGCTGTGTGTACAAAGTAATTCACTGAAGTCTTATTTATAATGGCAAAATACTGGAAGTAACCTACATTTCAAAAAGAAGGGAAACTGCCAATTAAGTACTATGCTTTTTAGAAAGCCTGTTCAGAACTATTTTAAATGGTTATATTAAGTAGAAAGAAACCAAATCAGATGTATATCATGTAAAATATGCACAAGTATGTATAACTCAGGAATAGAAATCCAAACCCAGAATCTCTTTGAATTAGGCAGTATGATTACGGATTATTTTCACTTTTCTTTCCTTATACTTCCTGAAATGGTTTTATACTATCCTTCTTTGGTTTGTTTTTAGAGACACGGTCTCGCTCTGTCATGCAGGCTGGAGTGCAGAGGCACAATCATAGTTCACTACAGCCTTGAACTCTCCTTGATTCTCCTCCTGGGCCTTCCAAAGTATTGGGAATACAGGCATGAGCCACCACACCTGTCCTACATTGTCCTTATCCGAGGGGGCGGCCTTCCTCCTGTGGCAATGGCAGGAGCGCATGCCCTCAGTTGAAACAGTGGGAACATTAGCTGGATGGCCTGGGAGACCTTACGTGACGGATCCAGCAAGGGCTTCCCTCAGGACACACCTCAAGGGCACTGCTGCATGCTCATTTCAAGCTAGAATAACCTTTCCAATATTTCCATTTTAGAGCACTTCTTATAAAGAATGTGTAAATCAAAATATCTACACTGGTAAAACTCGATAAAAATAAAGAGCCAGGGCCATGGCCCCTAATGGATGGCATGTATCTGGGAGACCTTGGGGCTGTCCTGTCACTCATGGGACTGGGGAACAACCTGGAGCTCTTCTCCAATGCAGTGGCCAAAGGTTCACTCCCAGAGCCACTGGCCCAGAGGTTCTAAACTGAATGAATTATCCTGAGACAGAAAGTCAGAGGTGTGGGTGGCACGACAGACCCCCAGGCAAATGGGCTCCTGGTGCCGGGAACAGCTGGAAGCACAGACTCACCTCCGGGCCTCCCACTCTCGCCGCTGCCTCCTCCGCATGGTTCGCTCCACTATCTCCTGATACAGGGACAAAGAGAACAAAAGGTGGAGCAAATGCACTAGGAATTTATCCCTACAGCCCAAGAAGGTTCCGATTTGGCAGAAGCCAGTAGGCTCAGACCCCTGAGAGAGAACATGGTCACACCAGTGCCCCGAGTACAGCCTGTTCCTACGAAAGAGAAGCGTGGAGGCAGGGGATGATGGCTGGGCCCCCTTCTGGCTTCCAGCTCTGCCGACACCATGGGCAGAAAGAGTGGGAGCTTCCCAAGCACCTGCTCCAGGTAAAACTGTGTTCATCCACCCTAGCTGCTGTCACCCACAGCACTACAGGATCCAAGGTAAGCTCACACCCACTTTCTATCAGCTTTCATGTCAGGATGGATGAGAGCTAAAGTTTCTTATATTCTACATGTATTAGCAACTAGTCTAATGCTACAAGCACAACGTCATTTAATCTTTACAACAAAGGCATGGAATAATGTGCTGGGTTTAGAAATCCATGGTCTCAAGACTCCTGCTTCTGGGAAGATGGACTAGATATATTTTTCTCCATAAATTCATTAAATATACCGAAAACTCTTTGACATCATAGATCAAACAAACAAAGGAAGGCCAGGCGCGGTGGCTCACACCTGCAATCCCAGCACTTTGGGAGGCGATCACATGAGGTCAGGAGTTCAAGACCAGCCTGGCCAACATGGGAAAACCCTGTCTCTACTAAAAATACAAAAATTAGCCAGGACTGGTGGCACGTGCCTGTAATCCCAGCTACTTGGGAGGCTGAGGCAGGATAATTGCTTGAACTCAGGAGGTGGAAGTAGCAGAGAGCAAAGATCGTGCCACTGCACTCCAGACTGGGCAACAGAGCAAGACTCTACCTCAAAAATAAACAAACAAACATACAAACAAACAAAACAAAGTAAGACTCTGAAAGGTAGAAGTGAAGGCAGACCAACTGGGGACTCAGGGACAAGAGGAACAACACAGCGGTGTGTTCCTTGAGTTTTCCTTCTGGATCATATATACTAGACGTGGAGCTGAAAAGCCAACAACCTAGAAACACCAACAGGTGCAGACAGCCCCCACAAAAGCTGCTCTGTCTAGTCAAAGGACTGGGAAGGAGCAGCCTCCCAAGACAGAAAGCTTTTAGGTAATAACCCATCTATCCTAGCCAATACCACCAATAACACTCATATCCATCCCAGCAAAGACCCAGTGGGAGCCTACGCTCCCATCCTTGTGAAGCTGTAGCAAGACACCCCAACCCCTCTGTCTGGTGGTGTCAGAGAGGCCAAAGAGGGAACTGAGACTGCCACACCTGCTGGCTGGTAAAAAGTCCATATCCCACCTCTGCCCCAATGGTGGAAGAGCCTAGACTTCCACCCCCCACCTTCTAGTAATGAGAAATTCCTCCCCCTCCCTGCTAGAAGGGTGTCAGAGGTAGCAGAGTGGGAAGCCTGGAGATTCACTGCCCCAGGTGACAGACATCAGGTGGGGAAGCTGAACTTTTACCTCCCCTGGCATCACTGCTCCCTCCTTACCAGAGCTGTGTGAGAGAAAGCCAACTAAAACAGAAGACTTAAAGAAGACACGAAGTCTCATAATATAACACAAAAATGTCCTGGTTGCATTTGAAAATCACTCATCATACCAAGAACTAGGATGATCTCAAAATAAATGAAAAAAGAAACCCACCGATGCCAACACCAAGATGATGGAGTTGTTAGAATTATCTGCCCAAGATTTTAAAGCAGCCATCATAAAAATGCTTTGACAAGCGATGACAAACGATTGAAACAAATGAAAGCTGGGAAGTCTAGCAAAGAAATAAGATACCAAGAGACAGGTGTTCTAAACAGAGTTTAAGAAAGAAAGAAAAAATACATATATACAGAAGTGTAGAACTGAAAAACAGAACTGGAATATTAACTCAGCGAATAGGCTCAAGAGCAGAACGAAGGGGACAGAGGGAATTAGTGAACTGGCAGAAAGACAGAAATTACCCAGTCTGAACACAGAAAAAACCAGACCACCAAAACTACACCCTCTGGGACCTGGGGGGCTACAACAAAAGAGCTAACACTCACGTCATCAGTGCCCTGAAGGAGAGGAGAAAGAGGGCACACTGAAGGCGAGGAGAAAGAGGGTACACTGAAGGCGAGGAGAAAGAGGGCACACTGAAGGAGAGGAGAAAGAGGGCACACTGAAGGAGAGGAGAAAGAGGGCACACTGAAGGAGAGGAGAAAGAGGGCACACTGAAGGAGAGGAGAAAGAGGGCACACTGAAGGAGAGGAGAAAGAGGGCACACTGAAGGAGAGGAGAGAGAGGGCACACTGAAGGAGAGGAGAAAGAGGGCACACTGAAAACACACTTGAAGAAACAATGGCGGAAACTTTATTAAAACACATAACCTGCTGGCCGGGTGTGATGGCTTATGCCTGTAATCTCAATACTCTGGGAGGCTGAGGTGGGCAGATTGCTTGAGGCCAGGAGTTTGAGACCAGCCCGGCCAACATGGAGAAACCTCATCTCTACTAAAAATACAAAAAAATTAGCCGGGAGTGGTGGCACATGCCTATAATCCCGGCTACTCAGGAGGCGGAGGTTGCAGGTCCTCCAGCCTCGGAGACAGTGAGACTCTGCCTCAGAACAAAACAAGCAAACAAACAAAACATAAACCTGCAGATTTAAAAAGCTGGGTAATGGGAGGTAGAGGTTACAGTGAGCTGAGATCGTGCTACTGCACTCCAGCCTGGGCGACAGGGCAAGACTCAGTCTCAAAAAAAAAGAAACAAATAGATAAACACAAAGAAATCCACACCAAGACACATCCTAACACCCTACTCAAACTTCTGAACACTCAAACAAAATCAAAATATCTAAAAAACAGCCAAGAAAAATGAGACTTTAATAATAGGGAAAAGGCCTCAATGACAGGATTTTTCATGAGAAACCGTGGTAGCCAGAGTAAGTGGTACAGTATTTTCCAAATGCTGAAAAGAAAATAAGTATTAACCCAGAATTCTACATCCAGTAAAACTATCTTTTAGGAATAAAAGGAAAATCAAGAAATTCTCAATGATGGAAAACTAAGGGAATTTATCACCAGCAGACTTCCCCAAAGGAGATTCTTAAATAGAAAGGAAATGAAAAAGGAAGAAACCTTGGAACTCTGGGAAGGAAGACAAAAATACAATAAGCAAAAATGAGGTAAATACAATAGGCTTTCCTTATCCTCTTGAGTTTTGTAATTATGCTTGATTACTGAAGCAAAAATCATAATACTGTACATGTGGAGGAAATATTTAAGAAACTTATATTATAAATGGGGCAGAGTAAAGGACATTAAGAGAAGATAAGGATGGGTGCGGTGGCTCACGCTTCTAATCCAGTACTTTGGGAAGCCGGGGCAGGTGGATGATCACCTGAGATCAGGATTTTGGGACCAGCCTGGCCAACATGGCGAAATCCTGTCTCTACGAAAAATACAAAAAATAGCCAGGCATGGTGGCACACACCCTGGTCCCAGCTACTCGGGAGGCTGAGGCAGGAGTACCACTTGAACCCGGGAGGTGGAGGCTGTAGTAAGCCAAGATTGTGTCACTGCACACTGTACACCAGCCTGGGTGATTTAAAAAAAAAAAAAAAAAAAAGGAAGGTAAGGTTTCTACATGTGACTCAACTGGTAAAATGATACTTGTAGACTGTGATAAGTTATGAATACGTAATGTAATCACCTGAAACAACCACTAAAAAATCTGTGCAAAGAGATATACTCACAAACACTCGAGGAAAGAAAAGAAAGAAAACAGGCTCGACACGGTCACACCTACAATCCCGGCACTTTGGGAGGCCAAGCCCGGCAGATCACCTGAGGTCAGGAATTCGAGACCAGCCTGCCCAAGATGGTGAAATCCCATCTCTACTAAAAATACAAAAAATTAGCCGCGTGGTGGCGGGCACCTGTAATCCCAGCTACCTAGAAAGCTGAGGCAGAAGAATCGCTTGAACCCGGGAGGTGAAGGTTGCAGTGAGCTGAGATTATGTCACTGCACTCCAGCCTGGGTGACAAGAGCAAAATTTGTCTCAAAAAAAAAAAAAAAAAAAAACAGAAAGAGAAAGAAAGAAAACAGAATCAAAAAACAGAGAACAGGAAACAGAAAATAAACTGTCAGACTTAAGCCCTAACATGTCAAGAATTAAAATAAATATAAGTGAGCTAAGTTTACCAATTAAAAGATACAGAATGGCTTTAAAAAACAAGATTTAAAAATATGACCAAACTATATGCTGTTTTAAAAAATTCACTACAAATGTAACAATATAGGCAGGATGAAAGGAAAAGAATGGGAAAAGATATATCATGCAAACATTAATCAAAGGAAAGCAGGAGTGGCAATATTAATATCAGATAAATCAGATTTCAGAGGAAAGTGAATTACAGAGCTAGAGTGGCACACTCAGTGAATAAAAAGGTCAATCCACCAAGAGGACACCAAGTCCTAAATGTGTGTGCACAAGAGAGCTATAAATACATGGAGTAAAAAGTGATAGAACTGAAAGGAAAAATAGACAAATCTATAATCAGAGTTGGGGTCTTCAATGTCCCTTTCTGAAGAGTTGAAAGTATTGATAGCCAGAAAAGCAGTAAGGAAACAGAACTCAACACTACCATCAACTTGCAACATGTAATCGACATTTCCAAAACTCTCAACCCAACAACAGCAGACACTGTATTTATTTATTTATTTTTTTTGAGATGGAGTCTTGCTCTGTCGCCCAGGCTGGAGTACAATGGTTCGATTGTGGCCCACTGCAACCTCCACCTCCTGGGTTCAAGCAATTCTCCTGCCTCAGCCTCCCACGTAGCTGAGATTACAGGTGCCCACCACCATGCCCGGCTAATTTTTGTATCTTTAGTAGAGATGGGGTTTCTCCATGTTGGTCAGGCTGGTCTTGAACTCCCCACCTCAGGTGATCCATCTGCCTCAGCCTACCAAAGTGTTGGATTACAGGCGTGAGCCACCGTGTCCCGCCGACACTGCATTTTTTTGAGTGATTGCAAATGCTATTGTATTTTAAATTTTGGTGTCCATGTATTTATAGCTAGACAGAAATAAAATAGATTTTTGTATGTTTTTACATAGGTATAAATCTAACAAAACACATAGAGAATTTGTACACTGAAAACTGTACAGTGCTGATGAACGAGAAAAGGAATGAGCCACTGGTACAAGCAAACATGGATGAATCTCCAAGAATTATGCCAATAAGTGAAAAAAAGCCAATCCCAAAAGGCTCCATACTGTATAATTCCATTTCTATTTATGTAATATTGTTGAAATGAAATTACAGAAATGGAGCTCTCTAGTGGTTACCCAGCGCTAAGGAGGGCACCAGGCAGCAGACAAGTAGGTGTGTCTATAAAAGGGCAATAGAGGGATCCTTATAGTGATGGAAATGTTCTCTGTGTGTGTGTGTGTATTTTTTTTTAAAGCAATACCCATGGGTTATTTCTGCAGTTTCTGAATTCATAACTGGAATAGACATACTCAGTTTCTGGCAGAACTTTCACATTGATTTCTAACCTCTAGAATGCCAACTGAAAAATTACACGATTTATAAATTTAGAAAGGAGACTTTCCTTTCTTTAGAGACAGTCTCACTCTGTTGCACAGGCTGGAATGCAGTTGTAGGATCACAGCTCACTGAAGCCTCGACTTACTGGGCTCAGGTGATTCACCTACCTCAGCCTCCTGAGTAGCTGGGACCACAGGTGTGTACCACCATACCCAGCTAATTTTTGTAGTTTTTGTAGAGACAGGGGTTTGCCATGTTGCCCAGGTTGGTCTTGAACTCCTGGGCTCAAGTGATCTGCCTGCCTCAGCCTCCCATACTGACTATGATATTATACTACAGGATGTTACCACTGGGGGGAAGTGGGGGAAAGTATATAAGTAAACCTTCTATATTACTTCTTACAACTACATGTGAATCTATAATGATCTCAAAAAAAAAAAAAAAAAAAACTTAAAAAAAAAAGCCATGGTTCTGGTAAGGGAACTTTTTGGGGGTAATGGAATTGTTTCTCTATCATGATGGGGTGGTGGTTGTATCTTTATATATTTGTTACATCTCACTGAATTGTACCACCTAGTGAATTGTGTAGACATTATGCCTCAATAAAGTAACAAAATCCCCCACAGCTTAAGATTTCTTTGACCCTCCCACAATGCATGGTAGGGTACTATCCCCCTCCCTTGTGGCTACAGGCTGCAGAGGTACTCTAAGGCTGGTCAGGAGAGCCACACAGTGCCTGCCCAGGTGACTGCAATATTCATGCTGGAAGCCTGGGCAGCCATGCTATAAGGAAGCCACACGCAATGGAGAGACCCTGCAGGTGCCTGGCTCAGCATTCCTGGTTTAGAGCCATCTCAGCAGATGTCTGAGCCAATGACTTCCCATGCTTTCAGTTCCCAGCCACTGAGTTCCCAGCTGAGGGTCCAGATATCACAGAGCAAAAAAACATGTCATCCTCGCTGGGCTCTGCCTAAATTCCTAACCTACAGAATCCATGAGCATAAGGAAAAGGTTGTTTTAAGATGCTAAGTTCTGGAGTAATTTGTTAGACATCAGTAGGAACCAAAACAGTTAAGCCCAGTTATTATCCTCATTTTACAAAGGCACATAGAGGTTAAGTCACTTGCCTGAGGTCACAAAGCTGTTATAGCAGATACAAAATCTGAACCCCGTGACCTGAGCTAGGATATCATAGCACCTGTAGATTAAGGGTAATTATGGTTATTTTTACAGAGTAATCTCATCTTTGCTGGGATGCAGCTCTAACATCCCCCACTTTAAAAGACAAGAAAAAATTATTCTTGACCCCTTGTCTCCTTTTCTTTACAGCATAACTCTTTGAAAAGATTTTTTATAATCTATTGTCTCTAAACCTCTTTGAATGTGTAACCCTATTAATAAAAATATTTTCCTATTTTTTTTAAGAGAGGAGGACCTGCTCTGTTGCCCAGGTTGGAGTACAATGATGTGATCATGGCTCACTGCAGCCTCAACCAACCTCCTAGGCTCAAGGCATCCTTCCACTCAAGCCTCCTGAAGTAGCTGGGCCTATAGGACTGTGCCACCATGCCTTGCTAATTTTTATTTTTTTTTGTAGAGACAGTGTCTTGCTAGGTTGTCCAGTCTGGTAAAAATATTTTTCTTTTTTTTTTTTTGAGATGGAGTATTGCTCTGTTGCCCAGGCTGGAGTGCAGTGGCACGATCTCGGCTCACTGCAACCTCTGCCTCCTGGGTTCAAGTGATTCTCCTGCCTCAGCCTCTCGAGTAGCTGGGATTACAGGCATATGCCCCTGCGCCCGGCTAATTTTTATATTTTTAGTGGAGACCGGGTTTTACCATGTTGGCCATGGTTGGCCAGGCTGGTCTTGAACTCCTGACCTCAGATGATCCAGCCGCCTTGGCCTCCAAAAGTGCTGGGATTACAGGCATGAGCCACCACGCCAGGCTGGTAAAAATATTTCTAAGAATATACCTCTATTATACACAAACTTAGTTATCAGTCAAGTACAGGTTTTAATCATATAAAAAGTACTCTTCTCAAAAATGCTTAATGTTATTACAATCAAGGTTCTAGACCTAATTTACAGATTATAGAAAATGCAGGGATAGAGAAGCAAGTTAAAGCACTCCATGAAGAAACAAATAATAAGTATTAGAAAAGAGGACCGGCTTCCAGTGTGATTAAAAACATTCAAAAGAAAAAAAGAGGTAAGGTGCTGTTCTAGGTTACGATAGTAAAGAGAAATAACTAAATGTGTCAAACTTAATTGGAGGAGAGTTCAGAAATAAAAATAGCTGCAAAATATATTTTGAGAACAATTAAAGAGACCTGAATACGGGTGGAATATGACATGATATTATGACATTATTCATCTCTTATGTATGACAATGGCATTATGTTTATGAGGAAGAATGTCCTTATTCTTAGGAGCTGCTTATGAAAGAATGTGTAGAATATCATAGTTTCTGGTTGGGTGAGGTGGCGCATGCCTGTAATCCCAGCTACTCGGGAGGCTGAGGCAGGAGAATTGCTTGAACCCAGAACAGAGGCTGCAGGAAGCCAAGATCGTGCCACTGCACTCCAGCCTCAGCAACAGAGTGAGACACCATCTCAAGAAAAAATAAAATTAAAAATAAGAAAGAATATCATTCTAAAAAAAAAAAAAAAAAAAAAAAATTCAGATGAGGATTCTAAAAAAAAAAAAAAGAGTATCATAGTTTCTACAACTTATTCTCAAATTATACAGAAAAAGAATATGTAGAGAGAAAGCAAATGTGGCAAATGTGAAAAACTGTTTTTGTTTTTTTTGAGACAGGGTCTTTTCATGTTGCCCAGGCTGGTCTTAAATTTCTGGGCTTAATTAATACTCCTGCCTCAAATAAAAAGTTGGTGGGAAATTATGCATATTATATTTCATTAATATTATGTTAAACATTTACTAACACAGATTCTAAATTGATGTGTTAAGTATGTAAAGAGAAGCGCTGATATTTTCTTGCAAAGACAACCTACCCTCCCTTTGTTGCCAAACCCGCTGGTCTGTTCTCATCTGCCTGTTTCTTTGGCACTGCTGGCCGAGCCTGCCTTGAAACTTTCCTTCCTACGTCAGAGCCACAATGTCTACGGATGCTCTGCCCGGGAATCCTCCTGGCTCCATCCCCTGCTCATTCATGTTTGGTGCCTGAAAGCTTCCCCTAATTGTGCTCATTTGCATGATGAGTATCTGTCTCCCCCACTGGAAAGCTTTGCAAAGGCAAGACTTTGCTCTCATCCCTGTACCCTGGGGCCTAACTGGTACCTGATACATAGTAAGTGCTGAAAAAATATTTGCTTATTAGTCTGAGTGGAAAATTCCAAGAATTATCTGTAGAACATGAATGTTTCCAGGTAAAATCCCATTAGATATTGATATTTAGGAACCAATGAAATGCAGCTCATCAATAGTTAAAAGAATGCTATTAAAAAAGCATTAAGAGAACAAAAAGACCTCCCATAAATCAAAGATTAGAAGATAAAGACCAGGCAAGGTGTAGTGGCATGTGCTTATAGTCTTAGCTACTTGGGAGGCTGAAGTGGGAAGATCGAGTGAGCCCAGAAGTTTGAGGCCAGCCTGGGTAACATAGAGAGAACCTGTCTGGAAAAAAATAAAAATAAAAAAAATAAAGACCAAAAGTCTTCCAAAAATAGAACAAAGAGCTGGGCAAGAGGTAAGAAAATCAAACAGTGGGTCCAAGAAGTTCCCTATGAGACCCCCAAACCTAGTGAAAGGGGTGACAAAGGTGAGAAGAAGAGAGCAGCATGCCTCACTTTGAAGGGCACTGCCCCTTCCCCAAATGGAGAATGTCCTGAATGTCTCAAATATGGCTCAAAAAGGCTTCCCGAAAGCACATTACTGGGAAATGTCAGGCTGAGGATGAAGGGAAGACCCAGAACATTCCAGGGGCAAAGTCTAGGTCACACACCAATGATCAGGAGCCAGAGGGCATCTTCAAAAGCATCACATGGCCCTCCATGCTATAGGTACAACCACCTCCCACTTGTCATTTTACATCTAGCAGAAGCTGTAGCGTTGGGTAGGCAACTGGCCCCTGCCCCAGATCACTAAGCATCTCAGACCCAAGGTCCACACGGTAAAAACCACTATCATCACATACAAGATGCCTCCCCTGGAGTAATTGTCAGGAACTGGGCCTGGCCAAGGGATGCAGACCCACATTGCTCCTCTGCAGTGACTGCACAGTGAGTGATGTTAGAAGACAGTAGAAAAGGAAGGGAGGGGTTGTGCTATTTATCGTTTCTCTACATCATTTTTTTGCTATTTAGCCGCAGAGCTGAGCTGTCCTAAATTTCATTTCATCTGACAGGATCCTATTGGACAGATAAACCACTCCTGCCTGAGGCCACACAGCCAGGGGACAGCAGAGCCCAGGGTCAGCATCCATGCCTGCTAACTTCTCCACTTCCCACTGCCCTCAGTTACACCTGGGCCTGGCAGGCTTCAGGATGACCTCTGACTTCTGGAAGTGTATGTTCCTCCAGGATGCTGTGAGAGACCCAAACACACCTCTTCTAACCGTGTGCGCTTCTCAGAAGGCTCTGACCCATCACTGTCACTTCCTGAATCCTCTTCATCCTCCTCTTCATCCCTGAAGATGTCTTCATAGGCAGGAACTTCAAGGTCATCATCTTGTTTAATGAGTAATTTGATCTAAGTTCAAAACAAAAAGGAATTAAGTCTCTCCTCTTTCTACGGAAAACTATAAAATATGTTCTTCTGCAGATTTTATTTCCTAATAAGCTGACTCAGTTTCCTTTACATACAAATAGCTACCTATTTAACAAGAGTTCCAGGCTTCTTAGGAATTTTCTTGTTTTCATTACCAGTGAGGCACCAGAGTTACACCATATGTGGTATGCAGAAATTATGAAAATGTGAAAACAGTTCTTTGAAAACCATCTAGTCTACTTAAGTCCGGAAACACAGCATCCTCTTATGCCATACACCAATACAATGAATGCCCCACAAGTTGGCTTCTGATAAAGGACATGAAGAGCATAACCCGTAAGTCAATAAAACTCCTGTCTAAAAGCAATTCCAGGCTGATTTTTCTTTATTTTTTTCTTTCAGGACTGACTCTTGCTCTGTCACCCAGGCCGGAGTGCAGTGGCACAATCTCAGCTCACTGCAGCCTCTGCCTCCTGGGTTCAAGTGATTATCCTGCCTTAGTCTCCCAAATAGCTAGGATTACAAGTGTGTGCCACCACGTCCAGCTAATTTTCTACTTTTAGTAAAAATGGGTTTCACCATGTTGACCAGGCTGGTCTCAAACTCCCAAACTCAAGTGATCTGCCTGCCTTGGCCTCCCAAAGTGCTCGGATTACAGGTGTGAGTCACCGCACCTGGCCTCCAGGCTGATTTTTCTGGGAGAGGTTCCTTATATAAGAATTTGGGAGCCCCACACCTTGTGGGTGAGAGATCAAGTCAGAGAATGCTTAGGTGCACCTTCAGACTGTATGCTTGCTGCTCAAGGGTTCAAAGAGTAAGCACAGTAGAGCCATTCTAGGTTACAGGGTTCTGGTCCCAAGTCAAGTCAATTCCACAAATGCATTCTGAGCACCTCCAAGGGCTAGGTGCCACATCTCTTGTTAAAGATGGACAAAATCATGGTTGGACACAGTGGCTCATGCCTGTAATCCCAGCACTTTGGGAGGTCAAGGTGGGAGAATCTCTTAAGACTAGGAGTTCAAGGCCAGCCTGACCACACAGCAAGACTGAATTTCTCTCTTTTTTTTTTTTTTTTTTTGAGACAGAGTTTTGCTCTGTTGCCCAGGCTGGAGTGCAGTGGTGCAATCTCGTCTCACGGCAACCTCCACCTCTTAGGTTTGAGCAATTCTCTTGCCTCAGCCTCCTGAGTAGCCTGGATTACAGGTGCATATCACTATACCCAGCTAATTTTTTGTATTTTTAGTACAGACAGGGTTTTGCCATTTGGTGAGGCTGGTCTCAAACTCCCGACCTCAAGTGATCCACCTGCCTCAGCCTCCCAAAGTGCTGGGATTACACGGGTGAGCCATTGCGCCTGAGCAAGACTCCATTTCAACAAAAAATAAAAACAAATATTTGCTGGGTGTGGTGACATGTGCCTCTAGTCTCACCTACTAAGGAGGCCGAGGCAAGAGGATCACTTGAACGCAGGAGTTTGAGGCTGCAGTGAGCCACGATTGTGCCACTGTACTCCAGCCTATCTCTTAAAAAAAAAATGACAAAGACCAAGTTCTTGTTTTCAGGCTGTTCCCACTCCCACAGGGTAGTAATACACACACCTTACCAAGAACACCAGGTGAGACATTATAGATGGATAAAAGGTACAGACAGTTTGAGGGCAGATCACAAAAAGTACCTGGGGTGTCGTTGTACACATTCACGACATTGACTGGCCTATGCGTGTCACACACAAAGAATACAGTGTCTTCATCAGGTTGAAGGATATCCAATAGGTCTACATTAGCTCCACAGTTTATAAGAATAAAATAACGAAACTGAAAAAAAGGAAGACATTGTAAAGTAGCTGTACCAAGGAGGCCCCTTTCCCTTCATTGCACTTAGCCTCTGAGTTGTTCTGCTGAAACTCACTAAGTCCCTGATGTGTGGTGAGGACCACATGGCAAGGGACTCCAAAATGGCCCCATGCTAAGTGCTTTAGCATGGTGACACAGTGCGGCTCCCGACTTCCCCAGGAGCACGCTGAGACTCAGCAAGCCCAAGTTTCATGGACAAGCTCAAGAAGCTCAAGAGGAGCAGACCAAGACTTTAAGCACGTGACTGTGTCTCTCCGGACCTCATAGTACAGTGCTGTGTGCCTCTCCAGGCTAACGGCATTGCACACGTTTAAGTTTTTAGCAAACACTTTATGGGTACTTAAATATTAAGTCCTTTATCACACTCTATCACTAGTATAGCATGTTCTTTCCTTATAAATACCAAACTGGTATGGGTCCTTGACATGATGACAGGAATACCAGGAAAGGATTTGTCTCTGCCTAAACAATCCTAGATATGGCTAGGCACTCCAGGGACCCTCTTCCATGTTCCATCCCCCATCTGTGGAGTCCACAATGTCCCACCTCTCATTTGGCCCCATGCAGAGGTGCGAGGAATCCTGGCCTCTATTGTTTAAATTCATTCCTGGATTTCAAGTTGGAAACCAGGATGCATTTTCTTGGAGAAATAATGTAAGATGGTAGTGTATTCTAAAATAATTTTAATGAATCCCAGCACTTTGGGAGGCCAAGGCAGGCAGATCATTTGAGGTCAGGAGTTCGAGACCAGCCTGACCAAAGTGGGAAAACCCCATTCTACTAAAAATACAAAAATTAGCCAGGTGTGGTAGAGGGCACCTGTAATCCCAGCTACTTAGGAGGCTGAGGCAGGAGAATCGCTTGAACCCAGAAGGCGGAGGTTACAGTGAGCCAAGATCACGCCATTGCACTCCAGCCTGGGTGACAGCGCGAGACTCCGTCCCAAAAACAAATTAATAAAATAAACCAAAATAAAATAAAATAATTTTAACTAGACCATATTAAAAACTGCTAGAATCCAAGCACCTTACAATCAAATTTCTGCAAAACAAGTTCAAAGTTAGAGGCTATCCACATTTATTATCTTTTTGTGCTGTCAATTTTGCTTCTACAACTTCAGTATATATAGCATGTTTTTCTCTTCCTATTTCCTAATGTAGTTGGTACTTAACACACTTAATCTATTGTGGAAAGAGAAAGAATGCTGTGTCAAGAAATTACAATTGAGTAAAAAAGCCACGTTATTCTAAAATGTATCTTTAATACCTGTTCTTTATGCTCAAGAAATGCAGTTTCAAGTTCTTGCCACCCAGAAACTGGAACTAGAGTATACTGCACGTGGTCACACTGGAACAAGGCCTGGGGGAAAGAGTGTTTTCAGAGCCTATCTTATTTAGGACGTTGGCAATTTTCCTTGAAAAGAACCTTAGGACATTAGCAATTTACCTTGAAAAGAACCTAAGGTAGATTAGACGGGTTGAGAGAAAAAAGACACGGGACAACATTAACGTTTGTGAAATGTTTACGGGGAAAGCTAGGTGTTAGCAATATGAGTGTTTACCATATTATTCTGTCAGTTTTGCAAATTACCAAAGTAAAACGTCGGGGAGAAATGCCGATATTACTTCCAGGCCTTCTGAAAAGTTCCTGATCCAAGGGCCTGACCAAAGCAATGTGAACACTACGCCCTATTCAAAATCAAACTGACAGATCTTCCCTAATAGACTAGGGACGCCCACATTCCCAGCAACACCTACGACACAACTGTACCCACAGTTGTCAGATTTCTTTCAAATCTCCCATTTGAGGGGCCACTACAGATCCAAAGCTTCCCCCAAATGCAACCGTTTTGTTCACCTATTAATACTAACAGTTTATTGCAAACATACAAACTAGTCTCTTTGCCTTTCACCTAATCCACCGTTGGGACAGAGAGGCGACCTCTCCTCCGCGTCTCCCCTCCTCTCCCCTTGCTGCTCACCTCCCGCCCTCCTCCCGCTCCCACCCCAAGCCCTCAGCACCCATCCTGACTCTCTGCCCGCCCTGCGCCCCCCACCTCCAGCCCGCGCCTACGCAGCACCCTCACCTGTCGCGCCGGCCCCGCCCTCCTGGGGCCCGCAGGACTCACCTGAAGGATCTTGCACGCACACAGAGCATCCACGTCCGAGGCCACGAAGAGAAGGACCCTCTATCGGGGGAAGAGCGGGCGGGGTGAATGCGGCGACCCGAACCCCGGCCCTCCCCTGCCTCCCGGTCACCCACGGCCGCTCCCCCTCACCCCTTCCCCTAGGCAAGGCCTCGGCTGGGGTCCCGGACTGGGAGTCACCTGGCTCTGGACCACCTCGTAGAACTCTTTGCGGAAATCGGACACGAACATAGCCACAGCGACCGAACACCCGGCGCTAGCGCTGAGGTACCAAGAGCCCCGACGGCGGTCAAGACTCCCGCCAAATCACCGCTCCTCCGATTGGTCCAGGGATCACCAACCAATAGCTTCTTAGTTCCCAGCCTTCCCTTCTTTCTGATTGGGCCACACTGGGGGCGGGCATTAGCACTCTGCCATTCTCGGCTGGAAAACTCCAGCCCGCCCCGAAAGAAGCGTCATCTATGAGGCCGAACGCAAACACTGTTGCCCTCTTCAACTCTGACTCGCTTTTACCCGGAAACGCGACTCTCGGCGGACATCTTTACTTTGGGAAGAGAAGCCTACTGCTGCCCACTGGGAACCCCGAAGGAAAGTACACTTCTAGCCGTACGTTAAACTCAATGACATACCGAATGGGGCAGCAGTTACGTTTGCAATAGGTTCTTGGTGTGGTTTGAAAAAGGATTTTAGCTTACTTCCGCCCAAGTCCTCGATGGCTGAAGCAGAGGCCGACAGATTTACGTGCATTCTGGGTACTGTAGTCGCAAGGACAGTGGGCCCTACTAAATTCGTTTGGAGGGGAATACTATCAACACGTAATTCTAAAATAACTTTAAGGAGTACCTATAAACGGGGAAGTAAATCAGGAAATGGCCATTTTAGTCCTTCTGCTGAGGGTGTTTTAGAGCCTAACGCCTTCGCCTGGCCTTGTCTCTTTTGCAGCCGACGCCTGGCCCTGGGCACCCCCCCTCCGGGTTTCGGGTCCGGCACTTCCGGTGAGCCTCTGGGGCGTACCGGCTTGGAGCAGCAGCTGTGGCGGCGGCGGGGTGCTTTTGTCGCGTTCCCCGAGAGAAGCGGCGTCTGCGAGGGGGTGTCCACCATGGTAAGCGCTGCCGGCCAGCCGGAGAGGGCCAGGGGCCTGGACCAGGGCCGGAGGTAGGGCCAGGCGGGTCGGGTCGGGTCGGGACGGCGGCGGAGGTGCCGAGTCACCGGGGCCTGAGTCCGCGCCGGACTCATCGGCCGCGCCGGGCACAGGCAGGATCTTTGACCGCTAACCGCCTCTGGTCGCGTCCGCGGGCCCTGAGCATGGCTCGCATTCCGTCTCAGCCCAACTTTCCCTCCTTGACGAAAGAAAGGAAGGTTTGTGTCCATTCATGGGTTTCTCAAGTGCTGGACACGCAACAGGTTTCCATAAACCCAAAGTTAGTTGCAAGGTTGTTGGGGGATGGGAACAGAATCAGGCTCTCCCCAGGCAGAATCCGTAGCGGGCATCCCCGCTCTTGGGGGACACCCAGCTCTTGCCCCAGCTCCGTGAGCTCCGTGCCCACGGGTTCGTGCCTTCGGATATGTACAGCAGTGTTGTGTTCGGTAATGATAATGATGGGAGCTAATACCTGCTAGTACATTTCCTGTTACGCAGCTTTTAACACCTGTAATCCCTCATCACCCCTTATTTCTTTTAGTCCCTACAATCCCTTTGGAAGCAAGGATGATCATTATTTTAAACATGAGAAAACTAACTTTTACAGAGATATTTTATTCGAGTCACAAAATTAGGGAGGGGAAGAGTTGAAGCCAAGTCTGTCTGTCTGCAAAGCACCCTGCGGTTTTGTCTTCCTGTCACCTGTTTTAGTAAAGACAAGAAATGATTGTTACATTTTTTCCCAAGCGTGTCACTGTCAAACTCTGGCTTATTTCTCTTCTTGAGTTCATCCACTCAGGAATACCTGATATATTCCAGTCAATGTGCTAGGTCTGGGGGTTGAAAAGGAAAGTGAGAGATGGGATCGGGAGCGGCACAGAAGGGGCAGAAGGTCGTGTTCATGGGTAAACTGCAGACAGATTGTTAAGTATGTTGCCCCTTTGTGCGGATTTACTTTTTATGTTCAAAGAGAAGAAATGGCTTAGATAGGGTGGCTAGTGAGAAGCACTCGGGAAGCCACCACCCTGTACTGGCTTTGTTCACCCAGAAACGCTTTTCATGTTATTATGCTTCTGGCCAAGATTTAGTTGAACAGAATTCTGCTGCTTAAAAGAAGAAAGCAGAAGATTGAAAATTACTGTGCTAGAGTGCCAGGGAGTGAAGAGCCATCCAAGATTTTAGGCGGGAGCATGCTATATTTACATTTTAGGAGATAGCTAATTCAGCTTGCTAATTTTGGAGTTGCTAGTAAACTGCTTTGTCAGTAGGTGGCTTTCCTTCTACTAAATATGTATTTGGAGTCAAGTCAAGAAATTTTCTCTAATAGAGATTTTTTTTTAGTTGTGGTTAAAACAAATTTTTATCATCTTAACCATTTTTAAGTCTATAGTTAAATAGTGTTGACTACATTCACAAGCAACAGATTTTCAAAACTTTTTCGTCTTACAAAAGTGAAACTCTACTCATATTAAACAGTAACTCTCCATTTTCTACTCCTCACAGCCCCTGTCAACCTCTGTTCCACTTTGTCTCCATAAATTTGCCTACACTAGGGACTTCCTAGAAGTGGATTCATAAAATATAAGTCCTTTTGTGACTGACTTATTTCACTTGGCATGAAATCATCAAGGGTCATCCATGTGACAGGATTTCCTTCATTTTCAAAGCTGAATAATATTTCATTGTATGTCTATACCATACCACAATTTGTTTATTCATTCATCTGTCATTGGACACTTAGGTTGCTTCCACCTTTTAGCTGTTATGAATAATTGTGCTATGAATATGTGGTGTACAAAAATCTCTTCTTGATTCTGCCTCCAGTTCTTTTGAATATATATTCTATCGTGAGATTTTATGTAGTTTTGGTTACCTGAAGTCAACCATGGTCCAAAAATTTTAAAATAGAGACTACATTCAATACTTTTATTACAGTATATCGTTATATTGTTTTATTACTTGTTAATCTCTTAATGTGCCTAATTTAGAAATTAAACTTTTTTTTTTTTTTTGAATTGGAGTCTTGCTCTGTCGCCCAGGCTGGAGTGCAGTGGTGGCTATCTCTGCTCACTGCAACCCCTGCCTCCTGAGTTCAAGCGATTCTCCTGCCTCAGCCTCCTGGGTAGCTGGGATTACAGGCATGGGCCACCATGCCCAGCTACTTTTTGTATTTTTAGTAGAGAGAGGGTTTCGCCAATTTGGCCAGGCTAGTCTGGAACTCCTGACCTCAGGTGATCCACCTGCCTCTGCCTCCCAAAATGCTGGGATTATAGGCGTGAGACACCACACCCAGTGTATAAATTAAACTTTATTGTAGATATGTATGTATAAGAAAAAAATATATTATATATATATTTTGGTGGTATCTGTAGTTTCAGGCGTCCACTGGGGATGTTGGAATATATCCCCTGTGGATATGAGGGGGTGATGGAGGAATACTGTACTTTGAGAAGACACCAAATTGATGTATGTTTGCTAAGGCTTTTTTTTTTTAATTTTTATTTTAAAGGCTAGTCAAGTGAAGCAGTGGGAGTGGAGAAGGAACAAAGAAATCTGTAACTGGTTGTGATCAAGTAGTTATAAGGATCTTACCTTTTTAATGGCACCATGTTTTAGCTTTGCTTGTTGATGTAAGAAAGCACCACAACATAGCGTGACGTGTATCTGCTCTGTCCTGTGAGAGCACACTGGAGGGATACTAGCCCTGACCCTCAGCAGAGCAGGGGAGGCTTCCTGGGGGAAAGGCAAGGTTGGTAATTGGAAGCCAGGGGAAGGGGTGGAAACACTAGGTACCTGCTCTTCCTGCTGCCTGGAATGCCTTTCCCTATTTTTGCCTGGCTTCCTCTCATAGCATGCAGGTCTTTGTGCAGAGAGTCCCTTCCTAACTACCTATTTAAAATAGCATTATCAGGAGCCCTCTGCTTATCTTGCTGCTTGTCTTCAGAACTGCTGGGCACACGTGTGTTTTCTTGTGTATATCTCCCTCGCTTTAAGTGTCAGTTCCACCAGGACAGAGGTGGTATCTATTTTGTTAGTGGACAAACATCACTAGAGTGGTGTTTCCCTTGTGCTCAGGTCAGAGCCTGGCAGATAATAGGCACTCAATAAAGAGATGTTTCAATTAACAAATATTATTTCGATTAATGATAATAGGAAAAGTGTTTAAGGCAGAGGAACTAGCCCAGGCAGCACTTTAGGAGTCTGCGGGGCTGTCAGTACAAGTCTCTGAGGTATGCAAGAGGTTGGGCCTTGATCCTGAGGATGAAGATGGGAGCACAGCCCTGAAAAAGGTTCAGGGGCAGGCTTGACATTGCCTCTTTGAGATTTAGTGAGATTACATTGAAGATTTCAGTACATTGAGTTCTTTGACAATGTTTACCACCATTAATGACTCTGTCATGTTTTGGGTTTTGACATGAATAAATGTACCTTTGTTTCTAATACTGGTTTCTCTTTCCTCCTTCTAGTTCTCTTCAACATGTTCGACCACCCAATTCCCAGGGTTTTCCAAAACCGCTTCTCCACACAGTACCGCTGCTTCTCTGTGTCCATGCTAGCAGGGCCTAATGACAGGTCAGATGTGGGAGAAAGGAGGGAAGAGTATGTGCTTGTTTTTATTTTGAATAGTAACCTTTCCTGCCCTAAGTCTGCAATGCTGTAGCCTTCAACAGTACTTACTTTGCATGTGGGAGTCAGAAACTAGTGTTACTGTGGTAATGGTGCTTATCCCAGACTTGCTCTGTTGGGGGTGGGGTGCTAATTATGGTTAGGTTTATGGCCAATAACCATTCAGTTCCCAAAATAAATTGCATCAAGTAAGATTCTTTATGAAAGATCACTGTCACATTCTGGCTACCCTAAAAACAGTTTAAAACTTTTTATTAGATATAATAGAAACTGCATCTTGCCTTTGGTCTGTCCTTTTTATTTTATTTTTTAATATTTCTTAAATGTTCTTTCCACAGTAATTATGCCGCCCTCAGCCCTGGACCAACTCAGTAAGTATCTTCTGAGTGACTTAAGAACTTAGGTAATGTAAATATGGACACCAGGAGTCGGCATGGGCTCCTCAGTACATCCAGTCACCAGTGTGCTTTGTGAACATCTGTTTGTGAATTGCTCCTGGAGGGCATGTGCTGGGCTGGGGAGAACCTGGGCACAGGTGCCTAGGGCAAGGCCAGGGCCCCTCAGTGCTCAGCTTCATCACTGCCCTGGGTGCCTCAGGTCTGTCCTCTGTGAAGGTAATTCCCCCTCTTCTTCCTGATCACCCCCTCCCCCCAACTTTTCTCAGTATTCTGTCAGGATTAAATGAAGGTACAAGGATCAAGTGCTTTGTTCAGTGCCAGGGCAGCTGATGCCATTGGCTGGGCTCACTAGATTTTTTTCCTAAAGGAAGAATTGGTCAGCTCACAAGAGGGTACTAGAAAGCAGGTTTCTCATCCCCTCACCAAACATCTTCTTGAGCTCCAGACCCCCATTTCTATTCCCCAGTGCACCATTGCATCCTCAGCATGTCAAAAACTGAGCTATTGTCTTCCATTCCAAAAGCCACTCCTCTTTACTGGGCTCTTGCCTCTTACCAAGAGTGAGATAGGCCCACAGGGGTTGTTTCTCTGACCCCTTACCCATGAGAGCAACCTGGAAACCCATGCCCTAGCCTCATACGACCCAGGCATGGAAAATCTCAATCATGGACAACCCAATCAAGGATGCAGTCGTTGCCTTCCACACTTAAGAGTGTTTCTGGTGTGAATTCTTCCTTTGTGAGGCAGGAGACTGGGGCCGGCCAGGGGGACAGGTTCAAGCTTGGTGTTGGGGGCCTCTGGTGGCAGCAAGCAGAGAACAGGTGCTGGCTATGCTGTGACTCACCTCAGGCTCTTTGCCCACCCTGACTCTAGAGTAGCAGCTTGACCTCTTTGAACCTCAGTGTCCTCTTCTTTAACTGGGGACACCCACGGTGTCTGTGCATCAGAAGTGCTACAGTGTCTGTGACAACCCAGGCTATCTGATGCCAACCACAAGGTGGGAGGTGGCCATTGAGCCAGCACCAGCTGTGGCTTTACCCAGTGGAAGCCTCAGCCCAACATCAGCTCAGGTCAACAGTGCCATAGAGTTCACAGTTCTCGCAAAGACCCTGTCATTACAGAGGAGAGAACAGGCCCCCCTAGAAAGGTCTTTCTTTCAGGACGTGCTGAACCAGGAGACAGACACCAGGTGTGACCGTTGGCACAGTGTCCAGAAGAAACTCAGGGGCCGGGTCATTGAGGTGTAGCTCAGATCAGTGTTGTTCAAATCTTTTAAGTGATGGGGGAAACTTTCTGTCCAAATCTTATAGGAAGTCCTCTAATTTCTAAAATAAGGGTCTCTGCTCTGGTTGGAGGAAGTGAAGGGGTACAGAGGGACTGGGAGCCCCAAGGCACTTGGAGCCTCTGAGTCACAAAATGCAGTTTGAGAGTCAGTGGACTGAGGGACATTGGAGTCTCTTTCACTAGACCCAGTCTAGTTTACTGTGGACCAGCTGTAGGTCAGCTCCATGGCTTTGCAGCTGGGAGGTGCACTGGGATGGAGGTCCTGGCCCCTTTACTGCCAGTGTGAGAGTCACCCTTGGTGATAGGAGGGAGTGCCCACCCCTACTGTACCTCCATGCTGCTCCCAGAGGTTCTCTGTAGCTTCCTGCCCAAGCTTTTTACTTGATTTGCTTTATTAGAATTTCTAGGGAGATTTCAAATGGAATCTGCATTACCTTCTAACACTAAATGTGATTTTTGTTGGCATATTTGCCTAAACTAGTAAGCTAAATTCTGCTTTAATGGTTGCATCCCTGGACTTAAGCCAGCAGCCTGGGTTTGAATCCTGGCATCACCACTTGTGTGCTGTGAGGTCTTGGGCATGTAACTTAACCTGTGGGTCTTGGTTTCCCCATAGATAAAGGGAATAATGATAGTACCTACCTGACTGTTCTGGGAAGACTGAACAAGGGCCTTACACATGGCAAACACCATCGCTACTATCAGTTCCGTCTCAGTCCTCCTCCAGGGCCCTGTGTCTCCAGGGTTTTCCTGCCTCTTGTTGCCAGCCCCTCCTTTTTGTGCCTGTGGACCTCTCGGGTCAGCATGCCAGCAGTCTTGCTTACTTGCCTCTGCCCTGCTTTGAGCCCTCACCTCAAGGATCCCCAGAGAGGAGGTATCCTTTGTCATGACTGTGCTGAGAGCCTACATTGCCTGCTGAGCCTGGGCCCTAGGTTCTACCCCATGTGGTGTCCCTCCCTTTCCCAACTACTCCCACATCTGTCCCCCAGCCTATCTTGCCTAATTGCCCACCATTTCTGAACTGCCTGGGCTCCTCTTCCCTTCCATGCCCTTGCTCAGGCTGCCACCTCTGCCTGGATTTCCTCCCAGGCCTGCCCGCCCAGTGCCCAGCCTAAAGAACTCGGCCTCCAGGAACCTAGCCCAGTAGCTCTGCCCCCTCCCGCCCACAGCACCTGCAACATCTGGGTGTGCTTGTTTTCTTTGTTAGGTTTCTACCTTCAAACTAGAAACCTTGGAAGGTAGGGATTTTGTCCAGGGCATGGTTGGCACTGAAATGATTTATGAATAAATGAATGAACACATCATTTTTAAAATGTTGACTTCAGAAAATCACAAGTCTATGCCAGGACTGTGTTAGCAAGTTGCCGAACATTTCCAGGCTCCTCCTTGAGCCATGCACAGTGCTCTCACAGAGGGGGAATGCATCTGCCAGAGGAGTGTGGGGTTTGAGGGACAGGGTTGTGGGGGAGGCTCCTTTTATGGGAAGGCAACGGGTTGAACAGGTTTCCCTTCACAGGAATTGTGCCTCATAGCCTCTCTCTTCTTTCAGGCCGACTTAACATTACCTATCCCATGCTGTTCAAACTTACCAATAAGAATTCGGACCGCATGACACACTGTGGCGTGCTGGAGTTTGTGGCTGATGAGGGCATCTGCTACCTCCCACACTGGGTGAGTGGGGCTGCCAGGGTCTCTAGAGGGCAGCCACTTAGGCAAAGACACCCCCTGCACTCGAGAGTTCTGGCCCTGGAGCAGGTGGCCCAGCCTACTCCTCCTGCTGTGTCTTAGCCTGACCTGACCCAGTGGGAGGGAAGGGATCCAGAGCAGTGCATTGTGCCTTACTTGGGCTTCTGGGCTCTGGATGCACCCTCAGGCCACTGTGCTATGGGGGCAGCCTTTTCTTTGATAGTCGTACAGCTGGTTGCCCCAGAAACCACAGCTGAGCTCTTCATCTATGATTTCCTGGGTGAGGCTTTTTAAAAAATAATGGAGCAAGAGTATTTTTTAGTTGGTCTAGTAAGTAGGGTGTTTGAGGTTTTTATGCTTCCCCCCCCCCAACTTTTAGTAGTCTGTCAGAGCGGACGTGTTTCAGTTACCTCTAACTGAGTCTCCCAAATCTCTCAACTGAGCTGCCGAGGGAATGACGCCCTTTCTCTTTACATGCAGGCTCTCTGTGGAAAGTTGACTTGAAGGATGTCATTGTGGATCTGGGCTGGGATATCCAGGGCATGAGAGCCACCAGAACCTGCCCTCGAGGCTATACCCCTCAGAGAAGTGAGCAGAACTATGCCAGTGCTGTAGGGAGGAGCCTGCAGCAGTGAGTGTTCCATACAGGTAGCTGTGGCCCACCTGGCTCCTCCTTTTCCTCACTGTGCTCTGGCATTTTAGGGAAGTCCTCACAGGGACCTGCTTATCCTTCTCTTTGTGCTTGAATTACATGAGGCGTACTGAGGGACCCCACAGTGAGCTGTGGGCTGGGAACTCTCAAGAGTGCTTGCTTGGCTGCCACCAAGGAGGTGTTCTGAAGCACAGCCCACCTCTCCTGCTGGTGCCCTATCATGGTGAACACCGAATGTTCAGAAGGGATGGCCTTAACTCATATTTTCTGAGATTAAATATGAATTGAAATTCTGGCCAGGCACGGTGACTCATGCCTGTAATCCCAGCACTTTGGGAGGCTGAGGCGGGCAGATCACTTGAGGTCAGGAGTTTGAGACTAGCCTGGCCAACATGGTGAAACCCCGTCTCTACTAAAAATACAAAAATTAGCCCATCATGGTGGTGCATACCTGTAATCCCAGCTACTTGGGAGACTGAGGCGAAGAATGGCTTGAACCCTGGGAGGCTTAGGTTGCAGTGAGCCAAGACTGGGCCATTGTACTTTAGCCTGGGTTACAGAGTGAGACTCTGTCTCAAAAAAAAGAATAATATGAATTGAAATTCTGAAGGTCCCTTTCCTCCTATAGCAGATGATCTTGCCATGCTGGAGTGGCAGTGGCCGTCCTCTTCAGCCTGGGTCCCAGGGCCCTTCCCAAAGTCTGGGCCTGGCCAGTGTCTACCCACAGGAGCCCTGCACTCCCATCGCACCTAGTGCCTCGCCTTCCCATGCTGTCTCCTCACCTCAGCTGACCAGGCCTGCCCACCCTGGCCTGTAGTGGGGGCTCTTATGCCTCAAAGCCCAGATTGGCTCACTTACCCTCCCCAGTATTTGCCACTCAGCCCCTTACTATTCTTGTGTTTGTCTGCAGGTGTCCTCGGGGGCCTGAGGCCATGTTCCGCTCATCCAGTAGAAGGCCTGGTTACTGAAGCCACTCTAGGTAGCTGAAGTGTCAGGCAATGACTACTTGCCCAGCCCCCTCTGTGGCTCACCTATAAGTGGAGGTGGTGATACTGGGGTTCTCCTTTAACCCATAGACTTGAAGCCTGGGGTGGCCACTTGTCTAAGCTGTTAGACTGCTTTAGACCAGGAAACTAATTGAATCCGTTTCTCCCCTGGAAAGCCTCTTTAGGTAGCCTTGGGGTATGAAGCCACCAGGCCACCTCTTCCTGAGTTGAGCTTCCAGCTCCTGGCATGGGGATATGGGTGCCAGGTGTCCCCCATCTGCTGTCTTAGAGGGCGTGTGAGCCAGTGATTTTTCTGGGCTGGTCAGTGGGCTCCATCCCACCAATGTTCCTAAGCTACTTCAGGGCGAGCCAGTGTGGAATAGGTGCTGGCCTTTCTCCTTTCAGCCAAGGCTTACCTGGCTGCACGTTGTGCTGTATGCTCTAAAATGCTGCATGGGGAGGGCCAGGCATCAGCTCCTCCTGCCTGCTTACTGCTGTCAGGCCTCTTCCAGCAGCCCATTCCTCACCTCAAGTCCTAGTCTGACCTCTGCCTCTCTTCCTCACATCACCTGTGGTAGTGTCCTGCCTCTGGCTGAGGAAGCCACCCCCATCCCCTGGCTAGACTTCCCTCAGGCTTGCGATTGCAGCCCAGTATCCTTCCCCCTCACTGACAGATTTCCCACATAAATTTTCCCTAAGGGACAGTGCTCCTGGCCTGTGGCTGGCTGACTCTGAGCCTTAGAGTACTTCCTGTTAGAACATCACTCCGAGGTATGCCAGACCCCAGTTACCAAAGCCAGTTGCTGCTGCATCCTTCTATGCCTGCCTGTGGCGTCTGGTAGAGTGACCACCCTCTATTTCTGCCCTTACTGGCCTGACAGTCAGCTGTCAGTGTGAGTGCCTGGGGTCCTCTGCATGCCTCTCCACAGGATCCACCACTCAGGCTTCCCTCGTGGCCTAGGCGCAGCCTCCCAGACACAGCCTTGGCCTCAGCATGCCTCCCTCTCCTCATGAGCTCCCTTTCATCTGTGACACAGCCTTTAGCCCCCTCTTCTGTTGGCTGTTCCTTCTCACTGCCACTCCCGATGAAACATTCTTGAAGGGAGGTAATACCTGGGATTTGCTTCAGGGCATCTAGTGTGGCCTGGGACCGGGAGAGAGGAGGTGCTGATCAATGGACTGAGCCATGTTGTGAGCACTGTCAGCTGTCAGGGCTGGTCACGTGGGGGCTCTCTTGTGCAGTTCTCTCTACTTCTTTATATGTCTGATGTTCCTTTTAAGATGGGCCGGGCGCGGTGGCTCACACCTGTAATCCTAGCACTTTGGGAGGCCCAGGTGGGTGGATCACGAGGTCAAGAGATCGAGACCATCCTGGCTAACATGGTGAAACCCCGTCTCTACTAAAAATACAAAAATTAGTTGGGCGTGGTGGCGTGCACCTGTAGTCCCAGCTACTCGGAAGGCTGAGGCAGGAGAACTGCTTGAACCCAGGAGGCGTGGGTTGCAGTGACCTGAGATCGTGCCACTGCACTCCAGCCTGGTGCCTGGCGACAGAGCAAAACTCTGTCTCAAAAAAAAAAGATGGTTTCAGATAAGCAAAATTTCATTCCAGGACACATAGAGCTCCTGACCCGAGTCTGGGCTCCCTGCACACCCTGTACTCATGGGCATTGTGTATCTCTTTCCCTCTCACTCCTCAGCCGTCGTCTACCTTGTTGAGTTGTTTAGTAGAGGCATGTGAAGGCTTTGTCAGATTTTTATAACCTCCACAGCAGACCCCTCTGGGGCCATGTCACCCTCTTTCAGCCTCACCAATGGTGTGCCATTGCATTGCTTGGTCAGCCTTGCCTGTGCTGCTTTTGTCCTACCTCAGGTGCAGCCCTACTTGCCCCAGGGCCTTATAAGTTGCTTGTGGGACAGCTTGGAAGTACGGAGGGTGACTGTCCCAGGAAAATGCTCTGCCCCTGGGAGGCCTGGAGCTAGTGAGCAACCAGGTGGTCCTACAGAGATGTGTTCATACTGTGTGCTGCAGCAGTCTCAGCAACACCCCCTTTATTGGCTTCCTCCTTCCACATCACTTGATTTTTTTCCCCTCCTTCGTGACATAGTATAACAAATTACTTATCTTGCTTCAGGTTCCTCTTCCAAGGACCCAAGTAAGACTGGCCTGCCCAGGGTATACAGAGCGGCGGTTGTGGAGGCTCCGTCATCTCTAGGAGTCTCATGGAACCTCTTCTTCCTTTCAGATGATGCAGAACTTGCTCTTGGAAGAAGGGGGCCTGGTCCAGGTGGAGAGTGTCAACCTACAAGTGGCCACATACTCCAAATTCCAGCCTCAGAGCCCTGACTTCCTGGACATCACCAACCCCAAAGCCGTGTATCCTTTTCAAATAAGCAGAGTTCTAGACAAAGGAGAGTGTGCTGGTGGTTGTTAAACATCATGTGCTTTATAGAATCTGTGCCTGCTTTGGGGATCACACATTTGTTTGTGATTCAAGTTGTGATTTGAGAATAACGGGGTTCAGCTAGCACATCTGCATGGCCCTGGCCGAGTGCACTGTGTGCCGTCTGGGCTGCCTCTGTCACTTTCCAGACACTTCCTGGAGACCACAATGGAGCCCTTCTTTCAGTTGGTTTGTGTCACCTGGCACAAATGAAAGAAGGAGCAGCACATCCGCCTTCAGCTCCAGCCCCTTCTTTGGCTCCCTAGCACCCCCTCCCAGCTGTGCACTGGCCCATTAGCCTCCCTGCATGCCAGCCTGAGAGCTCATTCACTCTAGGCCAGTAGGTACCAATGACTGCAATTTCCGTGTCAGCAAGCAGAAAGCAAAGGTGTCAGGTTCTAGTTGATTTTTTATGTTCACCTCTGAACTTAAGCCAGAAGCCAGGTGTATGTGTTGATAGCATCAGAAAGTAGGCAGTGCAGGTATGGGATGGTGCTGTGTGCATTGATTGAGATCTCTAGCTCCCTGGGCCCAATTTGCCTTGTTAAGATCATGGTGAAACCCTATTCTCAATGTAATGATAGTGAGAAGAAAAAAAAAAATCATGGTGTAAGAGTGACCACTCCATTCTATCTCTTTTTTTTTTTCTGTGAAAAAAAATAGTTGAATAACACAGGCAGGTAGAAAGTTAAGAAAAGCTGCCTCCCTCCCCCAGTAGCCCTCTTTCCAGGTGTGTTCTTAGGAGCAAGGCAGTGCTGGTTGTGCTCTGGATGCAGATGGGCCATGTATGTCCTTTGCTGCCCATGTCCTGGACACGATGGTCTTGTTGAGCCTCCTGTCCCACAGGTGGGGGAATGTCCTATGCGAAGAGCTGGTTAACTTGTCCTTCAGAGCTCTGACCTAGAGGTGCTCATTTAGCTGTCAGTGACCAGGAATGGGCCCTGCCTCTGTGGCTGTAGCCCCTTCTAATTTCCTTAGGGTTTTTACATGTGTTGCAATGTAGGCTCTTTTTCTTTTTCTTTTTTTTTTTTTGTTTGTTTGAGACAAGAGTCTCACTCTGTTGCCCAGGTTGGAGTGCAGTGGCATGATCTCAGCTCACTGCAACCTCCACCTCCCAGGTTCAAGCGATTCTCCTGCTTCAGCCTCCCAAGTAGCAGGGATTACAGGTGTCTGCCACCATACCTGGCTAATTTTTGTATTTTATAGTAGAGATGGAGTTTCACCGTGTTGCCCAAACTGGTCTCGAACCCCTGACCTCAGGTGATCCAACCACCTCAGCCTCCCAAAATACTGGGATTACAGGCGGGAGGCACCACTCCCAGCCCCAGTGCAGACTTCTTATCAGGTTAATCTCAGATGCTGTTTGTGTCAGCACAATTAACTTGTTAGTGTTTGCAGAAGGGCATCAACTTCTGTCAGTTGAGAGTCAGCCTGGTGTTCTCTGGTCTGGCTGAGGTCTGGATGAAAGCAGTTTTGGCATCAAGCAGAGAAAGTGGGGAAGCTGGTGGCACAGCAGGCACCAGAGTACGCAGAGGCACGTGGGGGAGCCAGCCCCACCCGCAGAGGCCTTGTGTTTCCAACCTGAGGGCTCTAGCTCCTGTCCTCTAGCTGCTGCAGTGGAGGTCAGAGAAGAGGCCCTGGCAGGGTCATTGGAGGAGTGGAGGGAAGGACACTGCACCATGGCACTTCATGTGTGGGAGCAAAGAAAGTGTCCATCACATAAGGCGCTTTTCACAAAGCTGCTGTGGTGCTAGAAAGCTGTTAGATCAAGCGAGGTGAACCTAATAGCCTCAGTCTTTCACCCTCGAGTTGGACTCTCACAGTGGCAGGCTCTGGAGCTACATTTCATGTGACCTTTTTATGTAAAGTAATTCAGCAAATTGATGAGGAAGACATGGTTAAAATATTCCACACGAATAGACATTTCCTTGTGTGGATATTTGGGTTCTACTGTTTTTAACTGTTATAAAAAGTACTTGCTGGTTTCTTTTTTTTAATTTTAATTTTCATTAACTCTAAACTTAACAGCTCAAAAGATAGAAACAACAAAAGTATAAATGAAAGCATCTTTGATTTTGAGGAATATTTGAGAGGACCTATCTGACTCATTAAATCTTTTCTTTCTTTGTACTCCTATAGGACTTTTTAAATCCCGTGGTATAATTCGTATACAATAAAATGCACACAGATCAGCCAGTTTGACAAATGTGTACACCCATGTAACCAGAACATTTCCATATTCCCTAAAGGTCCTTTCCTGCCAGTTTCCAGTTGACCCTCTGGTCCAGAAACCTCTCAGCTACCTCCCATCTTCATAGATCTGTTTTTCTAGGGTTCTGTGTGGATGGAATCTCACTGCCCTTTTGTGGTTGGTTATTTCCCCTTCCCCCGGGTTGGTATTTGTGAGATTCATCCATATTACTGCATGTTAGGAGTTCCATCCTTCCCTATTGCCGAGTAGTACTTCGTTGTATTAAAGCTTCGTGTTTTAAGTACCAGCATGGTACAGTCTCTACCTATCAGTAATCATCTAACCCTTCCTGGAAACTTGTTTCAGATTTAAGGTATCCATCTTGCCATGTTGCCTTGACAGTGTGTCTGCAGATTAGAAAACGCACTGAGGAGACTTTGCCTGTCTGACCACCGGGGGATGTGATTGCTATCAACTATAATGAAAAGGTGAGCCCAGTTCATGCAAGTCATGCCCGGCAAGAGCCACCTGCAGTGTCCATTCGGATGTTTGAATGGGGCTTCTTTTTAAGCAGGATATGCCTGGATCTTATCACATAATTACTGCCTACCGTTTGGTTATTAAGTTTTCCTGGGTTCATATTTAGAGCCCTAATTCATTTGGTGACTCTGTTTTGAGGATAGATTGCATTTACAGGGGAACACTGATAGACTTATTAGTCATACCTCTGTGTACCTTGGTGGCAAGGCTACTGGTTCTGTCTTGGTTTGAAAGGTCCCCCACTGTACCTCTAATCTGAGCTAAGCCCTTTGTGGGGCTGTGGGAGACACAGAAACAGCCCGCTGGGTCCTTGTCCTTGGGATTCCTGTTCCATAGAAGCAGACAGGCCCTGCAGTGGGGTCAAGTGCTGTGTGGCATCTGAGAAGCAGAGCCTGGCTCTGCCTTAGGACAACATCTCCTGGGCTCATCTGTCCTTCTCCTGGGAGCCCGAATCGTCTTCCTCCTCCTGTTTTCTTCAGCTTCCATTTTCACTTAGCAGCTCCTCTGGGCTTGACCTTTCTGACACAAGTCTCTCAGGTCTGAATGCCTCTGTTTTCATCCATGATTTTATGCTGTTTAGGTTTCTGGATCTAGACAACTTAACTGTAAAGTGAAATGACAAGACTTCCTCCAAAGTTCAAGAAGGCATTCACTTTCCCATTAACTATGGGAACATATCTGAGGGAGGATGTAATAGTTGGCAATCCTGCCGTCAGGCTGTCCTACCACAGGTGTGGAGCACAGTTATATGAGTGCCCCTGTTCACTGTAGCTGTTGACAATTGACCCTCCCACAGAACTGCTGCCAGGGCTGGCCTTAGTGTTCAGGAGTGACCGCAGCCTGGCTTAGCTGGGCTTTCCCTGAAGCTAGCACTTAGCTCCTTCACAGCACTCTTTGGTTTCCTCAGAGACTGGGCGTTCACAGCTGTGTGACAGCTGCCTGTGGTTTAGCCGTTACTTCCTTGGTGTCAGTGCAGGGATCCAGTTTATTCTCTGGCAGTTTCCTTGTATTTGAGGCATCTGATACTGATAATCCTTATTTTTCAGTTTTGTGGGTTTTGAATCACACTTTCTTTTTCCTTTTAATTAAGAAATACTCTTGTTGCCTTTAGCTTTGTGGGGCACATTTTAGGTATCGTTTATCTTAACTGAATATGCTAAGCTTTTAAAATTAATTATAGGCAGTTTAATGCTATTGTTTTAATGTTAAGGTAGTAATACTAAACATAACCCTTAAACTGATGCTAAAGGATAGTACTGATACTTTGCACTGTAAGGGAGGGTAGATTATATAGAGTTGCATAAAACTGAAACACAGCTTTGAACTTCCACTTTTAGAAGTATGGAAAACTAGATACTCTTAATGGGCCCTTCTGATTAATGTACTGTTGTGCTCGTAGAGGGTTTTAAAGACTCAGCAGGTTGCCCTGAAGGCATGTAGCCGTGTCCGTGCTCTAGTGGGAGATCTGAACCAGAGATCAGCGTTGAACTGGAACCCTTAAAAGCAGTAAAATAAACACAGAGGAGGGTGTTGTTCTTGTCTCAGGAGAAATAAACTCAGATCCTCTCTGGAAAAAGCACTGCAGTTTAAGCCTTTGGAGTTGCTGTCAATTGAACAAGCAAACAAACAAGAATGCATAATTAAACCACCAGACATACAAAGCAGAGACAATAAAAATTAGATCCCTAAGGAAATCAGTATTAGAATTTCTAGATACAAATGTAAAATAATTAGATACAAAACAAAGATATTTTTAAAAAAGGAATTATAATAGCAAGCAACAAAAGGCTATCAGAAATAACCAGAAAGATTTGAAACACAAAATATTAAACAACAGCTATAAAAGACTTAATGAAAGATAAATCTGAAGAAGTAGCAGAATTTCACACAGAGGAGCAAGGAACTGGAACATTTGGGAGCCTGAGACGTTGAAGACACTGAGAAAGTCAAACATGCCCATTGCTATCCCTGTAGGAAGGAATGGAGGAATTGTAATAATCTGAAGAGATGGTAACTGACATTGATTTAGAATTGGTGGTCAGCCCAACAGTATAGGAAGTTAATAATGTATAGCAAACAGAGTAAGCTACAGGTAGAAAATACCAAATACAGAGAGATAAGCAGGGAGAAAACACAGTACCTATAGAAGAACAGCAAGCAGGCCTTTGAATAGCAACAGTTACAGCCAGAATCAAGTGACTATCATCAAAACCTTCCTTAAAGAATAAGGGCAAAATAAAAGTATTTTCAGATGAACCAAATCTGAGAGAGGTTATTTACCAGTGGAATTTTGAAAGCATGTACTTTAGGAATAAGCATTATCCTAGAAGTAAAGCAAGAAGGAATAGGGAATAAATAAATTGACAAATATGAAGCCAGGGTAAATGTTGCCATATAAAGCAGTAATAATGTTTAATGTATGAGGCTTAAAAATGACATCCAAAACATTGGAAAAGAGTAAGTCTTTAGACTCACTCTTTTTTTTTATTTGAGACAGAGTCTCGCTGTGTCTCACCCAGGCTGGGAGTGCAGTGGCTCGATCTCGGCTCCCTGTAGCCTCCCCCTCACAGGTTCAAGAGATTCTCCTGTCTCAGCCTCCTGAGTAGGTGGGACTACAGGCATGTGCTACCACATGCAGCTAATTTTGTATTTTTAGTAGAGATGGGGTTTCACCATGTTGGCCAGGCTGGTCTTGAACTTCTGACTTCAGGTGATCCACCCGCCTCAGCTTCCCAAAGTGCTGGGATTATAGGCATGAGCCACCGCCTACTGTCTTGAGAGAGTTGTTTAGAATTAAAGTGTTCTCTGTTTACAGTTCAATAAAGTAATAAAAAAGATCACTGAAGCTGGGTGCAGTGGCTCACACCTGTAATCCCAGCATTTTGGGAGGCTGAGGTGGGTGGATCACTTAAGTCCAGGAGTTCAAGACCAGATTGGGCAACATGGCAAAACCCCATCTCTACAAAATACAACAATTACTTGGGCATGGTGGTGTGCACCTGTAGTCCCAGCTACTTGGGAGGCTGAGGTGGGAGGATCGCTTGAGTTTGGGAGGCAGAGGTTAAAGTGAACAGTGACTGTGCCACTGCACGGTAGCCTAGGTGATAAAGCAAGACCTTGCCTCAAAAAAAAGCAGACCCCGAAAAGTGTACATACATATTGAATGTTTAAAAACAGTATAGGCCCGGTACAGTGGTACACGCCTGTAATCTCAGCACTTTGGAAGGCCAAGGTGGGCAGATCATGAGGTCAGGAGATCAAGACCATCCTGCCAGCATGGTGAAACCCCATCTCTACTAAAAATACAAAAATTAGCTGGGCGTGGTAGCGCACATCTGTAATCCCTGCTGCTCAGGAGGCTGAGGCAGGAGAACTGCTTGAACCCGGGAGGAGGAGGTTGCAGTGAGCCGAGATTGCACCACTGCACTCCAGCCTAGCAACAGAGTGAGACTCCGTCTCAAAAAAAAAAAAAAAAAAAAAAAGCATAAAAGCAGATATCTTAAAAGATAAAACAACTATGAAAAATTTTTATACTAAGAAATGAGACAACTTGATGTTGATAAATTCTTTCCCAGAAAAAAGTGTAACTGAAATTTGACTAAAGAAAAAAAATAGCCTAAATAATTGTATAGCCAGTCAAATAATTGAATCAGAGAAATCTTAATCCAGGAAACCCAGGCCCAGATGGTTATATATGCAAGTTCTTCCTCACATTCAAGAAATAAATTGCTCTTGGATATTTGAAGAATATAGAAAGAGAAAATATTCCCCAACTCATTCTCTGAGGTCTGTATGACCTTGATCACCAAAACCAGACAAGTATAGTAGGAGAAATGTAAATTACAGATCATTGTCACTTGACACAGATTTATAGATTGTAGATAAAATATTGACAAAAGAATCTAGTCATATATAAGGAAGATTCTATATGGCAGCTAAGTGTAATAAAGCTCCAGTAGTTAAGATGTCATGTGATGCTGGTGCTGGAGTAGACAAGTAGGCCAGTGGAACAAAGCCTTTATATACAAAGAACCTTGGTCCACCACTGAGGCAGCGTTGACGTCACCAGGCAAAGGAGATACTGGAGTTGGGGGAATCTGAGATTTGACCATTCCTAAGATGAAAAAACAAATCGAGTTCCTAACTCACACCACAGTCAAAAATAAATTGCAGATGAGTGGATAAATAATATGTGGTATATACATACGATGGAATTTTTTTTTTTTTTTGAGGTGGGGGTGTCGCTCTTGTTGCCCAGGCTGGAGTGCAATGGAGGATCCCAGCTCACCACAACCTCCACCTCCTGGGTTCAAGCGATTCTCCTGCCTCAGCCTCCCGAGTAGCTGGGATTACAGACCTGCGCCACTACGCCTGGCTAATTTTTTTTTTTTTTTTTTGTATTTTTAGTAGAGATGGAGTTTCTTCATGTTGGTCAGGCTGGTCTGAAACTCTGGACCTCAGGTGATCCACCTGGCTTGGCCTCCCAAAGTGCTGGGATTACAGGTGTGAGCCACCTCGCCTGGCCTACAATGGAATATTATTCAGCATTAAAATAAAAAGTGAATTCTGACACATGCTACCACATGGATGAACATTCTGCTCAGTGAAATAAACCAGACTCAGACAGACAAAATACTATGATTCCACTTACATGAGGTACCTAGAGTAGTCAAATTCATGGAGACAGAAAGTAGAATCACCTGGACACAGTGGCTCACACCTGGCATCCCAGCATGGAGGCCAAGGCTGGAGTTTGAGAGTAGCCTGGGTAACATAGTGAGATTCTGTCACTACAAAAAAGTAATAGAAAAAAATTTAAAATTAGCTGGGTGTGGTGGCATGCGCCTATAGTTCCAGCTATTCAGGAGGCTGAGGGGGGGAGGATCAGTTAAGTCTTCAGTGAGCCATAGTCATGGCACTGCACATCAGCCTTGGGACAGAGCAAGACCCTGACTCAAGAAAAAAAAAGAAAGAAAGAATGGTGGTTGCCAGGGCCTGGGGAAAGCAGGAATCAAAAGTGAATCTTTAGTAACTTATAGTAATTTGGCATTGCTATAACCTCCACACACATGGCCACAGAACCAGTCCTTGTCCTGGTGAGCTCTTGGGGTCTGGTGTGTGTTGCATCCTGCTTCTGTGCAGGAGGACCATGTGGCAGTCCAGCAGACTGCACATTTTTAAAAACTAGGTCTTCTCGGGTAGTTTGAGGAGCCCCAACCTAAAAAAAGTGGTCCCATAGTTAAAAAAAAATATATGTGTTTAATATTATGCCAGTACTTAAAATGGAAAATGTCACAGGAATACTTATCCTTACTAAATGCAGTATATTCTGGTATTTCTAGTGTACTGTCTTCCAATTCTTTTCTTTTCGGTTCTGCTTACAGTCCAGTTGGTTTTATGACCCACTGATTGGTTGTGGCCTGCAATATGAAAACTAGAGAAGCATGAGCCGAGCCCTAGGAGACACGTTTGAATGTTCATAGTAGTGTCATTAACATAGCAAAATGATTGGGAACAGGCCGGATGCTGAGTGGATAAATGGTAGTATATCCACACAATGTCAGATCCTTTTTGTTCCTTTTCTATTCAAAAATTATGATACTTTTAAAAGTAGATATGACCCTGCTTAGAGTTTTTGTTTTTTTTTTTTTAATGGTGGAACTATCCAGACTGTTTAAAATGATTGTAAAAGCAAGGCATACTGGCCGGGCGTGGTGGCTCATGCCTATAATCCCAGCACTTTGGGAGGCTGAAGCAGGCAGATCACAAGATCAGGAGTTCAAGACCAGCCTGGCCAACATAGTGAAATCCCGTCTCTACGAAAAATACAAAAATTAGCCTGGTATGTTGACACACGCCTGTAGTCCCAGCTACTTGGGAGGCTGAGGCAGGAGGATCGCTTGAACCCGGGAGGCGGAGGTTATGGTGAGCCAAGATCGCGCCATTGCACTCCAGCCTGGGTGACAGCGTGAGACTCCATCTCAAAAAAAAAAAAGCAAGACATTTTAGAGAAAAGCAAAGAAGCTGAAATGATGCAGGAAAAAGTAGATAGCGCCACTTTTAATTTCTATCCTTCTGGACATTTTTTATGTGCATTTTTTATATATGCAAGGTCATCTTAGACACAAGTAACAGGACTGGTTTTAAAGTTTTTTTCCTGTTGCATCGTATACTCATTGTATAGCCATAAATTTATATGTAAACAAATATAATTCAGCTGCATTTTGAGTATACAGACAGTCCCTGACCATGGTTCTACCTAGAATTTTTCAACTTTATGATGATGCAGACATGATATACCTTCAGCCATACTTTGAATACCTATACAACCATTCTGTTTTTATCTTCAGTACAGTATTCAATAGATTACATGAGTTATTCAACATTTTATTATAAAATCTTTATATTAGATGGTTTAAGGCAGGCTGCACTGTGATGTTTGGTAGGTTAGGAGTATGAATGCATTTTCAACTGAGGATGGGTTTATGGGACTTGGTTTCATCGTAAGTCAAGGAGCATCTGTACACTAGTATTAGTGACATTGGTATGAGGATTCTTAGAATTTTCTCATTGGGTACTTAGCTAGTTATTTTCTTAGAATAAATTTCCAAGGCTAAGCACGGTGGCTCACGTCTGTAATCCTAGCTCTTTGGGTAGCTGAGGTGGGCGAATCACCTGAGGTCAGGAGTTTGAGACCAGCCAGCCCAACATGGTGAAACTCCATCTCTACAACAATACAAAAATTAGCCAGGTGTGGTGGTGCACACCTATAGTCCCAGCTACTGGGGATGCTGAGGCAGGAGAATTGCTTGAACCCAGGAGGCGGAGGTTGCAGTGAGCTGAGATTGCGCCACTGCACTCCAGCTTGGGTGATAGAGCAAGAGTCTAAAAATAAATAAAATAAATGATAAAGTTCCAGAAGTAGTGAACCTTTTGGGTGAAATGTTGTTGGTGTCTTTTGCAGTTTGCTGTATAACTTGTCTAATTTGAACCACATCTGGGAAACAGCATCTCTTCAGCAATGGGCACAGGGCAGCTTATCCCCTATGAGGTTGTCACAGCAAGAAGTGCAGCTGTGGGTTGTGTCACAGGTGTGAATGATGTGTCGTTCGTAGGAGCCAGTAGAGCTAGAGTGACATGGCCAGTGACGCTCCAGTGCTGTCAGGAAACCACCCAACTGATTTGTATGTTTGCCCCACAGATCTACGAACTGCGTGTGATGGAGACCAAACCTGACAAGGCAGTGTCCATCATTGAATGTGACATGAATGTGAGTGGCTCTGTCAAGTTACAGTGAGCTTGGGCCCTGGGAGGATGGGCAGTTGGTAACCACTGCAGGCCAGGGCGTCAGGAGGGCATCAAACAGCCCCTGGGACCTCTTTGGGTAAAGAGGAGGAGGATGCTGTCAGAGCATCATGAGGAAACTGTGACCGATCTATCTACAGGCCAGTTGGGGCAACAGAGTTTGCTGCCAGTGCTGCCATGGTCCGCTCTGACCTGTTGAGGAGTGAATATTAAGAGCTAAGAAAACGTACTCAACCTTCTGAGTAGGAATAAAGTGCTGATGCACACAGCATCCTGGTTGTATTACTAGGGAATACTGCTGAGCAAAAAAGGCCAATCCCCAAAAGTTACTTCATTATATAACGTCCTTGAAGTAACAGAACTTTAGAAATGGAAGACAGAGTAGTGGTTGCCAGGGGTTAGGGCTGGAAGAGGGGGGCTGGGAGACAGCTGGGTATTGTTATAAAAAAGACAACATGGGCAATCCTAGTGGTGGTGAAACCGTTCCACATCTCAACTGTGGTGCATACATGGCCCTACACAGTGATTAAATTGTATAGAACTAAAAATACACATAAAAACATGTAAAACTGGGGAAATCTGAATAAGAACGGTGGGTTGTGCCAGATTAAGTTTTGATATCCTAGCAGCAAAACTTTACTGTAATTTTGTAAGACGCTACCGCTGGGAAAACTGGGCAAGTGTACAAGGCATCTTTCTGTATTATTTCTTACAACTGCATGTGAATCTACAGTTGTCTCAGTTAAAACCAAAAAAGATAAGGAAGTCAAAGGTGGCCATGTCTCAATATTTTACTTTTAAAATCCTGGAAACACAGGTGGACTTCGATGCTCCCCTGGGCTACAAAGAACCTGAAAGACAAGCCCAGCATGAGGAGTCGACGGTAAGTGTTGTCCCCAGTGTCCTTTGCTGTCCTGCTGCATGCTGCTTTGTGAGTTTCTGGCAGCAGCTCATGGGTGGCCTCTGCTAGTGTTGGTGTAGTCATGACTTCTGCTTCCCTTCCAGCCATGCTTCTGGGGGACATCCTAGCCTGGGGGCCGGTGGGGCGGGAGGGAAGCTGGGTGTCCCTGCTGAGGAGCTCACCTGTTTTTCTTTCTCTCCCTGTCAGGAAGGTGAAGCTGACCACAGTGGCTATGCTGGAGAGCTGGGCTTCCGTGTGAGTACCAGGCCACTCGACTTATGTTGCTATGCCCTGTGCGTCTTGGAATTAGGACACTCACTCAAGCTGTTCTCCGTGATGCTCGATGAACATCATCAGGGGCTGGGTCTCTGGGTACCTGTGCACATGCAAATCTGCCACTTGCTCAGTTACCAAACCCTTTCATATCCACTCTCTGGGAATCTTCCCAACAGCCCCATAAGGCAGCCCAGCTTTTTAAGAATTTATAACCTACCGAAGAGTTTAAATAGTATAGTAGACATATACTCTTCCCTTAGGTTCACCAAATATTACATTTGCTTTCTCTCTCTTGTAAATCATGTTTCCTTTTTTCTTTGCCTGTACCATGTAGGTTGCAAACATGACCCTTAGCATAACCACTGGCAAGGCTCCCTGGGAAACAGGTGGAGGTGGCAGGAGGTGCCAGGCGGCAGCAGAGGGCAGATGATGGGAAGCTGAGTTACGGGGCAGTCACAACAGTGGCCTTATCCCACCCACACAGCTTTAACTGGGTGGTCCTGCAGAGGCAGGGGTGAAGCCTTTCTCAAACCAACACTGACTGCTGGCTGCTCTTGGCCAGGTGGCTCTCTTCAGCTCATGGGTGCCCCTGAGGAACTGGGCAGAATTCTCAGCTGCCAGTACCCTAGTAGCTGAGGAGTGAGGGCTTCAGTCCTGAGGGGGTTTGTGCAGCACTCCTAGCTCACATCCCTACAGTGATCTCCGAGTAAAGGACACATCTTTGCTCACTGTTGGACTCATTATATGACTCTCCTGCTTCCTGTCTAGGCCTTCTCGGGCTCTGGCAATAGACTGGATGGAAGAGAGAAAGGGGTGGAGCCCAGCCCCTCCCCAATCAAGCCAGGAGATATTAAAAGGTAGGTCTGTCCTGGCTCTGCTCAGGTGCTTTGTCGTTGTCCAGGGAGGATCTGTGCCACCCTCCTGGGGTCAGGCAGCTTCACCCCAGTTCTCAAGACAAAGCCTGGGTCAGCAGGCCCCCAGGGGACTAAAACCATTACCTGCTTTCGTTGGTGAGGTGGAAGTAGTGAACCTTTTGGGTTCAACATGTCCCTCCTTCCACACAGTGCCACTCCCAGTACCACTGTGGTCCAGCCTCTCCATACCTCCAGTTCAGCCTCTTCTTGCCCCCAGTGGCTTTCCTAAGATGTGCATCTGATCAGATCTGTCTCTTACTCAAAACCTTTCTGGTCCCTATTTGGTGATCTGCCTGGTTTTCCTGTTTTATGACTTTGAATTACTAATCAGGTCACATTATCTCAGTTCCCCTGAAAGTTCCCTGAAGTGCTACCTCAGTTAGATGTGCTTCTGTTGCTGGGTCCAGGGACCCACAACAGACCCTTCCTCTGGTGGCCATCATGGCAGAGGCAGGGCTGAGGTGTGTCAGTTGTCTGTTATGTGTGTGAAATCAGAAGAATACTGGAGTAAGAGTCTTACTGCCTCAGGGGGTTCTGTGAAGCTCAGGACAGAGACAGTGAGGTCTTCCCAATTCTTCAGATGATCCCTCTCCATAGGCAGGTCCAGAGCCTAAAGTCCCTGGCCTTATACCCAATGTTGGTATCAACCAGGAAGCCAGTTACCTTCTGCTCCCCTCCTGGGAGGATGCCAGGAAGCACCAAAGGGCCCAGGTGGGGTGCAGCAACATGTTTTCTGCATTCCTTTTGACTGTCAAAAATGAATTTTAGTCCTTTTTTCCTGGAAATAACATTTCTCCTTGTCTCTCTTCTTACAGAGGAATTCCCAATTATGAGTTTAAACTTGGTAAGATAACTTTCATCAGAAATTCACGTCCCCTTGTCAAAAAGGTTGAAGAGGTGAGTGTATTTCCTTGGTTGGTAATGAGAAGTTTTATTTGCTAGTGATGACTAAGGTTCTTGCTATTCTGAGTAGGGGTGTGTATTATCCATTTTCACGCTGCTGATAAAGACATACCCGAGACTGGGCAGTTTACAAAAGAAAAGTTTAATGGACTTACAGTTCCACGTGGCTGGGAAGGCTTCACAATCATGGCAGAAGGCAAGGAGGAGTAAGTCACGTCTTACATGGATGGTGGCAGGCAGAGAGAGAGCTTGTGCAAGGAAACACCTCCTTGTAAAACCATCACATTACTATCACAAGAATAGCATGGGAAAGACCCACCTTCATGACTCAATTACCTCCCACTGGGTCCCACCCATAAGATGTGGGAATTCAAGGTGAGATTTGAGTGGGGGACACAGCCAAACCACATCAGGGTGTCTGCCATGTTTTCCCTTTCCTGGGGTCCCTCAGCTCCCTGTTGTGCTGTTTTTTTCTGTAGATACAGTGTGGGGTGTATGAAAGAGGACTTGCAGCATGGGGGTCAGGAGCTCTGTCTTGCTCTAGAGCCAACTTCAGGCTCTTATCATAGAACTGTGTGGCCTGGGTGGGCTTCATCTTCCAACTTGAACTTCAAATATAGGCAGCACTTTCTAGCTGAGCAGGGTGGTGGAGGGACAGAGGACGGCAAGGGCTCAGCATCCTGTAGACATGGGCACTTTGTGGGTGTGCAGCCAGGCCCAGCAGCTAGAATGCAGTCACCGCTGTGTGATGGGTTTTTCTAGAAAACCAGTGCTTCAGACCCATTGATTTCCTGGTTCATTTTCTCAAAGGATTGGACCCTTGAGGATCCAGGAGTAGGGCAGAGGACGATTTGCTACAAAGGACCCATTCAGGACCATTTGCTACATAGGACCCATCCCTATCCCATCCTGATTACTGAACTCTTCTCTCCAGCACTTGGGGTGGTTGGGGACAGAGACCACTGTGCAGTTTGTACACCTTGTCCTACTCACAACCACTTCTGGGCTCAGTGTTCAAATTGACACATGATTGGGACCTTCCAGGCTCAGAGGAGCTAACGTAGTGGCCAATCAGACCTCACCCTCCAGCTCCTCCTTCAGGCACTGTCCAGGCTTCACCAGCTACAGGCTGCCTTTCTCACTAAAAGCCAGTACCTGATTCAGACCTAAGGCCTCAGCATGGGACGTCCTCCAGGCTGACTGTGACCCAACTGTTGCAAATTCACAGAAGGTGGGAAAGGCTAGTGGGCACAGCAGACCTGTTTGACCATAAATATGTATTTAAGAAGTATATGTTTAAAGATGGGATTGAAGACATATTAGCTCTACTCCATCCTGCAGCCCCACTAAGGCTGTGGCAAAAGATCATGAGGTAAGATCAACGAAGAGGAGGCAACAAAAAGGCTTTGGAAGCTTCAGGGTAACTTCGTAGACCATAGAAAGTCTAGAGGCAGCTCTGTGTAGATTGTATGTAGATTGTAGAATTCTCAAAAGTCACCTCTGGAAATGAGGAACTAAAGACAGGCTTCTGTTACTAAGCAGAGTTGCATCATCCTCCTTCCCCCCACCCAGAAGGCTGGAGGCTCAACTTCTGGAAAAGGCATCACAGTAGGTCTCTAGACTGCTACCTCTGAGGTGAAGGCCACAGTCAGAAATCTTCCCATTTCAACATCAAAATAATAGAGGAGTTGTGGGAAGAACAACCAGAGAAATCAAAGGAGCAGAAATCATCAGGGAAAGTTTCCCCAAAGATGGGCACAAGTTTGCAGATTTGAAGGGTCCACTGAATTCTAGCAAAATGAATAAAAATAGCTCCACTTTGAGGCAAAGAAAGATCCTAAAGCTTCTGGAGAGGAACAGAGGCATCACCACGGATCAAGGACATCATTAGCCAGGCACCATGGCTCATGCCTGTAATCCCAACACTTTGGGAGGCTGAGGCGGGAAGATCATTTGAGCCCAGAAGTTTGAGACCAGCCTGGGCAATATAGGGAGACCCTGTCTCTACAGAAAATTTTAAAAATGAGCTGAGCATGGCGGCACACATCTGTAGTCTCAGCTACTTCGAGTCTGGGTTGGGAGCATCACTTGAGCCTGGGAGGTGGAGGCTGCTGTGAGCTGAGATAACACCACTGTATTCCAGCCTGGGTAACAGTAAGACCTTGTCTCCCAGAAAAAGGGACTTTGTCTTAGCAGGACATATAGAGGAAACTAGAAGATAGTAGAGCAATATCCTCAAAATTCTGAGGGGTTATGTTTTCCAAACTAAAATTCTGTTCCAGCTCTTAGGAGCTGGATTATGTCCCTCCAGTGTTTCTACGTTGAAGCCCAGTAACTCAGATAGGGCCATTTAAAGAAGCAATTAAGTTAAAATAGACCGTTAGAGTCGGCTCTAATTCAATCTGGTGTCTTTTAAGAAGAGGGAAATTTGGCCCTTTAAAAAGGGCCACGTGAGGACAGAGCAAGAAGACACGCATCTGCAGGTCAAGGAAGAGTGCCTCAGAGGAAACCAAACGTGCTGACACCTTGACCTTGCACTTCTAGCCCCAAAACTATGAGCAATAAATTTCTGTTGTTTGAGCCACCCTATCTGTAGCATTTTATATGGCAGCCTTAGCAGAATAACATACCAACCAGCCTATCAGTGAAATATAAGAGTAGAAAAAAGGATCTCACAAGACGATACTCTTCGTGCATCTTTTCTCAGGAAGCTCCTAGAAGGTGTCCCTCACTAAAATGAAGGAATAAGGTAGAAATAAGAAAGTCATAGAATCCAGGAAATAAGGAGCCCCCACTACCATGCATGGCACCTAGAGAAAGGCCAGTCCAGGTACAGCAGGGTGAAGGCCCAGGGAGACACAGCTTTGTCCAAACAGATGAACTCCATGTAATGCAGGCTGTGATTGAATGTATAGAGAAAGAAGCCAAACACAGTTATTGGCACCAGGATAAATGGAAGGCTGTGCAGCAGAGGAAGACTAAATGCAGCTGTGACTCAAATTTACATGAATGTCACCACATAAATACTAAATGGTGTTCTACTGCAGGTATGACATTCTGCAGTTGGTGGGGGAGTCAGGTGCAGGGATGTGTGTTGAACATTGCAGAATCGTCTTCTTCCTAGGGGAAAAGTCGAGATAATTCCTCAGACTGACTAGCAATAAAAGCATGTGAAAAAAATAATGTGCTGTTTTCAAAGTCTTGGAAAAAAGCAAGTCCTCTTCTGTTGATGGAAGAATAACTTAGTAAAATGTTTCTGAGGGCTGATTGGTCTCTATATATTAAAAGCATTAAAAATGTGTACATGCTTTGACCCAGGAATTTGAACTCTAAAAAAAATCAGAGCTGTATGCAAACACAATAAGCTGCTTACCACAGCAGTGTCCACTGGTAGAAAACTGGCTCTCTTACGTGATGGAATTCTTTTCTGCAGAATTCAGTTCTGTAGCCTTGGGAGTATACCAGATAGGAAGTTCATTGGCATGAGATTTCAGAATTAAGTAGGAAAACAGTTTCTATAAGCATGTACAGAAAAGCAACCTGAAATGTTATCTTTGGGTGGTGACCTTACAGATGATTTTTTTTTTTTTTCAGGCAGGGTCTTGCTCTGTTGCTTTGCCATCCAGGCTGGAGTACAGTGGCATATTCATAGCTCACTACAGCCCTGGCTCAAACCATCTTCCCATCTCAGCTTCCCAAGTAGCTGGGACCACAGGCACATATCACACCCAGCTATTTTTGGTAGAGATGGGGTCTCACTATGTTGCCCAGGCTGGTCTTGAACTCCTGGGCGCAAGCGATCCTCCCACCTTGGCCTCTCAAAGTGCTGGGATTACAGGTGTCAGCTGCCATGCCCAGCCTGAGACATTTCTTATGAGTAATGTGGATGGTACATGAGTCCACAGAATAAGGTACTTATTGTAAACCTCCAGGGAGTTTCTGAAAATAGTATCTTCTTTTCATACCTAGGATGAAGCTGGAGGCAGATTCGTCGCTTTCTCTGGAGAAGGACAGTCGTTGCGTAAAAGGGAAGAAAGCCCTAAGTGAGGACTGTTGGCTGATTGGAAAATAATAAAAGAATCAATTGCAACATCTTGGCTTTTAGTTACTGGCACTGACAGGGACGAGCCTCATCAGAGAATGCTGTTACTTAAGATTTATATAGAGTTACCTAGGAATTACCAAGTTTGACTTGGAAGTGGAGCAGCAGGACTTTGTAGTTGTATGCTTGATTTGGGGAAAAAGAAAGAGCTGTCCCTGAGGGCCTGTAGGCAGCTGCCTCCTTACCTCTTCATGTTTTCAGCTTCAGGGGGGCTCCCACTGCCTCAGTGGGAGCAATTCTGAGTCCCTAATTCTGTCAAAACCAGTGGAGGTGACTGAATTGTCTAACATGAAGTGTTCTTTCTCTTTCTTCACTAATTTTTTGTTTTCCTAGGTCAGTTGCATAGGTGTCAGTCTTTGGCCTAAAAAAGGGTTTAAACAGACATGTGTTCTATAAATAGTGGCTGTCCCACTACTGTGACTGCAATTTAAGTATTTGACAAAGAATGTTTCTATTTTTATTTTACATATTTTTTTCAAAAGCACCACTCCTCAGAAGAACTTGATCTGAAAGAGTTTGCACTTTTATTCTCATTTCATATGGACATAAGTGGCTCCTTAGTGAACCTGTTCATAGTGAAACAATTCCATGGAGAAGCAAACGTGAATGTTAGAATGAACAAATGCTAAAGAGATGTTCCTCTTTTCCTTCTATCCTACTCCCCCACTCCCAATTTTAATTTATTAAATCATCCAAGCTTCTGCTGGCCTGTCTTTATTTTTGATCAGTATTTATTTGGTCTTAGATCTTCACTTTCTGTAACGTGAGATCTTTTGACATGCTAATCTGATTATTTTAAATTTGTTCCCATGAGCCACTGTGCCTGGCCCCATTGGGAATAATTCTAAGTCAATGATTTCAAGTAAAAACAGGCAATATCACCGGGCGCGGTGGCTCACGCCTGTAATCCTAGCACTTTGGGAGGCTGAGGTGGGTGGATCACCTGAGGTAAGGAGTTCAAGACCAGCCTGGCCATCATGGTGAAACCCCATCTTTGTTAAAAAAAAAAAATTTTTTTTAAGGAAAAAAAAAAAACAAAACAGGCGGTATCTAAAGCCTAAATCTAAATGTTTGATTAGGTACTAAGACAGACTGGTGATTGGGCCTCTGACCAGGACTGAAGGAAGGCCTGTTGCCAGGTGCCCCGTGTTCCATCTCACCATTAGAAAAGTTTTCCCATCTCCTGGAGAAAGTAGGAAGAAACAAGGCTGCCTGATCCCTAGGTGGCAATGGCCAAGCTCAGCAGGGTCCCCCATAAGCCAGGGCTCACCCTGCTTGTAGGCATGGGGATCCTGTTCTGGTCAGGGCTCCTCCAACACTCCAGAGAGGAGAGGATGGTGGCCGCAGGGTCTGTCTACATGTCTTCAGTGAAGAGTGTCTGAATGTCATGATGTTCAGGACCTGGCCTGTGGCACAAGCCATCATCACTGGAAATAGGTGTGGTTTTGGAAGGTGTGAGCACTGTGGGGACTTACCTGACCTTCTGGTGACAAGGTCTCAGTTTTACTAGCAGAGGGAGAAACCCTCCTTGGTGGGTAGATTCATTTGCAGGATCACATCAGCTAACAAACTTGTCATTTTATGCATAATGAAGAATGTTACAGTACCTCTGGCTCGGGGTTTCCGTCTTCACTAAGCAACACCTGCTGCATATGCAGTGAAACCCCTGGTCCTTTGCTGGAGGCACACTCCCCTGCCTGGACCAGGATGGATTCCATTGCAGGGCTTTTTAATGACACAGTGGGGCCAGTTGGTGCACTGATCCTGGTCATGACTCCTGCACCCTGGCCTGCAGCCTTCCTCTCAGTGTCTTCTTTGGGCTTGGTCCTTGAGCCAGCTGCCTCAACAGCAGGACCCCTGGTAAAACTGCAGTTTTCTGATCCACCTCCAGGGAGTCTGTCCCAGTGTCATTCCTGCGACTGGCCCAGCAACTGGTTCCTCAGTAGACGATTTGTATCAGTGAAGTGAGGTGAGAGAACCTCTGCATAGGTATTGCAGGGCGTTTCTCCAAGCCCACCCGCCTCCTCTTGCCTTTGTTGCCTCTTGTGCATTGCTTTTTATAAATGTTCAAGCCAGGCGGGTGCTAATCCTAGCACTTTGGGAGGCCAGAGTGAGAGGATCACTTGAGGCCAAACTAGCCTGGGTAACTCAGCAAGACGCCCTCTTTACAAAAAAAAAAAAAAAAAAAAAAAAAAAAAAATTAAAAAATTAGCCTAGTAAGGCAATGCATGCTTGTGGTCCCAGATATTTGGAGTCCATGAGTTCAGGGTTGCAGTGAGCCATGATGGCGCCATGCCACTGCAGGTCAGCCTGAGTGACACGGCAAGACCCTGTCTGGAAAAATAAATAAGGTAAATGTTCCATGTCTCCTGCACCCTTTGAAGACAGCCTATAGATATCCAAGCCACTCCTGCCCCGCTCACCCGTGCTACACACCGCCTTTGACGGGCCATAGCCCGAGCTCCGATCTTCTCAGCCTCCACTTCAAGCCTGCGTTCCCTGGGGAGGGTATACAGCCCTAGACCTACCACTGCCCCAACACACGTCATGCCCAACCAACCTCGGTTACTTGTCGAGTTCACCTCCATCCTGAGTGGACGGTCGCTAAGGTGAGCTATAGACCTGGGAGGAGGTTCGCTGCCCCGACTTGATGCTCAGTATGTACTTTTGAAAATAAACCGGATTGTTGAGATTTCAAAAAATCTCATAAAGCTGCTGAAAAGAACTGGCCAGAGCCGTGAAGTTTTGGAGGTGGCTGACGTAAGGTGGCTGCGCGGCCCAGGATGCCCGCCTGGCCTGGGGTGGTGAGCGGCTGCTGTCGCGTTGGCCCCGCAGAACCCGCGTCAGGCCTAACCTCGGACTTAACCTGCTACCCCGCCCTACGCGCGCGCCGCAGCCGCCCTCTGTTGCTATTGGCTGCTCGTCCTGTGTGTCGGCGCTTCTCGAAGAGGCGGGGCGAGGATGTAATTGAACACGTCGGTGCTCATTGGTTCTGTCGTTGAACACCATTGCCGCTTTCTTCATTCTTCATTGGCTGGCGGACTGAGGGGGCGGGCTTGGCGCGCGGGTCGCCCAGACATGGCCGACTGCAGCAGCTGGCAGGTCAGTGTGCTCGCAGCCGGGGACCACCGGGGCTTTCCGGAGGGGAGGGGACGGGACAGGTTCGGGGCGGGGGCCAGCTCAGGTGTCGCCTCTTGCCGCAGCCGCCGCGCCCCTGCGAGGCCTATCGCGCCGAGTGGAAGCTCTGCCGCAGCGCCAGGCACTTCCTGCACCACTACTACGTCCACGGCGAGCGGCCCGCCTGCGAACAGTGGCGCCGCGACCTGGCCAGCTGCCGCGACTGGGAGGAGCGCCGGAGCGCGGAGGCCCAGGTGCGCCGGGAGGGGACGGGGCGGCGCTCGGGAGCGCCTTGCAGGGCCCAGCCTTCCCCACCCCTCCACGCCCCATGCTCCGCCACCGAGCCTAGGACTGTCGGGGTCCCTACCCTCCTCCTGCTTCCTTTCTGTTGAGAGATTGTGTAAATTAGCGTATCAGCAGGACGCTCAGAGGGCACTAAGGAGGCCTGTGAGGAGGGTGTAGCGGTTCAGAGAGGGAAGAGGGCAACCGTCCTATGTTAGGGTCGTTAGCTGGCCTGTGCGGGAGTCGATGTCTCTGAGTGCTGTGTGACCAGGAGCCATCCTTCAGCCCCGGTAGACACCGCTGAGAAACAGAGAAGGCCTGGGTTCCTGGAGCAGAGGGCGGGTGGAGTGTTGGAGAACGGTATCCCAGGGACCTGGCGGGCCTTGACAGGGAGTTTAAAGTGTGCTGGGAAGCATAATTTGATTTATATCTTTAAAAGGTGAGTCTGTTAGCAAAGTGTGGTGGCATGCACCTGTGGTCCCAGATACTTGGGGGTGAGGCGGGAGGATCGCCTAAGCCCAGGAGTTCAAAGCTGCAGTGAGCTATGGTGGCACCACTGCACACCAGCCTGGGCAACAGAAGGAGACCTGTCTCAGGAAAGAAAAAAAAAAAGTTCAATCTGTTTGCTAGGGTGTAGAGAGTATATTACAGGGGCAGAGAGACCGGTAAGGAGGTGGTTCTAGTTGTTTATTAGTCCAGCAAATATGTACTACATTGGGTGCTTTTGGAGATGCACGAGTGATAAGGAGAGTCTCTGCCCTCCTGGCACCCACACTCTAGAACACAGTGCTATGGACCCCTTGTGGGAGAGAAGATGGAGAGAAGCCAGCCAAAAGGTGCCAGGCTCATGCGGAGTGCCAAGAATCAGAATCAACAGGACTGATTAACACTTCAGCATTGTTAAGTGTATGCAGTGATCTGAAAGAGATAAACTGACGTAGAAACCAGACTGCTGTATAAAAGAAAGTGATGACTATTCCATAGTATGTGAAGGCCAAAAAAATGGGAGAAAGCTCACAGCCTATATAGCACGAGATTGATACATTTAGTGTATATTTATGTGTATGTGTGTATAAAGAGCTCTTACATAGCAATACGAAATGTAGGGATTATTTCAGAATGGAGAAATGGGCAAAGAACACAAAGAAGCAATTCATTAAAAAAGAAAGCCAGCTGGGCATGGTGGTGGGCACCTGTAACCTCAGCACTTTAGGAGGCCAAGGCAAGAGGATCGCCTGAGCCCAGGAGTTTGAGACCAGCCATGGGCAACATGGTGAGACTCCATCTTTATAAAAGTAATAAAAAAGATTAAAAAGCCTGGGCATGGTGGCTCACACCTCTAATCCTAGCACTTTGGGAGGCCAAGGTGGGCAGATTACCTGAGGTGAGGAGTTCAAGACCATCCTGGCAACATGGCAAAACCTCATCTCTACTAAAAATATGAAAAATAGCCAGGTGTGGTGGTGCACGCCTGTAATCCTAGCTACTTGACAGGCTGAGACAGGAGAATTGCTTGAACCTGGGAGGTGGAGGATGCAATAAGCCGAGATGGCACCACTGCACTCCAGCCTGGGTGACAGAGTAAAGCTCCATCTCAAAAAAAAGAAAAAAAGAAATGGCAGGTGTCAGGTATATAAGTCTAAATGACAGTAAAAGCAGGTTTTGCCCAGCACAAATTCGGAAGTGTTGATAGGGGTTTGAAGAATTCTGGGTAGTTATGCAGTGTTGGGAGTGTCAGGTGTTCTGATTATCTAAATGTCAGATGCATAACTTTGACCCCTAAGTTTTACTTCTGGAACTTTATCCTAGGGAAGTAATTGGATAACAGTGTAGTTAAAAGTTCAGAATGCTCATTATGTTTTTGATACTGCAAAAGCTGAAAACAACCTAAATTTCACTAATGGAGATTTGATCAAATAGCTTTTTCCACCAAGTGAAATACTGGATAGCCTTTGAAAAGAATGGTCAGTCATCTAGCTGGGTATGGAAAGGTGCCCACAGTGCATTGTTGGGTGAAAAAAGTAGGAAGTAGACTAGCCTGGCAGAAGATTGTCCCATCATTAGGGTAACGTAAGTTAGCTCTAAAATTTGGACCAGAAAGGGAAGCTGTTAACTGCCACACTGGGAATGGACGTTTGGGAATCTTTCATATTCTGTGCTGTATTTCTGATATCTTTCTAGACAAGATCAAAATATTTTATTTGAGGCAGTAGAGCTTGAACAAAGACACGTAGACAGATGAAATTATCTGTATAAAGAGGCTCACATAGCACCTGATACCTACCAAGGGCCCACAGCAAAGGTCACTCGTGTCGTGATACACTGCCCTGTGTCTGTATTAGGAGACAGTAACCAAGAGAAGCTGATGGGTTGAGTGGCACTTGTGGCACCACTCAGGTGGACGGTCTGTCTGTTCCCACCCTTCCAGGACACCCTGGACATGTATTTCTTCGCTGTCTTCCTCCTTTCTTACCATACTCCTCCCTGCAGCTCCCCCACAGCTGCTCTTTCAGACTCCTCTCTCCTCTCCACGCAGCACTCCCAGGCTTATTTTCAGCAAGTGAGTCTGCCCCAAACTCACGAGGTCAACTGAAGCCATTGAACCCTGAGGCCCAGGAGAAGATATTTTAATATTCCTCAAATTATGATGATCTGTTCAGTAGTTTTTCACAGTAGCTTGTGAGAAAAAAATGATCTGATCTCTGTGTGCTAATATGGAACAATCACCGAGGTATAATAGGTAGAAGCAGCTGAGCTGCAGAGTGGTGTGTACCATAGGCCCCTGCCTGTCCAGCTGTGTTTCAGAGGGTGATGAGAAGGGGAGGTGCAGGGGTCTTGAGGGTGCTCGGAGCCCTGGGGGAGTGACTAGAGTCTCATTTGCACAGCGATCCCTCTGTGAGAGCGAGCGGGCACGAGTCCAGGCTGCACGGAAGCACATCCTGGTGTGGGCCCTGAGGCAGAGCCCCCCTGCAGACTGGCATCTCCCTCTGCCGCAGGAGAAGGATGAGTGACAAGCACCCCTGCCATTGGCCTGTGCAGCTTCCTCCCTCGGTCTGTTTCAAGTTGCCATTGCACAGCCCTGGGGACTGTGACTAGCCTACACAGTGTAGTGGCTCACTGTCAGCTCTTGCTGGGCTTGGAACACGGAGCAGGACATTGCTAGCCCTACTTGCCCGCCCCTTACCTGCATGCGGGGCGCCCTGACACTGCGATGCTCTGCTGGACAAGTGTACTCCTCCAGAGCTTCCAGGAGGCCAAGCAGGTACCTGTGAGCAGCCGGGTCGGGCTGGGCACAGTAGCATAGGAGATGGCGGTCCTGAGGTCTGGGGTTCTCAGGTAAACTCCTGAAGGGGGTAGCCCTGCACAGGTGGGTCATAATGAGGTAGCTAAACAGTTGTGCCACTGTGAATGCCTTTGCTAGTCCTTGGGAAACCGCCTGCCACGTCCTGATTTGGTGAGCATTGTGAGTGCTCACCCTGTGCTCCGGCCCACTCACTTAGTTCTACTGCATGTGTAGGCGGGTGTGCCGAGCAGGCAGGGCTCGCTGGCCCTTCTGCACCAGCAGGCTTCTCTTCTTCAGCTCCCAGGTCAGCCCCTGGAGACTCTGGTTTTTAAGAAATGGCACACAGCTACAGAACACACAACCTTGCATGAAGAGGGCTTGTGGACTCGGCTTAAGAAATCCAAGCCCAAGACATGTGGAATTAAGGACTCCTTCCCTCAAAGTTTCCCCGGTGGTTAATGTATAAAAAGCTGTTTCATTTGATTTCAAATAGAGCTGAAAATTAAATTTGCATTTGTTAGATTTCACATATAACAGTGTTGTACCTGGACAGTTTTAGAATTTTGTAAATTTGCTTACTCTCTTGTAGGTGTTTTAAAATGTATGAACCACCAAAAACACTGTTTCTCAAAGAAGTCTCTTTGTTACTAAGAATGGTTTTGTATCCTCAGCAGGCCCTGTTGTATGATGCTGAGGGCTAGGCTGGCTCCGTGCCCAGCACCCTCCCTGCTCTCTTCCTGGACACAGGCAGCAAGTTGAACATCTTTTAATTTGTTCTTTGGGGCAGAATAATCGATCACTTCAGAAGGGTGTCCATTAAAGAATAGTATTTCCCTGCTTGAGTGTGTTTTCTCCTGTGCTCCCTAAGAGCCCCTTTCTGTGTCTGCGAACGGTGGTGGTGGGTAGGGGGTGCTCATGGGATCCCAAGAGCAGGAGCATCTAAAGAGGAGCCAGCATTCCCCGATCATCAGGGGAATATTGATGTGTCAGAGGCAACCAGGGTGCCTCCAGCCTGGCTGTGGCTAGTTTAATAATGAGCATTTCCAGCCAGTGAGGGAAGAGAGGAAGACTGCTAGAGATCGACACGGTTTTTCTCACTCTTAAACACAGGGAAGGGGCATCTGAATTTGCAGTCTGCGGTAATCCCAGCACTTTAGGAGGCCGAGGTGGGTGGATCACTTGAGGTCAGTAGTTCGAGACCAGCCTGGCCAATATGGTGAAACCCTGTCTCTACTAAATATGCAAAAATTAGCTGGGTGTGGTGGCACCCACCTGTAATCCCAGCTACTCGGGAGGCTAAGACACGAGAATCGCTTGAACCTGAGGCAGAGGTTGCAGTGAGCTGAGATCACGCCAGTGCACTCCAGCTTGTACAACAGAGTGAGACTTCACCTCAAAAATAAATAAATGAATTTGCAGTCTGCATGTGATGCCTGGGATTGCAGCAGCTACCTTGGGGTTCCTGGGGCAAGGCTGGAGAGTGCAGCAAAGGCCTGGGCATGTCAGCCAGCACCCCAGCCCATGAGGGGCCTCCCCCTCAGTACAGCCATGCTCCCTGCCACCTGCTTGTTTAGCAAGGTATACAGTGTGTGGCTGCATGCTCTGTTAGAAAGCATTAAGTCCTGCCTCTATAGTGCGACTGTCATATTATTTTGCCTTTCTTCACTCCTCAAGTTCCACATCAACAGATAATCTCCCTGGACAGGATGTTCCTGCCTTTGTTCCTGTGTCAATTCCTTCACAGCATTTGAGTGTCCACATGTTGGACAGGGTTTGAGGCTTACAGACCACAGTTTTGAAATGGACAAGTAGTCTTCAAAGAGTTTCTGTTGTAGTTTGGGGGAAAGACAGGCATTAAACCTCGATAAATAGGAATTTAAAATGGTGGCTGGGTGTGGTGGCTCACGGCTGTTATCCCAGAACTTTGAGAGGCTGAGGTGGGAGGATTGCTTCAGCTCAGGAATTTGAGACCAGCCTGGGCAACATAGCAAGACCTCATCTCTACAAAAAAATACATGCATTTGTAGTTCTAGCTACTTGAGAGGCTGAGGCTGGAGGATCACTTCAGGAGTGATCCCAGGAGTTTGAGGCTGCAGTGAGCCATGATTGTGCCAGTGCATTTCAGCCTGGGTGACACAGTGATATCCTGTCTCAAAATAAGTAAAAATAAAATGGTGATCATTTCTGCAGCAGTTTGGATAATTTTTTTTATGGTGGTGTTATGAAGAAAATGAATACTGTAGTAAGAGCAGTATCTTTCGAACTTTTTAGACAGTAGCTAGGCGTGGTGGCTCACACCTGTAATCTCAGCTACTTGGGTGGCTGAGGCCAGAAGGATCACTTGAGGATAGGAGTTTGAGATTGCAGTCAGCTATGATCATGCCACTGCACTCCAGCCTGGGCAACACAGCAAGACCCCATCTCTAAATAAATAAATATTTTAAAAATAAAAATAAATGTTTTGGATAAAACCCCGCAGAAATAATAAATATTTTACATTATCTGGCATAGACTGTTGTGTACAGTTTATTGTTGAAATACAAAACAATATCCATACTGTATGTGATATAGTGCCATTTTCAGTAACTGCTATACACATAGCAACTCAGATGAAACTCAAGGACATTATTCAGAGTAAAAGCCAATCTTGAAAACATACACGTAGCATGATTCCATTTGTGTAACATTGGTGAAATGTAATTATAGAGATGGAAAACAAAGGTTATCTGGGTTAGGTTAGGGATGGTGGGGGGTGGGTCACACGAGGGAGTCCTCTGGTGTTGAAAACCGTCTGTGCAGCCTGACTGGTGGTTACACAGGGCTACACATGATGTTAAAACTGTGTAGACTTAGGTATGCAAGGGAGTGCAGATACAGCTGGGGAAATTGAACATGACCTGTAGACTGTGCCAATGTCAAGTTTCTGGGTCCTGACACTGTACTATAGTGTGTAAGGTGCTAACCTTGGGGGAGGCTGGGGCAAGGGTATGCAGGACCTCCCTGGACGACCTCTCATGCAACCTCCTGTGAATCTTTAATTACTTCACAATAAAAAGTTGAAAACAAACTGTCGGCTATGACCTACTGAACTGATTTTACAACCTAACGGATGAAACTTACTGTTTTCAAACGGACTGTTGTCGGCTGGGCGCGGTGGCTCACACCTGTAATCCCAGCACTTTGGGAGGCCGAGGCGGGCAGACCACAAGTTTAGGAGATCAAGACCATCCTGGCTAACATGGTGAAACTCCATCTCTACTAAAAATACAAAAAATTAGCCAGGTGTGGTGGCACGTGCCTGTAGTCCCAGCTACTTGAGAGGCTGAGGCGAGAGGATCACCCAGGCTATGGAAAGGACAGTCTTTTCAACAAATGGTTGGTGCCTGGAAACTGGATATCCACAAGAGTAAAGGTGGAACCTTACCAAAAATCATATACAAAAGTTAACTCAATATTGACCTAAGTTGTAAGAGCTTAAAATTAAATATAGGGAATGTCTTCACAACATTGGATTTGTAGCAGTTTCTTGGATATGACACCAAAGTCATCAACATTAAAATAAAAAATAGGCAAATTGGTCTTCATGAAAATTAGAGGCACTAAATTTCACATAAAAAGACACTATTGGCCGGGTGTGGTGGCTCATGCCTGTAATCCCAGCACTTTGGGAGGCTCAGGTGGAAGGATCACTTGAGCCCAGGAGTTCAAGACCAGCCCGGGCAACACAGTAAAACCCTGTCTCCATTCCTTCTAGAAAGAAATTTTTTAAAAAGACACTATCAGGCAAGTCACTATGGATCATGTCTGTAATTCCAGCATTTCGGGAGGCTGACACAAGGGAATTGCTTGAGACCAGGAGTTCAACACCAGCTTGGACAACACAGCAAGACCCCGTCTCTACAAGTTTTTTTTTTTTTTTTTTTTTTTGTTCTGCCCATCTTCAAGGTAAGAAGACTTTAGGCCACTACAAGTTTTTTTAAAAAACAGAAAGGTAGCTGGGGCATGCTTAACTGTAGTCCTAGCTACTCAGGAGGCTGATGTAGGAAGATTGCTTAAACCCAGGAGTTTGAGGTTACAGTGAGCTATGATTGCACGACTATACTCTAGCCTGGGTGACAGAGCAAGATCTTATCTCTTAAAAAAAAAAAAAGACACTTACCGACAGAATAAAAAGGCAATCCTCAGAATGGGAGAAAATATTTGCAAATCATATATCTTATAAGGGATTAATGGAAGTATAGAGAACTCCTAAAACTCAATGAGAAAAAAAAAATTTGAAAATAGGCAAGGGGCCAGGCACGGTGGCTTAGGCCTGTAATCCCAGCACTTTGGGAGGCTGAGGTGGGCGGATCACCTGAGGTCAGGAGTTTGAGACTGGCCTGGCCAACATGGTGAAACCCTGTCTCTACTAAAAATATAAAAATTAGCCAGGTGTGGTGGCATGCACCTGTAATCCCAGCTACTTGGGAGGCTGAGACAGGAGAATTGTTTGGACCTGGGAGGTGGAGGTTGCAGTGAGCCGAGATTGCACCATGCACTCCAGGCTGGGTAACAGAGTCAGACTCTGTCTTTAAAAAACAAAAAACAAAAAAAAACAGGCGCGGTGGATCATGAGGTCGGGAGTTCAAGAGCAGCCTGGCCAAGATAGTGAAACCCTGTTTCTACTAAAAATACAAAAAATTAGCCGGGTGTGGTGACAGGTGCCTGTAATCCCAGCTACTCAGGAGGCTGAGGCAGGAGAATCACTTGAACCCGGGAGGCAGAAGTTGCAGTGAGCAGAGATCATGCCACTGCACTATAGCCTGGGCGACAGAGTGAGACTCCATCTCGAAAAAAAAGGAAAAAAAAAGAACCCTTTCTGAGGCTATGATCCAACCCACTGGGGAAAATGGCTGTATTCATACACTGGGCCTGTACTGCGACAGGCTGAATTGCGTCCCCTACAGTTCCTATGCTGAGGTCCTATCCATATGCCCTCCCACTCCCCCCACCCCATTACCTCAGAATGTGACTGTATTTGGAGGTAGCAACGTCAGAGACAGTTAAGTTATGAGGAGGTCATTAGGTGAGCCCTATTGCAGTATAACAGGTGTCTGTGTAAAAAATTAACATGGACTGTGGGATGACCATGTGAAGAAAGGCAGCCATCTGCAAGCCAAGGGGAAAGGCTCAGAAAGCAAGCCTGCTCGTACCTTGGTCTTAGGCGTTCTAGCCCCCAGAATTGTGAGAAAATAAATTTCTGTTGTTTAAGCCACGTTTTTTATGGTACTTTGTAATGGCAGCATGAGCAGATTAATCCATTCACCATTTCAGACTAAGCATATGAGACAGTCTGCTGCCCCAGCCAGGCTTCACACCCTCTTGGGGGCCACGGCATCTTTGTTAACTAGTATGTCCCTGTCTTGCTTCACTCTCTTCTGCCTCCCCACAACTCCAGCTGAAAACACCAAGGTGGCTCTTTAGTCTGTCCCCACCGGGCAGGCCCTGCTTCTCTGCACACTTTTCTAGCTGGCAGTGTCCTGCACATCCTTTCCCAACATTCCTCTGTTACTGTGACTCCTGTTGGTGGTATTTTCACTATACCTTTGCGATCTTCCTTTTTTTGAGATGGAGTCTCACTCTGTTGCCTGGGCTGGAGTGCAATGGCGCAATCTCAGCTCACTGCAACCTCCGCCTCCCAGGTTCACACAATTCTCCTGCCTCAGCCTCCGTGTAGCTGGGACTACAGGCACACACCACCACACCTGGCTAATTTTTTTGTATTTTTAGTTGAGACAGGGTTTCACTATCTTGCCTCCCATTTCAGAGCAGCAGTTGATGTCTTTGTAATCCTGTTCCCATTACCTGGTGAGGGATAGCATCTGTCACCCCAGTCCATCTCAGGTGAATTACTTTTTTAATTCTGGCTGGGCTTGGTGGCTCATGCCTGTAATCCCACTGCTTTGGGAGGCCAAGGCAGGTGGATCACTTGAGGTCAGGAGTTCAAGACCAGCCTGGCCAACATGGCAAAACCCCATCTCTACTAAAAATACAAAAATTAGCCATATGTGGTGGTGCATGCCTGTTATCCCAGCTAGTTGGGAGGCTGACGCAGGAAAACCGCTTGAACCAGAGAGGCAGAGTTTGCAGTGAGCTGAGACGAGTCACTGCACTCCAGCCTGGGCAACGGGGTAAGGCTCTGTCTCAAAAAAATAAATAAATACAATAAATAAATAATTCTGACACAAGACAAAGGAGCATTTTGATTAAACCAGTATTTATTGACAGCATGCCTGATTCTGTGGAAAGCAGACTTGAACCCTGGTCATTCCTACTCTCAGGGGCAGCATGTTAAGGATGGCTGCCTGCAAGTCTATCTCTTAAACTCCACTTGTGCATACACCTTGGTGATGTCACTGTACCTGCCTTCAGGGGGCTGGTAGTTAGGGATCGGTGGTGTGTAATGTGGCCCTTCCCTCTCAAAGGGGAACAGGTTGGAATCCCGCTTGATGGCCTCAGCATGGAGCTTCGGGGACTCAAGTCGTAGTTCCTCCAGAGCTTCCTGCTGGGCTTCTAGCATGGCCCTGATGGTGTCCCTCTCCATCTCATGCTCTTGCTGCTTGTACAAGGACCACTTCTTCAGAAGCAGAGCTCTCCGCTCAGTCTCCTCAAAGGAGAGCTCCACCTGAGGCCTCTGTCTGCAAAGAAGCTCAGGGTTACCAACCTCACTGGCATGGAAGTCTGTGACTGCAGCTGACACAAGTATCCCCATTGCCAGACACAGACTGGACTTAGGAAATAAAACAAGTTTGGAACAAATTAAGAAATGGAATGTTGAATGTGGCTGCAGCTGCAACTGATGCTGGGAACCAAGGTCATTTGCTTTCTGTCAGAAGAACAGATGGTCTGAGGAGACTATGGTAGCACTTCCTCTGCCCCAGGCAAATACTACCTTCGGTGAGAGGTGACTTTGACACCTGCCCCTTTTTAGATGGTGTACACTGCTTACAAAAGGGCAGCAGGAGCTGCTAACCCTGAAGACAGTCCAATCCCAACAAATACCAACTAAAGGTATCTGCACGATAAAACAAGAGGCCAAGGGTTTTCTGTCTGGATGAGGCTAGAGCTTCAGACTCAAGGACCAAGTGATCAGAAACAGCCAAGACTCCTCATGCATGACAGTGACATGAACTCCAGAGCAGTGCTTAAGCATCTGGCCTGGATGATCAGTTGTCTTAAGTTCTTTCCCACCTAGAGCCATTTAAAGTACCACCCAAGAATGCTTTCTCTTGCTCCCAAAAGGAGCAAGAACTCATCAGGGCCTAGGCAGCTCAAGCCTACTGACCCATTACTATCACAGGTGTGAACTACAGACACAACTACCTGAAGTTGATAGAACTCCTTTGCCCTGAGGACTTCGTCCCTAGAGAATGATCCTTACCTTGCTTTATCCAAGAACTTTATAGGGGTAATAAAATCTTCAATAGGAATTAGCTCTTGACTAGCCTTTTCCAGTTTTCGGATCCTCCTTTTCAAGCGGTCCTTTACTGCTTGGTCTTTTTTTAGGATCTACCTTCTTCTTCTTTCGAATAGGTTCTGATCTAATAGATAAAAAACATTAAATATTTTCCTCTTCAGTCTCATGAACCTACTGAGAGACAAGATGGTAAGTACCCCATATTGAGCTCTCCACCGGGGGAGGGAGCTGTGTGTGACTGACTCAGTGTGGTGAGGAGGTAGGTACTCCACCCCAGAGTACTTGTGAAAACTGTGTGGGTGCCATCAACTACAAGAAACAGTACAAAAGCAGCCAGGGGTGGTGGCTCACGCCTGTAATCCTAACACTTTGGGAGGCCGAGGCGGGCGGATCACGAGGTCAGGAGTTCGAGACCAGCCTGGCCAACGTGGTGAAACCCTGTCCCTACTAAAAATACAAAAATTAGCCAGGTGTGGTGGCACGCACCTGTAATGCCAGCTTCTCAGGAGGCTCTTGGGAGGCTGCGGCACGACAATCACTTGAACCTGGGAGGCGGAGGCTGCAGTGGGATGAGATCATGCCACTGCACTCCAGCTTACACAACAGAGTGAGACTCTGTCTCAAAAAAAAAAAAAAAAAAAAAAGTACAAAAGCAACGAGGGGCATCAGGGTATAAATTTAGGGGAAGTGTTCATCTTTAGTGCTGGGATTCAGGTGTCCCTTGGGATTACATTGAAAAGTGAAAATACCAAACTGTTGGATTAGAAGCTCATTACGATTAAAATTGATTTGTGGGCCGGGCCAGGTGGCTCAGGCCTGTAATCTCAGCACTTTGGGAGGCCAAGGTGGGGGTATCACCTGAGGTCAGGAGTTTGAGACCAGCCTGGCCAACATGGTGAAACCCCATCTCTACTAAAAACACAAAAATTAGCCAGGTGTGGTGGTGGGCACCTGTAATCCTAGCTACTTGGGAGGCTGAGGCAGGAGAATTGCTTGAACCCAGGAGATGGAGGTTGCAGTGATCTGAGATCACACCACTACACTCCAGCTTGGACGAGAGTGAGACTGTCTCAAAAAAAAAAAGAATAATCAAATCCTCTACCATCAAGACTGACTGAATCAAGAGATTCAGAAAGAGTCGAGAGTGCCAGGTGGAAATACCTTTAATACCTGCACATTCCCCCACACTCTCCAGGGCCTCAGAATGGGCAGGGAAGAGGAAGGCTCATGGAGAAACAGTAATTTAAGCTGTGCCCTTTAAAACACGCAAGAGGCTGGGCACGGTGGCTCAGGCCTGTAATCCCAGCACTTTGGGAGGCCAAGGTGGGCGGATCACGAGGTCAAGAGATGAGACCATCCTGGCCAAAATGGTGAAACCCTGTCTCTACTAAAAAATACAAAAATTACCTGGGCATGGTGGCGTGCGCGCCTATAGTCCCAGCTACACGGGAGGCTGAGGCAGGAAAATTGCTTGAACCCAGGAGGCAGAGATTGCAGTGAGCGGAGATTGTGCCACTGCACTCCAGCCTGGCGCCTGGCGATAGAGCAAGAGTCTGTCTCAAATAACTAACTAACACACAAGAACCCCTTCAAGGAGATTACTTATTGAAACTGCCCAAATTTTAAAAATTACAAACAGCAATCTATGGTATGGAAAAGGCTGAAAAGACAAAAGCAACGGCCTACATTTAACTGAGAAACTTTGTAGGGTGTTAACTTTGCAGACCCCACATCCAGCAGTCTGCACCCCCAGAGATCAGGCCCGCGGTTGAATTTTACCTCATGGGAATAAGTTCCCAGAAGGACAACAATGAAGCTCGCTGGTGGGCGTCCCTAATCTGCGTCTGCCAAGTTCCCGGAAGCCTGAAACATACAAGAGTATGTATAAATATCTGATTCTCGAGGGCCGGCGCAGTGGCTCACGCCTGTAATCCCAACACTTTGGGAGGCTAAGGCAGGTAGGTGGATCACGAAGTCAGGGGCTCAAGACCAGCCTGGGCAACACGGTGAAACGCCATCTCCTAAAAATATAAACATTAGCCGGGCGTCGTGGCACGCGCCTGTAGTCCCAGTTACTCCGGGGGCTGAAGCAGGATAATTGCTTGAACCGGGGAGGCAGAGGTTGCAGTGAGCCGAGATCGTGCCGCTGCACTCCAGCCTGGGCGGCAGAGCGAGACTCCGTTTCAAATAAATAAATAAATAAAACCCACTTCACAGGAAAAGAAAAAATTACAACGCCCCCGAACCCGGGGCACTTGTAACTAGGTGTGACAGCAAGGTCAACGTGGGAGAGCTTTCAAAATCTTTCGTTCACACCACTGAGACTTGGGCAGGACCCCTGCTCGCCAGGGTGCTCAGATTGTTATCCATGAGAGTCACGATCACGTGGCTCATCCCTGAGATATTCATGCACTGGGAGGTGAGCAGAGGCAGAAGCAAGTCCCGGCCCACAGACGCGGAAACCCCGTATGCGTCCTGGGCACTCCGCTACCCGGCCGCCGTCCGCACTCACCCGCTCGTGGGGCGCAGAACTAGCGAGACGCCTCGCAGCACGGAGGTAGTCATGGCCACTGTTGTCGTTTCCGGGCGTACGCCCCTCCACAGTCCGGCCCGCGCTGCCTCCTGCTGAGGTCCCGCCGCCCGGCGCTCCGGCGTTCCGGCTGCGGGGGCTGGGACGCGCCTGTCCCCGCCCCCGACGCAGCCCCGCCTCGGGCGTCCGCGGCGCACACTCGGGTGCCTCGCGCTTCGCGCGGCTCGGAGTCCTGCCTTCCGTCCCCGCCCTGGGCTGCGAGCGCGCTTCTGCAGCGGGCACAGCCCCGCCAGCCAGCTCCTAAACGGTTGGTCGGTCTGCGCCCTCGCGCGAGCCTCGGCCCTACAGTGCAGCCGGAGTGGCCAGGGGGCGGTCCCTCTGCTCGTCGGAGTCCAAATGTTCACGTCTATGCAAACGCCCCTGATCTTACAATAATGCGCCCGCCCCAGCCTCCCCCAACCAGGGTTGGCTCGTTCCCCGCATTCGGCGAGTCCGAAGCCCGGGTCGCATCCCAGCGCCGGCGTGGAGCCTGGCGCTCGCGAGATGCCCAATAGCGCGTGTTGATGAATGACGGAAGCTGGTTAATAAGTCAGACTCAGACTGGCGAGGCAGAGGTGGTGACGGGCCGTCCACGCCACTTGGGCCCCGCCTGTCTCTGCGGCCGGCCCGGGCTGCAACTCCAGGCCCCGCTCGCTGTCCGCTGTCCAGGCGAACCGCCCCTTCTTGGGCGGCCGCGCCCGGGCCCTACCCCGAAGCCCCTGCCCACCGAGGAGCCGGGGCGGCCCAGTCCGCGTGGGGAGCGGTTTCCCGCCGGGGCGATTTGGCAGGTGCGCGCCGTGACTTCCGGCGTTGCCCGGGAGCCGCCTGAGGAGGAGCGGCGCAGGGGATGCGGCTGTGGTGGCGGCGGCGGCGGCCGAGCGCGGGGGGCGGCTGTGGCGGCGGAGGGGGCGCGGGCCGGCGATGGCGCGGCGGCCCTGAGGGCGCGGGGCGGGCGGCGGCCGGAGGGCGGGCGGCGCGGGAGGAAGCGGCGGCGGTGGCTCCATGGCCCGGGCGCGCTGAGGGACCCGGCTCTCGCCTCAGCCCGGCGGCGGCGGCGGCGGCCGAACAATGAAGCTCCTGAAGCCGACCTGGGTCAACCACAATGGTGAGTGCGCGCAGGGGTCGCGGCAGCCGAGCTCGGAGTCGGGTCCGGGACTGGAGTCGTGTCGGGGTCTGGAGTCGTGTCGGGGCGTGCGCAAGCCCTGCCTGCCTCTCCCCTGACGCCCGGTACTCCGTGCCCAAACCAAGCAGCCGGCGGGAGCGGACTTTGTCCTCAGCGCGGGGAGGCCGGTGAGCCCCAGCACGTGCTCCGGGTTGACCGCAGCGAAGGCCATCTTCGCCGCGGGCCCTGGTTCTGAGCCTTCCGCTGTCCACCTGTGGTCCTTGGAGGGGCCGCGGCCTGGAGCCCAGGAGCGAGCCTCGGTGCCGGCCAGTTCCTGCCACTGGTCTGCATCGTCCGGGAAGTGCTCAGATGGTCCCGAAGGTGAAAGCGGGACGAAATCCCCCTTGTGGGCGTTCAGTAGCAGGGTGAAGATCTGAAATCTGCAAGAGGGGCGATTACTGCCCCTCTGGATCTGGTGACAGTGCCCCGAGTTGGGGAATTGTGGTCCCTGAATAGGAGGTCTTAGGAGGGACCACGCCGAAGGATCCACGGTTAATGCTGAGCTGGGACATCAGGCGGATAAGGCACAGGTGTGTTCTAAGAGGGTGTGTTCTAAGAGAGGGTCTTCCTTAGCTCTGCGGCAGTGGCCTCAAAGCACACCCTTGGGGAACAGACTCATCCACCCTGTATGTTGACTCTGATACAGAGAAGCCAGTGGTAACCAGTTTCGTCATAGTTCTGCCTTGTTGGCAGAACTACTGCAGGAGTTGGTGTTTGCTGCCCAGGGAGATGAAGAAAGCGCGCTCCCCCCTCCTCCTCACCACTCTGCTGACAGCACTAGCACAGAAGGCAACCCAGGGAGGCTCCTCCAGCCCAGGGCCTGATTCTGGCCTGTCTCTGACTGCTGACAGGCAAAGGGTCACCCTGATGCTGTCTTGTTCCTCATTTCTACTTTGCAATGCGACTAGAGGGTGCTACTGTTTTCTTTAAGAGCAAGAAGAATAGATACGTGAACATGCAGCTTTTTCGTTTTGAACTTGGTCCTAGGATGCTCTCTAGTACCACAACTAAACAATTGATAATGTCTGTGTTCTCCTCCTACCACCTCTCTCCCCTTCCATCTTCTTATGTGTCATCTTTCCCATTTTTTCAGGGATTAGGTGAGGTCATGTGTTTCTTTTGAAACCGTTCATCCTGCGTTAACCGGATAGATTTCCTGTATCACTGTCTCTGTGCTTTGCCTTGCATGGAAGGGGTGGGGGTACTTCCCATACACCCCCAGGATAGGAACTGCCTCAGTCCCCTCTGTATACCCTGCTGCATTGAGCAACCTCTTCCACATGATGAGTATGTGAGAAATACTGGCTAAAATGGCTAAGAAAGCTGAAGTTTTCATAATTTTGTCAAGATGAAGTTTTACTGTGCATGAAAGCAGAAGCCTTGTTTTAGTTTCATTTCTCCTGTTGATCTCCAAGAGCATTTCCTGATGTGTACTGTGCAGATCTTTCCCTGGAGAACTGGGCAAATGTTGTAATGATGAATTATGATGCTTGTGATTAGGAAAGGAAAAATGTTAGTATGAACTAGTTTACTGTGTGAAGGTCTGATGGAATTTTTATTTTAAAATGCTTTACATAAGTCAGTTTGTGTGTATAGTCTACCCTTCTCCAGCCTGTCTACTACTGTCTATCATATAACTTGTTCCTTTTTGTTAAGCTCCTTTGTAGGCCAAAAGTTTTATGCTATGTAAACATAAGTAAGTTAACATGCTTTAGGTACAAATGAACGAGAGACTACACTAAGATCAGCCAAGCAGCCAAGTGCCTCAGCCTGGCGGAGCAAGTGCAATAATGGCCCTTGTTGCTGAGGGCCTCTCCACAGCCCTAGAATGGAGCATGATAATATCTGCTCTACCTACTTCATAGTATGCTTGTGATAGTCAGTTGGGGGCGTAGATATAAAAATGCTCCCCAAACTAAAGTGCTTTAGAAATCCGAGATAATAACTAATAATAAAAAGATATGGACACTCTGGCAGGATGGGATTTAACTTCTTTTAAACTTGTTCTTTGTCAAATTTCTTTTCTTTTAAAATCTCATGGAATGTTCAGAAGGACTGTCAGAGACAAATTACCACTGCCCTAGAGGAAATGATGCTGGCCGGAATCACTGCTGAGCAGTCTGCTATAGGAATATTGGTGGCTGCTGGAAACAGGGGCTGCTCAGCCAGAAGCCTGAGGAGTGGGTAGTGGCCAGTAAAATTGTGCTTGCTTTTGGAAAGCACATCACTGCACTTTCTGGCTTCCTTGCTCTGTAATCATGTCTCCTATCTTGTGACGCATGAACATAACTTTTTTTTTTTTTAAATAGAAATGGGATCTTGCAGTGTTGCCCAGGCTAGACTCAAATGCCTGGGCTCAAGGGGTTTTCTGGCCTCAGCGTCCCAAGTAGCTGGGACTACAGCTGTGAGCCACTGCAGTCAGCATGAACATACTTTTTTTGTTTTTCTAGAGTCTAATGGGGGAAGTAGCGGAGAGCTCAACATTTTTCTGTGGTGTGGCAGGGAATCCATTCAAAGTGGAGAGGGTAGCTAGAACAGGCGAAGAAGGACCTGTTGAAGTGTAGGTGTACTTTGGTCTTCATTTCTTGGCTGAAAATAGAAAAACCTCTAAGGTAGGGTTTCCCAACTTCATCAAGTTGACATTTTGGGCCATAAAATTGTGTGATTGTCATCTATGTTGTATGTTTCTAGCATCCCTTGCATCTATCCACCAAATGCTAGTAGCACTTCACAACTACCACCTAGTTGTGTCAACCAAAAATATCTCCACATATTGCCAGTGTCCACTGATAGCCAAAATCACCCCCGGTGGAGAAGCACTTGTCTGTTTATCAATAAGATAATCTTGAAGTTGTCACATTGCAGTAAAATGAGCCTTGAATGTGGAATCAGACTGCGTTCAAAACTGCATCATTTACTAGCTGTAAATTCTTGGGACTTATAACTCTACTTCTGGGCCTTGGTAAAATGAGATTTCCTCTTCCACTTTATCCTGTGACCAAATATAAAAGACTGTTAAATTAAGATATATAATAATAGCTATCATTTATATAGAAGTTATGTGCCAGGTATTGTTCATACATTTTACTTTGTGTTCTTGGATATAATATTCTTTATATATTTTATTTTGGAATTGACCAAAATAAACTTCATTTCTGAGTCAGGTTTATGTCAAAAAGTGAAAATAACAAGGTTTCTGGTTTTAAAGTTTGTAGAAAAATGTAGTTTGTATGTTTAGAAAATCTTGTTGAGATTCGTGGCTCTTCCTAACTCTGGCCCTAGACTCCCGAGTTTTTTCTGGAATTCTTACGCCTGGGCAGATAGCTCTTATGCTCAGCTCTTTGGCGAAGCCCATTCTAACCAAGAGGGGGCCAGGACTGAAATAGCTCTTGTCCACCTTTGGCCTCTGGTTCACACTTTGATAGCAGTGTTAGGAAAAGGGATTTGGGAAGATTTCAATAATAGGATAATTCACTGGTTAATCACATGGCCTTATGTGTGTTTTCTCCTGTCCTGCGATTGGATTATTTTTACCCCTACCTTATGTCATTCTGAAAAGGATTTGAAGATGTTCTACTGAGACATCAGCATGAAAAATAATTCAGCTTGAAGGGAAAATGTAGGCAGAATCATACAATGATAAAGTTGGGTGGGTGGGTAAGGTCCAGCACACTGCTGGAGGGCATTGCAGACCTATGTCTGAGAATAGGTAGGGAAACGATCCTAACGGTGAGGTTATATGATTGCAGTGGTTGAGAGATAAACTTGGCAGTTGCTGTAGATCAGTGGTTCTCCAGGGCAATGTCTAGAGACATTTGTGGTTGTTACAACAGGGTTGGGCGGAGTGAGTGCTTACTGGGGTCAAGTGGTAGAGGACAGGTCTACTGTTAAACATCCTATAGCTTGTAGGACAGCCCACACGTGGGGAATTATCTAGCCCCAAATATCAATAGTGGTAAGGGTGAGAAACTCCACTCTGGATAAGTTATTTGCCTTTTGTTGTATTTGTCTTATAGTTCCGACTAGACTATAAGTTTCTTGAGGGCAAGAATTTTGTCTTCTGTTTTTAGAATCAGATATCCTGCTCTGAAGTCTCTGTGCCCTGCTGCTTGCTAAATATGTGACATAAAAGGTTTTTCCATCCTTTTCTTAATCTGTTCAGTGAAGTCAGTAATTCTTGCTTCACCTGTTCTGTATGATAGCTCAGAAAATGCGAATTCTCTCATCAGTTTCTCTCCTGACTTATGCGTGACATAGTTTGATTTAGGAAAATAACCAGAGTACATCTGAAGAGGCAGAAGAAAACTGGGTGAGATTTTGCTTTGGACAATATGTATATGGAGTTTTCACTAATTTGTGCAACAGACATTGAACCTTTCTGATGAGAGTTCTGTAGGGACGAGAGGTAAATAAGGCTTTCTCTCTGAATGGAAAGCTGTGTGGAAGATAGATGGGAGAGACTGACATACAAACCATATTCTAGAATGCAGGGCAATGGAAACAGGAGCTAGAGGAATAAGCATGATAGCCCAAGGAGGAAGGGCACTTCTCCAGCAGAGTCAGGTTTGTGGATGTGTCCTTGGACTGAACCTTGATGTGACTAGAATTGTGATGGCAGAGAAGGTGCTACAGCACATGAGACCATAGGAGAAAAGCCCAGAGTGAAAAGCCTAGAGGGTGAAAGCATTTAGGAAAAGACAGAACATGCTAGGAGAGAGGCTACACAGGGTAAGAAGGAGAATGGAGCTGGGAGGCAGAGCCTGGAACACCTTGCTAGGAGCTTGCACTTCCTTCTTAGGGTTAGGGTAGGAGATCATTGAGGCTTCTGAGGAAGCTGGATAAAACACCCAGCCTGTGTCTTAGGAATGCCATGGAGGAGTTAGGAGTTTCCAGTCTTGATGAGATGTTCAGGGAGACAGGAGGTCACAGGTGGTGGAGGTGAGAAAGAATACAGAGGCACTAAGGACAAGGCAGAGGTAGAATTAAGGGACTTAGCTATATAGGCAGGTGACTGTAGATTTGTGTCACTTTGAATTTATTTATTTTATTATTTATTTAAGACAGAGTCTCACTCTGTCACCCAGACTGGAGTGCAATGGCATGATCTTGGCTCACTCCAACTTAAGCCTTTGGGTTCAGGTGATTCTCCTACCTCAGCCTCCTGAGTAGCTGGGATTATAGGCACATGCCACCACACCTGGCTAATTTTTGTATTTTTAGTATTTAGTATTTTTGTATTTTTAATACACATTTTCGCCATGTTGGCCTGGTTGGTCTCGAACCTCTGACCTCAGGTGATTCACCTACCTCAGCCTCCCAAAGTATGGGAGTTAGTCACTGTGCCCAGCCACTCTCTGAATTTATTTCTTTAATATGCTGGAGAAAGAGTATGGATGAAGACTAGGAAATGGGATTTTCTTAAACATTTGTTTTACTCTAAGAAGTGGTTGAAAAGCTATTTTCACTTTATGAGCAGAATCATAGTTACACAGCTGGGAAGGACTTCTGGGGAGCATCTGGCCTTGACCACTGAGGCCAAGTAGGAGACCTGCTGCCACTGTGCTGATCTTGGGTCCTGTCAGTGACCAGGAAGAGGATGCTCTGTGTTTGGCTTGACCCCTTCCTTCCCCCAGAGGTTGCTAGCATGTTCTGTTCATCCAGGATGTTTTGTCTGTGGACTGCAGAGGTATCTAGCATATGAACCAGCGATCTGGAATGAGCCCTGGGAACCAAAAATTTATGCAAAGCACATTTTATCATCCTGCCAAAGTCAGCAACAACACCTAGAGGTGAGTGGGGGGTGAACAGTGTGCATATTATCAAAGAGCACAGAGGGAGTGTTGCAAATATTGTAGGGTTGCCTGCCTTGTTCCTTGTTAGCAGGACCCCAAGTTGTTTTTTCAGGAGTCTGCCTTCTGCAGGCCAAGCTGTTGATAGCCCTAAGCTGTTGTGTGGGTGAGTGCCAAGGATTTGTTGAGGAACAGCCATGTGATGCCATTCCAGCCCTTGAGACTAGGAGGAGACATCTGCTGGGACCTCCTAGAGAATCAGCTAAGAGGAGATGCTTGAAAGGCCCATCTCTTCTGCTGGACTTTACTAGGTCTGTGTGTAAAAGCTGGCTTTTGACCGTGAGGACAGGGCTCATACTGATGACAGGAGAGGAAGACAGAGGGACATGTCTCTTTAAGTTGCTCAGTTAATGCACCCTGAAAGTGACCTATCTCAGGACTTGTTATATATGATAGAAGATTACCCTTGAAATTCTCTATGACTTGCAGCAGTACAATTTGCAGATGAAAACTGAGGCTGAGTGAGATGAGGTGACCCCCCGCCACCAAGATTCCACTAGATGTGATGGAGATGTATTGAGAGTCACACTTAGACTCCAGCCCAAGTCCAGGCTTACTCTTTCTAATTTGCTAAGCACTGGTCTCTGTGCTGAGGCTGGCCACTCTGTCCTGGAGAACTTCAGGCCCATTTCCTCCTCAGAAGGACAGCTTTCAGAAACCATGTGGTACAGTATGGGACCAAGAGTCTTCTCCTGCCTGGAGCTTGTCCTATGACTGCTTCTGTAGCCATTTTGAGTGCCTTGGGTCTTCTAACCTGGTAGGTGTCTTTTGAGGTGTAATTGGTGAGCCTTCTTTGGCATTTGGTTTTCAAGAGTTCTCTGGTTGTGGGGTATCGAGAATATTTTCAGAGAGGAGCAGAAGGGAGAGGTCTGTACCCCATCCTTGGACTTCGGATCTTCCCCATTGGCCTGATTGGTCCAACTAGGTCATGTGCCCTCTCTTGCATCAATCATCATTGCCTACTGGCTTACATAAGGGGCAGGGTGGACATCTGAATAAAACAGGGGTTCTGTTAGACACCTCCCCCGGGGAACATACGCTTCTGGAAGACAGACTTTGTCTTCGCTCGTGCCCTGTTCCCAGGGCCAGAAATGGTATCTAGTACACACCATAGTAGTCACTCAGTAAATGTTGAAGGAGTACTGACTGCTGGAAGGCGGTGGTGGAAAAGTGGCTGATGGATAGGCAGCTAACAGTGTCTGTTGCCTTTGGCTGGTAGAGTTGATGTACTGCAAATAAACTTCTTGTTCAAATGGCTGGCTCTTTCTGGTGAATCTGCTGGCAATTCCAATGATGATGGGAAGCACTCTGTCCAAGCCTTACCTAAGGAGTACATTTATATGATTCTGTCTTCTGGAGCTTTCCATTTTAGGAAAGGAAGTGGATGAAACAGATAGAAAATGGTTTTAAAACACTCCTGGCAAAAAGAAAACCCATTTAGATTAACATATGTTGCTCCTAAAAGCACTATCTGCCTCGATGCATTAATGAACCTAGTATAGGCCAATTCCCTGGGAGGCTACCCTGGCAAAAGCCACTGTGGTGAAGACCAGACAGAAGGGACAGCAGGCCTTATTTGAGGACCAGGGATAGACCTATGTTGGAGTGGACTCCAGGTCTGCTGCATCCTCTAACAGAAGGTCTCACACAGAAAAGACACTTGATAAATTCACTGCTGGTTTTTTTTTTGTTTTTGTTTTTTTGAGACGGAATCTTACTCTGTCGCCAGGTGGGAGTATGGTGGTGCAATCCTGGCTCATTGCAACCTCTGCCTCCCGGGTTCAAGCAATTCTCCTGCCTCCCCTCCTGAGTAGCTGGGATATTACAGGTATGTGCCACCACACCCAGCTAATTTTTTTATTTTTAGTAGAGATGGGGTTTCACCATGTTGGTCAGGCTGGTCTTGAACTCCCGTGATCTGCCCGCCTAGGCGTCCCAAAGTACTGGTATTACAGGAGTGAGCCAACGTACCCGGCCAATTCACTGGAGTGAGAGAAGCAGGACCATACAGAGGGAGAAGGCAAGCTGTAATGTAAGCACAGTAAAAACCGCAGCCAGCCCTGTTAGGAGCTCTGGAGCTGGGGAACCCCTTCAGAGTTGTCCCAGATTGGGGTGGAAGATCCAGTCCCTTTACTTCTGTGTCCACAGTCTGGATATAGGCTGTTTTGGGAAGGAGACCTGACCCTGCCAAAGGAGTTCTTCCACTGAGGGTAGGTCCTACCTGCAGAAAGACTGCAGGGAGCTGTCGGGGCTGCCAGCACTCCACAGATAGCTGTGGGAGTGTGCTTCAGTTCCTGGAGGCTAGGGATGTGCCATGATACCACAGCATCCTCTACAGGCCTGATGGAATGATGAAGGTGCCATCTGAGGGGAAGACCATTCCAGGCAGAAAGAAGAGCCAGAACTTGCCTGGAGGGTTTGAGCAGAAGCAGGGATGTCATTGTGATTGGAGCAAGGCAAGAACTCTGAGACAGGTGGCCAGAGAGTGAATAACAGACTGATTGGGAGAGTCTAGTAGGCTACTAGAAGGCCTTGATTCTCACTGCAAGGGGAGCAGAGGACTACTGTGGTCTGACGTGGCTTTTAGAGGTCTTTCTGACTGCTACATGGAGACTTGATTGGTTATGGGGGGGTCAGGAGGAGGGAGAAGCCAGGAGACCAGTTGTAATGCTAGCTACTGGTAGTAATGCAAGCAAGAGAGATGGTCTGGATAAGGATGGTGATGGCTGTGATAGCAAGAAATGGTTGGAGCTAGTGGGGAGACTGTGTGTGTGTGTGTGTGTTCATGTAATACATGTATATATTTGTTAATATGTATACGTGTGTATTGTATACATAACACATTATTTTTAGGTATAATTTACATAATAAAAGTCCAGACCTTAAATGTATAATGTGTTGAATTTTGACAAATTAATGTACTTTGTAACCTGTTCTCTGATAAAGATAAGGAACATTTGCATCTCCCCCAGAAAGTTTGGGTTATGGATATGTTGGGAAGGTAGGGTCAACAGGGTCAAATATGGGGTATGAGACAAGAGAGAACAGGCTGGGCATGGTGGCTCATGCCTATAATCCCAGCTCTTTGGGAGGCCAAGGCAGGCAGATCACTTGAGGTCAGGAGGTTGAGACCAGCCTAGCCAACATGGCAAAACCCCGTCTCTACTAAAATTACAAAAATTAGTCGAGTGTGGTGGTGTGTGCCTGTAGTCCCAGCTCCTCAGGAGGCTGAGGCAGGAGAATTGCTTGAACTTGGGAGGGGGAGGTTGAAGTGAGCTGAGGTCGAGTCACTGCACTCCAGCCTGGCTGACAGAGCGAGACTCTATCACACACACAAACACAGACACACGCATGCACACGCACACACAAAAGAGATCAAGAGAGAACAGAAAGATGAGTTCCAGTGTCAGGGCAGAGTTGCTGTCTAATGAGATCAGTAAGACTGTGAAAGTCCTTAGGAAAAATTTTAAACCACACAAAGGAAAACACATTATTAAAACTTTTAATGTGGTCTTTCAGACCATTTGGGAAAAAAAACAACTGAGTGACTATGATTTTAGACAACACATTTAGTGTGTGCACATTATACAAGTGTCTGAATTTTTTTTTTTGTTTATTGTTTTTTTAGTTGTTTTTTTTTAGTTTTTAAGTGTCTGATTTTTTTTAAGACTTTAGCCAAATCCCCATCAGTCACCAAAGCAAATCCAATGTTTTTGACGTGTAGCCTCCCTTACAGACCTTGCATTGTACAGATAACTGGAATAGCTAAAATGTTGCTGTGCATTTTTTTTTTTTTTTAAAGACAGAGTTTTGCTCTTGTTGCCCAGGCTGGAGCGCAATGGCGCAACCTCGGCTTACTGCAATCTCTGCCTCTGGAGTTCAAGCGATTCTCCTGCCTCAGCCTTCTGAATAACTGGAATTACAGGCATGCGCTTCACGTGCAGCTAGTTTTTTGTATTTTTAGTAAAGATGGGGTTTCACCGTGTTGGCCAGGCTGGTCTTGAACTCCTGACCTCAGGTGATCCACCTGCCTCTGCCTCCCAAAGTGCTGGGATTACAGGCATGAGCTACCATGCTCGACCTGCTGTGCATTTTTCACTTAATTAGTCTTGTAGGTTTGTTGTCTTCTTAACTGCAGTTTTTGTTCAGCTAACAGAATTTCCCCCCTATGGAAATGTAGCTTTTAATTTTCTAATGGAAGCAGGTGGAAGGGACTAGAATTTTAGGAGTACATTTTGCAGATAGCTTTTTTTGTTAAATTTAAGGAATATAAGTGCCGTTTTGTTACGTGGCTATATTGCTTAGTGGTAAAGTTTTGGGCTTTTAGTGTAACCATCACCTGAATAATATACATTGTACCCTTGCAGATAACTTTTAAGAGACAAGGTCTTACTTTGTCACCAGGTTGGAGTGGCATGACCATAGTTGACTGCAGCCTTGAGCTCCTGGGCTCAAGCAATCCTCCTGTGCAGATAGCTTTTAGGGAATACCCCTGTTCTGCAAAATGAGAGGGGAAAGAAGTATAAAGAAACAGAAATGCCTTTTATCAAAACTCTTTTTTGTTTTTGTATTTTGTGTGTGTGTGTGTGGTTTTTTTGTTTTTTTTTTTTTTTTTTTGAGACAGTTTCTTTCTGTTGCCCAGGCTGGAGTGCAGTGGTGTGATCATGGCTCACTGCAGCCTTGACCTCCCTGGCTCAATAGATCCTCCTGCCTCAGCCTCCTGAGTAGCTGGGACCAAAGGTGTGCACCACCACTCCTGGCTAATTTTTGTTTTTAATTTGTAGAGATGGGGTTTACTATGTTGCCTAAGGTGGTCTTGAATTCCTCAGAGCAGGTGATGTGCCTGTCTTTGCCTCCCAAAGTACTGGGATTACAGGAGTGAGCTACCGTGCCGAATCTCAAAGACAGATGCTTCAGGAGAAGTGATTAAGGTCTCCTAAATGATATACCTGTGACTTTTTTTCCACTTTAGTTTGTGGCTCGCACACACACACACAAACATACACACACACAAAATGGTTGTATGGTTGCAACAGCTTCCTTCCTGTGCTATGTTTTCAGTTTCTCAGGCATCTGACACCTATGAGATGTCATTGTGTCATGCTTACTAGAGAAGATGGGGGATAAGTATTTGTGGTCAAAAGTGGTAGAGATAACAGCAGCAGATGGCTTTGTGAACCAACCAAGGGTGAGCTTTCCACCTGCAAGCGGTTGGCGAAATTTGAGTCCCCACAGCAGGAGATCAGGAACCTGCCTTCCAAAGATTGTTACACCAGTGATACTGAAGGTGTGTTTCAGTGTAGCACTTCTGCCATGAGCTTCCTCCAGCCATTCAACAGCAACAAATATTTATTGTTGTGCCTGTTATGTGCCAAACCACAGCTCGGGGTCCTGGGGATGAATCAGTGAATAAAACAGACAAAAGAGCTGGAGTTTACATTCTAGTGGGCAGAGTAGACAGACATACAATAAAGGAAATTAGTGCATAAGAAATTTCTGAGAAAAAAAAATAGATCAGGACTAAGGGTATTTGTTGTGCCACATTGGGGAAATAATTCTTTTAAGTAGAGTTGTTAAGGTAGGCCTCAACCAGAGGGTGACATTGAGCAAAGACTTGAAGGAGGCAAGGAAGAGCAGTGCAAGGCCCAAGATAGAAGTGCACCTGGTACAGTCCAAGAAAAGAGTAAGACCAGTGGTGGTGGGGGTTAATAGGAGATTAGGTCAGAAAAGTCATGGGGGTGGGGTGGCCATGTGCAGGGATTGTAGGTTTCTCTTCTCAAGGTCTGGCCTTAACTGTGTTGGGCCAGACGGTGGGTAGAGCAGGTTTGGTGGAAAGATCAGACCATTATAGAGATCATAGTGAGGTGTCTGCTATGAGCTTTTTCCAGCCATTCAACAGCAACAAGTATTTATTGTCAGCCATAGGAGTTACTTGTATATAGGTCACATTACTGTGTTTGGCTGATGAGTTTCTCCAGAGGGATAGTTGGTTATAGAGTGTGCATATTGTAACCTGAACATGAAAAGAATCAATTTTATTATGACCTAACCTCTGGTGTTTGGATATGTATTTCTGCTGCCTTATATATTAGTGTACACACGTATATATTGGTTTTTAAAAATAGGCCTTGTGTGTGTGTGTGTGTGTGTGTGTGTGTATGTGGGCGTGCGTGTTTCTTATTGAGATGATTATAGATGCATACCCAATTGTATGAAATACTGAGAAGGCCTTTGTGCCCTTTGCCCAGTTTCTCCCAATGGTAACATTTTGCAAAACTATAGTTGACATTGACATATGCTACCTATTATATTCACATTTCCCCAGTTTTATTTGTACTTATTTGTGCGTGTGTATGTTTTGTTCTATACAATTTTGTCAACTGTGCATTTTCATGTATCTGCCACTGCAGTGAAGATGCTGAACAGTTCCAACAATTTTTATGATTACCCCCACCTCCCTCCTACACTCCCCCCACTTTATTTATTTTTATTTTTGGTTTTGTTTATTTTTTATTAGCATTTTAAAAATTGTGGTCAAATACACACAATATAAAATTTGCTATCTTAATCATTTTTAACTATGTAATTCCGTAGTGTCACAATTCACATTATTGTGCAACCAATCTACGGAACTTTTTCATCTTGCTAAACTCTATACCAGTTAAGCAACAACTCCCTATTTTCCCCCTCAATTCAGACCCTGCCAACCACCATTCTGCTATGTGTTTCTATGAATATGACTATTCATAGATAGCTCATCTAAGTGGAATCATACAATATTTGTCTTTTTTTGACTGGCTTATTTCACTTACCATAATGTCTTTGAGGTTCATCTGCATTGTAGTGTGCATCAGAATTACTTTCCTTTTTAAGGCTAAATAATATTCCATTGTATGGATATACCACATTTTATTCATTCATTTATTGGTCAGCGGACACTTGGGTGCTTCCACCTCTGAGCTGTAGTGAATAATGCTGCTATGAACATGGGTATACAAATAGCTCTTCAAGACCCTTCTTTCTTTTTTTTTTTTTTTTTTGAGACAGAGTCTCACTCTGTTGCCCAGGCTGGAGTGCAATGGCACGATCTCAGCTCACTGCAACCCCCCACCTCCCAGGTTCAAGCAATTCTCCTGCCTCAGCCTCCTGAGTGGCACCTGGCTAATTTTCGTATTTTTAGTAGAGACAGGGTTTCTCCATGTTTGCCAGGCTGGTTTTGAACTCCTGACCTGAGGTGATCCGCCCACCTCGGCCTCCCAAATAGCTGGGGTTACAGGCGTGAGCCACTGCTCACAGCCCAAAATTCTTCTTTCTTTTGGTTAAATACCCAGAAGTAGACCTGCCAGATCATATGGTAATTATATTTTTAACAAGGGTTACAATTTCTGTACACCATCACCAACACTTTATTTTCTGAGGTTTTTGTTAGTGGCCTTTTTTTTTCCCTTTCTTTTTTTTTTTTGAGACAGAGTCTTGCTCTGTCGCCAGGCTGGAGTGCAGTGGCGCAATATCAGCTCACTGCAACCTCTGCAACCTGGGTTCAAATGATTCTCCTGCCTCAGCCTCCCAAGTAGCTAGGACTATAGACACACGCTACCACACCCAGCTAATTTTCATATTTTAGTAGAGACAGGGTTTCACCATGTTGGCCAGGATGGTCTTAATCTCTTGACCTCATGATCCACCCGCCTCGGCCTCCCAAAGTGCTGGAATTACGGGGTGAGCCACTGCATCTGGCCGTTAGTAGCCATCTTAATGGATGTGAGATGATATCTAACTGTGGTTTTAACCTGCATTTCTCTACTGATGAGTGATGTTGACATCTTTTCATGTGCTTGTTGGCCATTTGTATATCTTTTCTTTTTTTTTTTTTTTTTTTTTTTTTTTTTTTTTTGAGACGGAGTCTTCCACTGTCATCCTGGCTGGAGTGCAATGGTGCAATCTCGGCTCACTGCAACCTCTGCCCCCCTGGGTTCAAGCGATTCTCCTGCCTCAGCCTCCCATGTAGCTGGGATTACAGGCACCCACCACCACGATTAGCTAATTTTTGTATTTTTAGAAGAGACAGGGTTTCACCATGTTGGCCAGGCTGGTCTTGTATTCCTGACCTCAGGTGATCCACTCGCCTCAGCCTCCCAAAGTGCTGGGATTACAGATGAGAACCACTGCACCCGGTCTCATTTGTGTATCTTCTTGGAGAAATGTCTGTTCAAGTTATTTGCCCCATTTTAAGTCAGGTTGTTGAGAAGTTTTGTTGTTGAGTTTTAGGATTTCTCTATGTATTCTGGACATTAATCCCTTATCAGATGTGTAATTTGCAGATATTTCTCCCATTCTATGGGTTGCCTTTTTAGTCTGTCGATATTTTTCCTTGATGCACAAAAGTTTTTAATTTTGATGAAGTTCAGCTTATTATTTTGTTGCCTTTGCCTTTGGTCTCATATCTTAAGAAATTATTGCCAAATCCATGGTCAGGTGCAGTAACGCACACCTGTAATCTTAGCACTTTGGGAGGTCAGAGCAGCAGATTGCTTGAGCTCAGGAGTTTGAGACCAGCCTGGGCAACTTGGTGAAACCCCATCTCTACAAAAAATACAAAAGTTAGCCAGGCATGTCGGTACACACCTGTAGTCCCAGCGACTCAGGGGAACTGAGGTGGGAGGATTGCTTGAGCCTGGGAGGTCAAGGCTGCAGTAAGCGGAGATCACACCACTGCACCACAGCCTGGATGACAGAATGAGGTGCTGTCTCAAAAAAAAAAAAAAAAAAAAAAAAAAAAAGCTGGATGCAGTGGCTCACACCTATAATCCTATAATCCCAGCACTTTGGGAGGCTGAGGCGGGCGGATCATGAGGTCAGGAAATCGAGACCAGTCTGGCCAACATAGTGAGACTCCGTCTCTATTAAAAATACAAAAAATTAGCTGGGTGTGGTGGTGTGCATCTGTAATCCCAGCTACTCGGGAGGCTGAGGCAGGAGAATTGCATGAACCTGGGAGGCGGAGGTTGCAGTGAACTGAGATCGCACTGTTGCACTCCAGCCTGGGTGACAATGCGAGACTCCTCAAAAAAAAAAAAGAAAGAGAAAGAAAGAAGGAAAAGAAATTACTGCCAAATCCTATCTTGTGAAGCTTTCCCCCATGTTTCCTTCTAAGGTATATATGCAGTTCTTTGATCCATTTTGAGTTAATTGCATATGGTATGAGATAGGGATCCAACTTCATTCTTTTGCATGTGTAGTTCTCCCAGCATCATTTGTAAAAGAGACTGTTCTTTCCCCATTGAATGGTTTTGGCACCCTTGTCAAAATCATTTGACCGTATACACAAGTGTTTATTTCTGGGCCCTGTATTCTGTTGTTCTAAGTGTCTATCTATGTCTGTACTACACTGTTCAGATTACTGTAACTTTGTGCGAGATCCCCAACTTTGTACTTTTTGAAGGTTCTTTTGACTTTTCAAGGTCCCTTAAGACTCCATGTGAATTTTAGGATGGATTTTTTTTTTCTGCAGAAAATGCCATTGGGATTTTCATAGGGATTGCATTAAACCGACCAATCACTTTTAGTAGTTTTGACATCTTAAAGTTATTAAATTTTCTAGTCCATAAACACATACATGATGTCTTTTTATGTATTTGTGTCTTTCATTTCCTTCAGCAATATTTTATAGTTTCAGTGTACAATCTTTTACCTCCTTGGCTAAGTTTATTCCTAAGAATTTTATTCATTTCATTCTTTTTTAAATTGAATTGTTTTCTTAATTTCCCTTTCGGATAGTTCATTGTTGGTGTACAGAAGTGCAACTGACTTTTGTTTGTTGATTTTGTATCCTGCAACTTTGCTGAATTCGTTTATTATCACTAACAGTTTTTTTGTGGGATCTTTAGGGTTTTCTACATTTAAGATTATGTTTTTTGTGGCTGTGTGGGGTGGCTCAAGCTTGTAATTCTAGCACTTTGGGAGGTGGAGGCAGATGGATCACTTGAGACCAGCCTGGTCAACATGGCAAAACCGGTCTCTACTAAAAATACAAAAATTAGCCAGGCGTTGTGGTGCACACCTGTAGTCTCAGCTACTTGGGAGGCTGAGGCAGGAGAATCGTTTGAACTTGGGAGGCGGAGGTTGCAGTGAGCTGAGATCGCGCCACTGCACTCCAGCCTAGGTGACAGAGTGAGACTTTGTCTCAAAAAAAAAAAAAAAAAAAGATTGTGTTGTTTGCACCCAACATATATATATTTTTTTTTTCTTGAGACATAGTCTCACTCTCGCCCAGGCTGGAGTCCAGTGGTGTGCCATGTTGGCCAGGCTGGTCTCGAACTCCTGACCTCAAGTGATCTACCTGCCTCAGCCTCCCAAAGTGCTGGGATTATAGATGTGAGCCACTGTGCCCGCCCCCACCTTATGTTTTAATATTGTTTTGTAACTGCTTCATATAATAAATGTTTCAAACATTTCCTTATTTTTAATTCTAAATTTGTCAACATTGGTTAAAACCAAGTTCTGTTGGGCAGTGTGGGAAGAGTGTTCCCAGGAGCAACATTCACTGGACAAAGGCCTTAACTTTCCTATGCTTCATTCCAAAAGGACATATGCGCATGTGTTCCAATCAGCTCTACCCAATGAACTATCATAGCATAAAAGCCCAGAGACTCTTTGGAGCAAAACCAAAGGTCTGTGGGACTGCTGAGAGAGAAGGGCAAGCTGTTCTACACTGTGCCCTCTCTGCTTTGCCTGTGGCCACCTCTCTCTGCTCAGAGATTAAGTTCCCCCTGTTTAGGCCTCTAGGAATCTTCCCCTGGTGTGAAGGAGGGTACGATTCTACCTGAGCATGCCCTGTCATAATCCCAGCTTCCTTAATGTATTCTCTATTCCCTTCCAGATGGAAAGCATTTGTGCTGCTGTTGTCAAATCAGCAAACCTCCGGACAGTAGACAGTGGGTGACTATATTGGCTCTGTATTGGCCGTGCAAGGACAACATTCTGATCTGGGGTTGATCTAAGGATAGGTGATTTCTTGGTGTCTCTAGAGTCTAGGGGTGTGTTAATTTGTCTTTTCTCTCTGTCTCTGTTATAAAGAAAGGCCAGACACTGGAGGTAGTTGGGGAATTCATCTTTGTTGTCATCATGCTGTGCCACAGGAAGAGTTTTCTAACTAGCTCAGCCAGAAGGTCCCTTTTCCTCAGCTCCACCTCAGAGAGCCTTTTAGAAGAGGTTCATTCCCCGCTGATGGAATGTGAGTGACTGCTTTTCTTGGGACTCAAAGGCCTAGTGCTGTGAGGAAGTGGGGAGCCAGCACTGCACTGGTGTCTGTGTAAGTCCCCTATCGTATTTCATCTAATCTCCTGCACTGCACTAAGAAAGGAAACATGGTGCCAGTGAACCAGGCACACCTTCCACCAAGGTATGTCCTGATAATGTGAAATGGTTGCATCTTAGAAGTAATGTGACACAGCATCTTAATATGTCTCACAAGGTGTTTGTGATGGTGAATGTGTCCTCCACATTTTTGCAGATTAAGAAACAAGTGTTAGAGGAGATTAAATAATTTCCTTAATGCTTTGTAGCTGGTAAGTGGCAGGGCTGAAGATTCAGCGCAGGATGGTTTTTTTTTTTTTGAGACAGAGTCTCACTCCATCACCAGGCACCAGGCTGGAGTGCAGTGGCGTGACCTCAGCTCACTGCAACCTCCACCGCCCGGGTTCAAGCAATTCTCCTGCCTCAGCCTCCCGAGTAGCTGGGACTACAGGCATGCGCCACCACCGCCAGCTAATTTTTTTGTATTTTTAGTAGAGACAGGGTTTCACCATGTTGACCAGGATGGTCTCGATCTCTTGACCTCGTGATCTGCCCGCCTCGGCCTCCCAAAGTGCTGGGATTACAGGCGTGAGCCACCATGCCCAGCCTTCAGCCCAGGATGTTTAATGCCAAAACCCGAACCTGTTGGCAGCCTCCATCCCTGCCTTCCCCTGGAGCCGTGAGGCCCCCACCCCCCATTTTCCACACTGCTATTGTGGAGCCAGAATGTGAATATGACCTTGGCATTACCCTGCCTCAGAAGTACCTTTAGAGAAATGTCTGAGCTCCTTACTGATGCTTGTGGAGCCCTGGCCATCTCTGTCTCCTCTTCTGTCTCACACTCTCTACCTGCACTCTGCTCTGCAGCAGCACATCAGCCTATTTGTTGATTCCATGCTGTGCATCCCCTCAGCGTGAAATTCCTCTCCCCCCTCACCCAATCTTCGGGCTAACTCCTACTCAACCTTTAGGACCCAATTCAGCTATTATTTCTGCAGGAAGCCCCAGGCCGAGTCTGGTGGCTTTCTGCTTGTGAAATGTCCCTCAGTGAACATCTTACTAGGGGAGTTTGTATGATTATGTATCTTTACTTTCTCATTGCTTAGCCTAATGCCTGGCCCATAGTAGAAATCCGCAAAGACTAAGGGAGAAGACATGCAGTCGATGCTGTGAGTGGGCATGATCTAAAGCGCATGGGCTCTAATTGATACTTGTGTAGCTGAGCCCTCAGGACGGCCTTGCTCACCCTGTGTGTGCTCTTGGGTAGTTGGGGGACCTGTGACTTGCAGGTAAGGGTTTCTGATGTGCTTCTTGAAGGGACTGATATCATACAATGTCTCACAGGCACATGGAACTGAAAAGTACTCCAAGGGGGAGGGGAATGTTCCAGCCTGATTGCCTATGAAGACTGAGGCTGTCATCTAGAACATTTTTTGTCAAAATGACAAATGCCCAGCTTAAGTTGGCTTAAGCAGAAAAGCAAATTAATTGACATTTTGGGTCATCTCTTATATGACAAACCCCTAAATTTGCTGACTTAAAACAATAACAACTTTATTATTTGCTCATAATTCTGCAGCTTGTCGGGACGTAGCAGGTCCAGCTCATTTTGGCTCTATGGAATCTGCTGGGATGGCTTGAATAGCCTGGGGATAGAACACCTCACCAGGCCTGTGTCTGGGGCCTTGATTCTCACTTGTCTGGGCTTTTTGATGCTCTATGTATGGCCAGCTTGGGCCTCTTCAAAACATGGTGGTCTCAGGGTATTTGGGCTTCTCACATGGTAACTAGATTTCTCCAGAGAGCAAAAGTTGAACTGCTAGACTCTTTAGGCTTACACCTAGAACTGGAGCAACATTGCTTTTGTCATTTCCCTTTGGTTAAAATGGGTCCCAGGTGTTTCAGGTAAGGGATACTCAACCTATACTACATGATGACCAATAAGAAGGAAAGTGTATTTCTCTCAAGTTCATGGTTGATTTGACTGCATGATTGTGGCTCTCCACAGCTGGGTGCTGCCTGGGTCCCATGCTGGACATTGCCTTTTGGGCACTAGCATTTGATTTTCAACACTTGCATGGGAGCACTAGCAGGACTTCACAATTCTCAGGCAGCCACTGCCTGCCCACACACCCCTGACCCCAGTACTTGCTGAGTGATTCTAGGGCTGGTGACTCTGGTTCTGTGTCCACATTGCGTCCTCTTGGGTGACAGAGACAGAACATGTTCAATTAAGAGACTCTTGGCAACAAGCCCGTTGTCTATATCAGCAATTGTTGATGCTCAGTTTATTGTCATGTGTCTCCTTTGTCACTGAACAAATATTACTGTGCTATCATGCACTGGGCACTGTGCTAGAGGCTGAAGATGTGGTAATGAACTTAACAGCAACTGACATGCCACTTGTAGCTCCTGTACCTTTGGCCTAGAAGCAGGGAGCTGGACAAATGCCCACCAGGCGTGAGTCCCTTCTGTGGTCTACTGGGTTTCAGGCTCCTACAGTGCTTTTGCCAGTCCGATCCACCCACCCAGCCAGCCAGCTAGTTCAGGGGCTCCTAGTACAAGCCTAGGCCCATACTGGGCCTTTTGGGGCTTCTCAGAATTAATAGCCACAGTCCTTTCTCCTGGAGGAATTGAACAGCTAATTTAACATAGAGTACAAGCTGTGAAGGAGGTTCAGCCACAGGAGATGCTGAGATGGCAGGCTTTATGTGAACTTCACACCACTAACATAAAAGAGGGCTGTCTGGAAGCAGAAGTATGACAAGTGAAGCAGTGCTCCTTGGTTGCAGCCAGCTGTGGTCCTGCTCAGCTGTCAGCCAGCCACTTGGAAAAGACAAATAGTGCTCCTTCTGTCCAGGCTGCCAGTCAAGTACAGATCTGTACAATAGAGAGATGTCTGGAGTTATAGCTGTGTTCTCTTTTCACTAAGTACCTGTGACTCAGAACTTTAATCATGAACAGCTCATAGCCTTTACAAACACAAATCCCTGCAAGATGGCAGACAAATGCCCAGGCATCCTGTGGGCTCAGCCATTCTCAGTTATGGAATGCTTTCTCCCACTATTGAACTTTCGGCTGTCTAATGTTTGGAGAATCTTCTAGCAGTTTAGACTTTAACTGAATCCTTTAGAGCACTCAACTGTTACTCACAGGTAATTTATGTATAGTCTCTTATTTTGTCCTACGTGCAGAAATTAGAGATATTACTTAGATAACCAGTATTTTAAAATTTTGACTTTGATACTCTTCAGTGAATAAAAGCTAATTTAGATATTGTATTTTTTTTTTGTTTCCAGGCAAGCCGATTTTTTCAGTTGATATTCACCCTGACGGGACCAAGTTTGCAACTGGAGGACAAGGTATGTTTATGGAATAAAGAAAGGGAAAGCTTAACAACCCTGATACCTCGCTCTTCTCCTGCTCTCCATTTAGCTGTAGAGGGAATACTTGCTATTTTTTCAGTATGGATGTGATGCTATTTAAAATGTACAGTTATGTGTTATCTGAATGGATAAAATGAAAATCCTTTTGTGGCTTTAGTGTGCTCTCTGTAAATATTTTGGCAGCAGGTTTATCATTGTAATTTCTGTTTATTGAGTTAATATTAAAATCAGTTTGTATCTCTAAGCGTATTGAGCATGGAGAGTGGGAGGTGGTCCAGTGGGCTGAGCCCAGCCCCAGAGGCAAGGGCTTTGTCAGCATTTTTCTCTTCGGAAAAAAGGGAACCGGGTGGTTTAAGCATCTAAAGCAATCATGTAATTATTAGGCCCATTTTCTGGTCAAAGGAATTCAGCTGGGTTAAAGGGAAAGTGTACCGTGGACAAGTAAGAAAGCCCATACCATTCGAAAATATTATTCCTAGTATTGCCCTTGTGCTTCAGCCAGCATCTTTTGCAACGTTGCATGGTTCTATTTGGAAAGATAAGAGCTGTTCTTCATGCCAGGACACCAGGATGTATATATAGTAACACAATGTAGCATTCCACCGAACCCAGCCCCCTGGCATCTTTACCCCCAGAGCAGGGCCTCCCTCCAACCAGGCCTCCCCAGGCAACACTTAAAGAGTGCCTTTGTGAGCTCTAGGTCCTCAGGCCAGGTGCTGCAGGGTGAGTTTCCAGCAGATGCTTCTACCTGGAGTCAAGGAGCTGGAAGGGGAGTACAGGGAAGCTGTGGACAGAGAAGCCTTTCTCTCCTTCTTGCATGCTATGGACTGTACGAGAGAGGAAGAGGTGCAGCACATAAGAGAGAACACATGGACTTAGCTGGAGTAATCAGAGGGTTTGTGCCTGTTCCCAGAAGACACACATTTTACCACCTTGGTTTAGGAAATATTTTTATATATTGGCCAAGAGGCAGTTTCAAACATGCTTCATGATAATTTTGGCATGTTCATTGGATTTGGCCCCATTATAATAGAAAATTCACTGAGGGGCTAAACTTTGTTAGATATCAGTGATGGAAAACTTAGAAATCCTTGCTAAGGCCAGGCACAGTGGCTCACACCTGTAATCCCAACACTTTGGGAGGCCGAGGAAGGCGAATACCTGAGGTCAGGAGTTCGAGATCAGTCTGGCCAACATGGCAAAACCCCACCTCTACTAAAAATACAGAAATTAGCTGGGTGTTGTGATATGTGTCTGTGATCCCAACTACTCGGGAGGCTGAGGAAAATCACTTAAACCTGGGAGGCGGAGGTTGCAGTGAGCCGAGATTGCGCCACTACACTCTAGCCTTGGAGACAGAGCAAGACTCCATCTCAAAAAAAAAGAAATCATTACTAAAAGGCATGGGTATATTTTTCAGCTGAGCGATACATCAACTCATGACCACGGAGAGCCCTACCCTCTTTTGGTTGGTCTCTTGTCTGTAGGTAACTGCAAAGGGTAGATAACAAGATAATGAGCCCTTTTTCCTGTGTTCAGGGTATATTTAGGTCTCAAAACAGCTCTGGAATAGCCTGGATTCTAGGCAGCACCTGGAAGGGGAAGGAAGCCCCACTAGGGGTGCTTTTCTGTTGCTTTTTAGAGTATACACAGAATGGAAAAGGTCCTGTGACATTGACTTTCCCTTCTCCTCATTTAACGGATGAGGAGTCAAGGAGTCAGAGTCTAGGTACCAGGAAGGGATGAAGACCTAGGGACCCCTGGTGGATCCTTGTTAGAGGCCAGACCAGAGCTCAGTTCCCTCCTCATTGCTAGTCCAGAGTTCTTTTCATAAAGTCAGGTTGACTTCTGCTGACTGCTAAGTCCACTTTGTTTGGTCCCCATGAGTACTTGTCATCTTTTCTGTAACTTAAATTAGTAATTTAAATTCAGTCTCCTTAGATCTAGTTAATTATGATTTATGGAAGCTAAGTGAGGACTTCTCCTATAATATTTAATTTGACATTAAATATTAATATCAAATTTCTACTCCTTGCACATTCAGCCATTTCTGCTCCTTCGTTGCAGGGCAGGATTCTGGGAAGGTTGTGATCTGGAATATGTCTCCAGTCCTCCAGGAGGATGATGAGAAGGATGAAAATATTCCCAAGATGCTTTGCCAGATGGACAATCACTTAGGTATTACAGAGTGGCCCTTTGCAGGCTTTGCTTGTTGGCAGAGTGCCCAAGGTTAGCACATGTGTTTGTAATTAGAAAGATAAGGCCCCGTGCGGCGGTAACTCCCCTCGGCCTGCTGTCTGAAGGCACAGATGTTGGCTGCACACCTGGGTGAGTTATTCGGCAGAAGACTCGGCCCGCCCACAGAACCATCTTTGGACAGTCTGCAGGTACCTCTGGTGATTTCCTGCTCATGAGTCGTTACTGCCTGATTCCATGGGGCTTTGGGGCCAGCGACCAGGACACAGTAGGGTTCTGGGGAAGGGTGTGTAAGAGACAACTTGCCAAAACATCTCAGGTTGGCACTTTGTCACTCTGAGGCTCTCTGCCAGGACCCTTTTGGCCATGAGACAGTGTCATGGTTTCCTTTCCTGCTATAGTGCCTTAGTTTCCCCACCCCCTGAGATGCTCAGTGAACAGTCACTGTCCTTTGGACATCAGCTCCTTCCTTTGCTCTGTGTGTTCTTGTCCTCTCAACATGCTTCTCAGTGTCTTCAGACCTGGAGCATAAGTTACTCACAAGCCATGTGGTGCCTACAACTTTTGATAGCCATCTTTCAGGTATCCCAAAGGCCAAGCTGTGAGTGCTCTTGGAGGCTCTGGCCCGTCAGGGGCCTGGAGGAATTTCTGCTGATCTTAGCTTATAAGCACAGAGTCAATCAATCTGCAGTGCTGGCAAGTTTGGAAAATCCGAATGTGAAAGGGCTGGCTCTTGACAGATGAGATGAAGTCAGAGTTTTATACTCTAACAGACTGCTCACCTGAAAATTCTAGAAAAAACATCTGACCCTTTTTAGCACATACTCTGTTTTTGAGAATAATCTCTACTCAGAAATATGTCTCATCAATAGATGGCCCTTTTGAAATAATGGGATTTGGTTATCATTTTTGATTTTCTTGGAAACAAGCCTTCTATTAACTATGTCATTCAGCACTAACGATTCTCAGATAATGTGTATTTTCCCCCCTCCAGACTGTTCTGGTAATTTGTTTTTACAGCACAAGTAGGTTAGTGCTTAAACTGAATTGTTTTTCTGGGGCTCTCACACAGTAGATGCCTTAAATAGATTAGATAGATTAGATTTTTATAAACCCTTTACATCTTGCCAAACTCTACATAAAGCAAATGGGCATGACTATTGGATTTTCATCACCCTATTTTTTTTTCTTCCCAGCATGTGTGAACTGTGTGCGGTGGTCAAACAGTGGGATGTATTTAGCTTCTGGGGGAGATGACAAACTGATTATGGTGTGGAAGCGGGCTACGTAAGCATCATTTTCCTTTCTTCACATTTTATTTTTAGAAGCTTCTTTGCTGGTCTTTAGTAAAGTCGCCCTTCCCCACCCTGTCACTGAAGTTCCCATAGCCCTAACTTCATGAGTAGCAGGAAGTGCATGTAGGTCAGGAGCAGGTGGAGCCTGACCAAGGATTCAGGAGACCACGGACCTGCCTGGTGACCTGGTCAGCTGCCCCCTCACAGGACTCCAGGCTCCCACCTGAAAAGGAAAGTCTAATCTCTTCTAGCGCTGATGTGGGTGGCTTCGTTGGTTTTGTTTTTTCAAATGAAATTTCACATGGAAGCCCAATATACAAAATGATTAAAAGTCAGGGTGCTCTGGTGGGATCTGGGGCAGGGAATCCACAGTCTAACCTTTTTGCCATTACTTTATTCTCTGTTGGCCTCCACCTGCGGCAGCCCCTGCTTTCCTCTCAAAATGAGCTAACCATCACCTGGAAAGCTATTACTCCCAGGTCTCTGGGCCAGTCAGGCTGGGGCACTAGACCCTGGACCATTGCTCACCAAGAGTGGCCCTGGGGCTGTGGCTTCCAGAGCAGAGGCAGAGGCTGCCTCCACCGGGCTCCAGGTGACTGATGTTCCTCTGGCTCCTTTGATGGGGCTGTAGATCATGTGGTTTCTCTGCCTCAGATGTCAAAGCCATTTGATACATTGTGAGATGCTTAAAAATAAAAGACTGTTGATTTTGTTTCTTTAAATAGCCAACATAAATAACATTTAGTATACAATTTAGAAAACTAAAAATACAAAAGAAAAAATATCCCTCATTATCACACCACCTAAACAAAGCTACACAGTTGGCCTGGTGTGGTGGCTCATGCCTGTAATCTCAGCACTTTGGGAGGCTGAGGTGGGCGGATCTCAAGGTCAGGAGTTCAAGACCAGCCTGACCAACGTAGTGAAACCCCATCTCTACTAAAAAAAAGTACAAAAAAATTAGCTGGGTGTGGTGATGCACACCTGTAATCCCAGCTACTCAGGAGGCTGAGACAGGAGAATTGCCTGAACCTGGGAGGCGGAGGTTGCAGTGAGCCGAGATCGTGCCGCTGCACTCCAGCCTGGGCGACAGAGTGAGACTGTCTCAAAAAAAAAAAAAAAAAAAAGAAAGCTACAGTTAATATTTTGTCATTTTTGGGATGTGTGTCCTTCTGATCCATTTTCCATGCGCAGATGCTATCCATGTCATATGTTTTTTTCCTTTACATAAGTGGTATGATAATGTATGTGATGTCCTGTGGCCTGCTTCTTTCACTTATTGTGAACATTTTCCCATGCAAGATTTGTAATGGCTATGTAGTATTTCATCAAGTGCATGGATCATAATTTACCTAATCAGCCCCTTTTATTCAACAACTCATTGCTTTCCAGTTTTTGTTTGTTTTTGTTTTGTTCTGTCTGCCCTGATAAGCTGGCTGCAGGGAACATTTCTGTGCAGTGCCCAGAGCACTCCATGAGTGCCTTTTGGCCCCTCTTTCACACAGGTACATCGGCCCCAGCACCGTGTTCGGCTCCAGTGGTAAGCTTGCCAACGTGGAGCAGTGGCGGTGTGTCTCCATCCTCCGGATCATTCAGGCGGTGAGTTGGGCTGCCTGTTGGGGTGCGTGGGCCCCTGATATCTGGGTCAGATCAGCAGCACCGCCACATCCCTTGTGGGACCGTTTGGTCCTTAAAGCAGCCCTGTGTCTGGGCTGTCCCTCCCCATCACAGTCAGTCACACCCTACCTGTTCCTTAAGATCTGTGCAGTCACCGTCTCCACTACCTGTCTCCAGCTGCATTTAGTCTCCCCCACTCTTGCCCTCATGGGGTATATGTTTATATCTTTAATGTAGAACTTCCCATGTTCTGCTGTTTGTCCTGCTGAACAGAATCAGTACCTTCATCAGTGGATCATTAAGTCCATAAGCACGCTTTGTTTATTCCCCAGGAATCACCTCACAGATGCCCATTGAAAAGTTTCTCAACTTGACCTTAAGTATGTTTGCAATGTATTTTAAGTAAACTTGGTATGGAAAGAAGCACATTTTATAAATTTAGAGGGGGAAGGTTGCCCATGCACTATACACTCAGGTGTCAAGGATATCAGGTTGAATGCAATTTAGACTTGACTCAGGAGGCTGTGATCCAGTCCAGGAATGGACCAAAGGATTTTCCAGGCAGGAAGTACCACATAAGTGAGAAAGTCTTGTTGTGAATGGGGGATTTGGAGGCATTTTACTATGGCTGGATGTTTATAGACAAGGCAAGGAGCAGCACAAGGTGAGGCTGGTCAGGTGTGCCAGGGTTGGATCATGGAAAGGTTGTGCTCCTTGTTACTGAGGGTGTCCCTTATCATGGAAGAGATAGGCACCCATTAAAAGCTTTGAAGCACAACAGAGAGGTCATTGTGACAGCTCAGTGAAGTGGAGTTTCTTCCAGTGGTCCAGATGGACACTGTCAGGACCTGATCTAGGCCTGTGATAATTGAGGTAGAGAAGAGGAGATCGATTTGGGAATACTTAGGATAGGACACAGGGAGGTATGAGATAGATTCCTGGCTGGGTGCCTAGATAGTCAGAGGTATCCTCTGCTGAGACCCTAAGGACAACAGGCTTATGGGGACGTATACCAGTTCAGAAAGGGGTGCCCCTGGCTTGAGGGGTAGGGGTGGAAATGTCAAGAAACCTTGGAATTGAGCCTGGAGCTCTGGGAGAAGACAGGGCAGGAGTGAGAGGTGTGGGAGTTGGCATCAGCTGTAATCCATTGGCAGTGTATGCTTAGCAGATTCTCCATAGATGGTTTAAAGGAGAACAAACCCATCTTCGTGGCCATAGATTGAGTCCACATTTGTGGATCTGATACAGTACCGTTGTGTTATTGCTTGGTAATACAATTGTGTAATTTGCCTTATTTGTGTCACAGTACTAACAGTGAAGTCTAGTTGGGCTTCTCTAGAACTTAGTGCACATGTCTATAAGGGTGCCCAAGCATGGGGTGGGCCTCAAGTGAGGACTTTTACAAGGCTCTAACCTGAGCCTCAGGCGCAGCCAGAGCCTTGCCTTCTCTCTCCTGCCCCACCCCCCCAGTGGGGCTCCTTGACCAGACAGGTAGGGTTGACCACCTTACTCACTGGTCCTAGTAGCAGGTGTGGGCAGACCCATACAAGAAGAAAAATCAATGAAAAGCAGAAGTAAATGAATAAGAAAGAACTGGCTCTTTGAAAAGCAAAGTGTGAGAAATATATACTTGGTATATTTACTTGGGGGTTGGGAAGAAAAAAACCTAGACAAAATTAGAGGTTAAAGATCTTGAAAAATATTTAACTCAGGCAGAAAAAAATCAAAGAGTACAATATGATGTTTGTACTATTGAGCTAAAAAATTAAAATACTAAAAAATAATTTTCTAGAAAATATAAACTTTCATAATTGATACCATAGGGTTAGGAAAACTGAACAGAGTAATAACCAATGAAGAAATGGAAGGCTATCTTCAGAAATGCTTCTTGGTCCTAAATAATTTGTGGATGCATTTTTTTAGCTTTTAAGAAAAATTATACAGAACATACCAATATTTATTCTTGAAAGGAAGATACAAGCCAGGGTTATATCTGGAAAATACCTAAGAAAGCCAACCAGGAGTGGTGGCTCACGCCTGTAATCCTAGCACTTTTGGGAGGCCGAGGCGGGTGGATCACGAGGTCAAGAGATCGAGACCATCCTGGCCAACATGGTGAAATCCCCATCTGTACTAAAAAATACAAAAATTAGCTGGGCGTGGTGGCGCGCCTGTAGTCCCAGCTACTCGAGAGACTGAGGCAGGAGAATTGCTTGAACCTGGGAGGTGGAGGTTGCAGTGAGCCGAGATTGCTCCACTGTACTCCAGGCCCTTGGGACAGAGTGAGATTCTGTCTAAAGAAAAAAAAAAAGAAAACCTAAGAAAAGTAGCAATGTAACAAAGCATAGAATAATACGAATAAAGATACAAAAGTCAGAAACAATACTAGTAAATACAACATTTGAAAACAGTAATTCATTATGATTAAATATGACTTGTAATAAAAGCGCAGTACAAGGGAATCTGTCAATATAACTTTACATACTAGGAAGTTAGATGGGAAAGGCCACAGTCATCTTAGGTGTTTAGAAAGGAATATTAGACAATTCAACACCAGTTCCTAATAAAAAATGCTTTTTAAAAAATACCCATAGAAAGATATTTCTTTTCTTTTTCCTTTTTGAGACTGTGTCTCACTATGTCACCCAGGCAGAGTGCAGTGGTGCAATCACCGCTCGCTGCAGCCTTGAACTCCTGGGCTCAGGCGATCCTCTTGCCTCAGCCTCCTGAGTAGCTGGGACTACAGGTGTGCATCACAATACCTGGCTGATTTTTTTTATTTTTTGCGAAGATGGGGTTTCACTATGTTGCCCAGGCTGGTCTTGAACTCTTAGGCTCAAGCGATCTTCCCATTTGCACCTTCCAAAGGGCTGGGATTACAGGTGCAAGCCACCACAGCTGGCCTAAAGCTATTTCCTTAACATGGTAAAGTCCATAGTCTTTTTGAAACCAGTGGCAAATATTACAGTTCACATTTAATCCTGGTTGCTGTTTATATCAAGAAAAGACAATGATGTGTGCTATCATTTCATTCGTTGCTCTGGAATTTCTGCAACATAGTTAAATAGAAACTGGAAAACAAGGCAAAAATGTAGTGAAGGTGACATTATTTCATATTAAGAAAAACCATAGGACAATAAAGCTCTTAGAACAAATAAAGCACTGAAAAATACTTAGAACTAAAAAAGGAGTATTTATATTGGCCTCATAACAGAATAATTTTAAATTATTTATCTTTTGCTAGTAATAGCCAGTTAGAATATCTAATGATAAAAAGAGAATTATACATAGTGGGATCAAAGTTATCAATATCCAGAAATAAGTAATCTCACCAAGAAATGAATTAGATTCCTAAGATTTAAATCACAAATGTTTTAAGCTATAAAATGACATTGAGAGATAGAAAATGACTTCACAAATTGAAAGACTAAATGAAATACATTTTTTCCCACATTAATATTTACTTATCCACATAGCAAACATTTATTGAGTGCCTGACATGTTCCAGGCACTGTTCTTCTCTCAAGGAGTCTTGTTTTTGTAAAAGAGATTGATGAGTGAGTAGTATAGGAGATTTGAAGATGAGCCCAGAGGGCAGAGTCCTGTGAGGAGTTGGAAGGTGAGTGCTGGGGGCTCAGTGAGGAGATGACATTTGAGGGAAGACTGGACGGTGGTGAGGGGACAGCCAGTGCAAAGGCCCTGGAGCATGGACATGCGCTCAGTGTGCCCAGTGAATCTGGGAGCTGGAGGGGGCGGGAGGGAGTGTGCCTGCAAGACCATGATGAAGGCTCTTCTCTGAGCAAGAACAGGAAGGCTCAGCAGGAGTTGAGATCTGTGGCAGCAGTATGGAGTCTACCATGGGGGTCTCAGGGCTGCACTGAGGAGACCAGTAAAGGAGCCGCTCCAACAAAGTAGGGAGAGATGATGGTGGTTTGGACCTGGGTCATAACACAGAAGTAGTGAGAAGTGAAAAGAGGCAGATTTCTTGATGCATTGACTATGGGATGTGAGGTAAGCAGAGGAGTCAGGATGGCTTCCTGGACTGTGGTCCAAACAGTGGAAAGGATGCAGTGGCTGTAACCTGAAGCAGGAATTCTGCAGGTGGGACAAAAATGTTTGTTAAGGGCAATGTTTTGGAGTTTGGTTTTGGACATGTTAAGTTTGCCAGTGTAAGTGGTACTGTGTAGACATTTGGAAAAATGAGTCTTGGAAATATGAGGTTCTGGGTAGGAGTCGAGTCCAAGGATGAGCCTTGGATTCATCCTTCCAGCAAAGAAGCTAGAAAGAGAGGCCAGTTAAGACAGTGAAAAGAAACCAGGCATGGTGGCTCATGCCTATAATCCCAGCACTTTGGGAAGCTGAGGCAGGAGGATCACTAGAGGCCAGTAGCACAAGAACAGCCTGGGCAACATAGTGAGACCCTGTCTCAACAACAACAAAATAGACAGTAAACAGAATGTTTGAAGGAGAAGGGAACAGGCAGCATGTTGCATACTGCTGAGAGGCAAAATGAGGACCAAGGATGGACTGCCAGGCTTGACAGCATGGAGGCTGCTGGGGGCCTAGGCAAGTACAGTATTCATGTGGTGTCGTTGGGCCAAGGTGTCATTGGAGGGTACTCAGAAAACACTAGGGGAGGATAGACCTGGATTGAACCAAGCTGAGCTTTGTCAGGCACATGGGAAGATGGAGGAGAAGAAAAGGGGGAGTGGTGGTGGGCTCTCAGCTGGAGGAGAGAGGTAAGGACTGGGGAGTGGCAAGTGGTGGGAGGACAGCAGCATTAGTGGATCGGAGCTCCTGGTGGTGTGAAAGTGCTGTTGGAACTGAGGGTGAGCTAGGAGCATGGGGCTGGTGGTTGGCCTGTGGGAAGGTTGGAATTGAGACAGATTGCAGTGATTTGTCATGGAAGGTCTCTGGACATGACCATGGGGTGAAAGTAGTGGAAGCCAAGGTCATCAGAAGGGAAGGAGGAATTTAACGAACCAAGAGCCTCAGGTGTTAGAAGAATAATCCTCTTGGAATCACCAAGAATGATGGTGAGAATAATGGCCAGAAATGTAAATCTTCAAGTGAGGGGAGGGTCTCCAGTGTGTGTAGATGCACAACAAAAGGAGGTGCTATATAGACTGAAGACAGAAACTCCAAACTGGGAGTTTAGCAGAAAATTATGTCGTGTATGTGGATTTACTCAGCAATGATTCTGACATGATTCCAGATGTTCCAGCAAGGACATCTGGAAGGATAAGAATGTTATAGATGAAAACATTCAAAGTTCCAGTGATAGAAACATCATGGGTTTGAGGGTAAACTTGTAACACTGAAAGAGGCTACAGTGTACCTAAGAAGTTGGTGTATTGTGAGAGAAGGCATCACTTAACAAAATGTATTTTTCCTCACATGTGGTGTAGTAACTATTAAGCAGTTAGTGAGGAGAAATTAATTTTGATCCTCATGGAATACAGCACACACCAAAATAAATCCAGATATTAAAGAGATAAACATTTTAAATAACTACAAAAGGAAAAAATGGAATTGAAAAAAAATAGAATTGAACCAGACCTCTAACAGAGAGAATATTTTTCAAGGTTAACAAGGCAACAGAAAAAATCACAAAGGAGAATAATAGACTTTACTCTAAAAACTCCTACAGTATAAAAAGGTAAAGAGGTGAAATTCGCAGTTAATATCTCCATTATATGTGTCTGGAGATTGCTAAGAAAATCCCGTCTCCTTTCTGGGCTCCCACCTGACCACATCTTTTCTGTTCTAGGATGTGGGTACTCCTCTGCTGTCCTGTTGTTTGCATGTCTGCCCCTCCAGGACTCTCAGTTCCTAGAGAAAGTTGTTTTCTTTATTTTTGTGGGCACTGCATTTATGTTGTTAGACCCACTGCCTAAAAGACTCCCCAGTAAACAGTCACAGTAAGTGAGCAATTAGTCCAAAAAGACATTAGGTAAGAGACAAACGTGAAAAATCTTTACTTTCAGTAATAATCTAATTAAAAATTTTAAAATATAAAAATGTACTTAATAAATAAGTCGGAAGGGGGAAAAGTTATCATCCTATTGCTAATAAGGGAGTTTTAAAGCAAACAGTATTCGTGTAGAAACGTAAAACCACAAGAGAACTTGGAAAAGCAGTCTACAGTTTTTTTTTTTTTGAAAAGAGACGGGGTTTCACCGTATTGGTCAGACTGGTCTCGAACTCCTGACCTCAGGTGATCCACCTGCCTCGGCCTCCCAAAATGCTGGGATTACAGGCGTGAGCCACCACGCCCAGCCAGCAATCTACAGTTTTATGAGAATCCAGACCTATGAGGATGCTCAAATATTCTTCCCAGGATTCCTACTCTGGGGTATGCATCTCAGAGAGATAATCTGGAGTGTAGAGAGTGACACACACACATGGGCCCAAAAATCTGTAATCCAGCTAACCTTCAGTGTTAAATTAGGTCAGTTAATAATAGTGAATGCCTCAACCACATAGAATGCAGGGCAAAAAGAAGAAGCTGTGAAGATCACACAGGCATTTAGAATACAATATGTGAACCACAGCATGTGAGACAATGAAAAAACCTGTTAAGCTGTCACTATAGATTTTTTAAAACTAGAAAAAATACAATAGAAATTTGGAATATTTTGCTTAAACCTCTTGTACAAAGAAAGGACTTGATAGCTATTACCTTGCTGCTATGTTTGTTTCTTCAGCTCACCAATCATTCTTCTGTATACCTAGCACTGCACCAGGCGCTGAGGTTAGAGAAATAACTAAGACTGCGCCCTTCACCCCAGATGGCAGGATAGGCAAGGTTGGCACCATCGTCACAGCGAACCTGCATCGATGCCTTGCTGTGTGCCTGGCATGGTGTTGCAGCAGTTTCTCACATATAATCTTTACAGTGACCCTATGAGGATAGGTTTTGGGGTTTTTTGTTTGGTTGGTTGGTTTGTATTTTGAGACAGGGTCTTACTCTGTCACCCAGCCTGGAGTGCAGTGGCACAATCATGGCTAACTGTAGCCTTGACCTCCCTAGGCTCAAGTGATCCTCCCACCTCAACCTCCGGTGTAGCTGGGGATACAGGCATGTACTACCATGCCCAGACAATTTTTTTGTATTTTTTGTAGAGATGGGGTTTTGCCATGTTGCTTAGGATGGTATTGTACTTCTGGGCTCAAGCGATCTGCCCACTTCAGCCTCCTAAAATGCTGGGATTCCATGCATGAGCCACTGTACCTGGCATAGATTTTGTTTTTTAATCTGCACTTGACAAATGATAAAACAGAGTCACAAAGAAGTGAATGTGATTAATGCTGTTTGGAGGCTCCGTAGCAAAGGGGTGCTCCTGTCAGGGTCTGGGAGATAAGACCCTGTCCATGAACCAGACAAGGGCCTCAAGATGACCTGCATTAGGTGTCAGCAGCCCTGGAGCTCTGACTGTGCCAGGCATTCTGCCAGGTGCTTTACCCACTGTGTCTCATGCTCAAATAGCTCTCAGAGGAAGGCCCCATTATGATTGGCAAAGCAAGTTAGCAGGGCTGAGGAGTATGCTCCAGGCCACAGACCCACGAAGTCGCAGGCTCTCATGCATGGGTGAGGTGCCATATGGTGCCCAAGCTCTGAACTCGTGCCCTCAGTTGCTTCATCTGTAAAAGGAGTGGGGCACTGGGGTCAGTTAGATGCTTTAAATTTATGCCCAATTGAAAAATTTTGGGGGGAGTTTTTTCAGGTTGGTTAAAAAATACCAGACTGGTTATGATGATCTCAGGTCCCAGGGGCACTGGCCCAGCTAGTAGACAAGGGCATTTCCAGGTAAGAGATCTCACCAGAACCCTCTGTCTTCTTTCAGATGTGATGGATGTAGCATGGTCTCCCCCATGACGCCTGGCTAGCCTCGTGCAGTGTGGATAACACTGTTGTCATCTGGAATGCTGTAAAGTTCCCAGGTCTGGGACCTCCTCTGAGTGGTTAATAGTGAGCAGTACTGCCTGTTGGTGTCTGGAACAGGGGTTGGGCTGTCTCCTTAGTCTTGGTGGCAGTGGATGTATCACAGTGGCCTAGGACTTATGTGTCTTGTCAGTTTTTCTTTATCAGTTACATTTGTTTAAGCTTTAAAAAGAGAATTAATCCTTAAGAAAAATAGTAACTCAGTGCTGGCATGGCATGCCACAGATCATGAGGGTAGTGAGTAGGCAGCTGTTGTTGGGGACTCTGGTGCTCCTACAATATGCTGTGTGCACCCCCCACCACTGGGCTCTGGGCTCAGCTCAGTCACCATCTCCTCTATGAAACCCTTGAGCAGATGTGGGCTAACAAAAACCCAGTTTTGCAAAAGATTGGTTTTTCTTATTTATTGTGTTTAAAGTCACAACAGATGGCATAACCTGGCACAGTGCTGCAGTTTATAACTAGTAAAATTCTTCCCATATTTCTGCTCTGTATTTGAAGAATGCTTTCCTCATTGATCCAGGTCATTTTAAGTCTTTGAAAACCACCAGCATGTATGGAGACACTCAGTCTGGCCATGGAGAGGGCAACTTTAGAGACGAGTAGCATTTGGATTACAGATCTGTATGGGGTGCCATCGTACACACCTTTGTCTTCAGCCATAATTTACTAAAGACTCAGCCACTGTCTGCCCCTTTGAGCTAGTAGGCCTCCTCCTTATCAGGGAGCTGCTAGGGAGGCTAACGTCAGAAGTGCTGGTATCACAGCTCAGGAAGGGCAGCCACGGGTAGGGCTGCTAGCTACAGACAAGACCTGGATTAGAACTGGCCTTTTGGTGCCTGCCTTCTTAATGCAGTCATTTCTTCAGTTGGCTTTTGCCTTGGTGGAGATCAAATGAGGAGGCACTTCTGCTTCTACCTGGCGTGGGGCTGGTCAGGGCAGACTGCTGGGTCCGCTCTCTTGGATATCTATCCCATGGTTCGTGGATTGCAGGTTATGTTTTCCCCAGATGACGCCTCTCCACATTCCTTTTTTCTTCACAGAAATTCTAGCTACTCTGAGAGGTCATTCTGGCTTGGTCAAAGGGTTGACGTGGGACCCTGTTGGTAAATACATAGCCTCTCAAGCTGATGACCGCAGCCTAAAGGTGTGGAGGACGCTGGATTGGCAGCTGGAGACCAGCATCACCAAGCCTTTTGATGAGGTAAGTGGGAACAGCTCAGGGGAGCTGAGCCCCAGCAGCTGCCCTAGCCCCTTCCTGACTTCTTTGTGCAGAGAGGGAGCTGGCCATGGGCCAGGCCACATGAGGAATGCACAGAGTCTGGGGGTCTGAGCAGATTCACTGAGGCTCTCTGGGATGGGACTCTGGCCCTAAGAGTCAGATAATATAAAATCCTTCATTTCTGAGATGCCATTTAATTTCCGACTTTGAAATGAAAGGATTTATAGTTTTTGGTGTTTTTTTTTTTTTTAGATGGAGTTTCGCTCTTGTTACCCAGGCTGGAGTGCAATGGCACAATCTCAGCTCACTGCAACCTCCACCTCCCAGGTTCAAGCGATTCTCCTGTCTCAACCTCCTGAGTAGCTGGGACTGCAGGCGCCCGCCACCACGCCCAGCTAATTTTTGTGTTTTTAGTAGAGATGGGGTTTCACCACATTGGCCAGGCTGGTCTCAAACTTTTGACCTCAGGTGATCTGCCCACCTCAGCCTCCCAAAGTGCTGGAATTACAGGCATGAGCCACTGTGCCTGGCTCGGATTTATAGTTTTAAAGTTGAAGTGAACCATAGAGATGTCTCCACATCATTCTGTCACCCAGCTCACTGCCACAGATATGGATAAAACTGCTTCTTATACTGTGGAGTTTACATTGAGCCTCCTTCAGAGGAGCTTGTTGGAGGCCGGGGCAGGATGGAAGAGACTCTCGGGCCATCCCCAACTGTGCTGTGTTGTTGATGTGCACCCTGCAGTTCAGGGGCCTTCTTTCCTGGGTGGAATTAGCAGTACAGTTTGCACATGTTTGGAGATCAGACTGCAGTAGCATCTGTAGTATTTTACTCTCTTCCTTTGAGTTCTGATTTCAAATGGAATGAGAGTTCAAGATCACCATTGCTCATTAGACATTTATTAAGTGTCTACTGTGTAGAAGGCAATACTGGGCACAGGGAAATAAAAGTAGATTGAGATGGAGTCTCTCTCCTCTTGAAGCTTAAAGCCCCGAGGAAAGACAGGCGTTCCCATCAGTTGTATGATGATGGAGTTGTCCAGAGTGCAGAAACAGCCCAGGAAGGGGTGAGTGCATCAGGGAAGACTTCACAGAACAAGGGACACATAAGTGAAAGTTTGCAGGAAGAGCAGGCATTTGTCCACTGGTCAGGATGGCTGCAAAAGTAAAGTGATAGTCATATGTTCAGTTCTCCCTGCGTGACACCAGCTCTTGGGCTAGGTATGTGAGTACTGGTTTTTACCTTACTTAGTCTTTCCCTAAGGAACTTTTGCTCCTTCTGGAGTTCCTCAGGGCTGACTGCCAGGCAGTGGGGTCCCATGAGCTGGACTCCTAGGGACGGCTTTAGGAGTGTCTTGAGTACCAGCAGGAGCTGGCAGTAATCTTCAGCCTCTGCTGGGTGGGCCCATCGTTCAAGGTAGGGGGTGGATCTATGGCCTAAGGCTGGGAGCTGAGGTGGGTGATTTCACTACACTCAGGCCCTGCTTTGTCCTGTCCTGCTCTAGAGCTGTGAGGTCATGATCTTAACCCTCAAGTCTTTAGAGCTGCCCTGGGCCCACCTTGAGCTTCAGGGAGCTGGCTCTAGACTCATGTCATCTCATTTTGCAGGAGGAATAATGTGAAGGGATGCTCTGCCTCAGCCTCCAGTCCAGGTCGGGGGAACAGTGCCTTTCTGCTGTTCCTTTTACAGTTTATAAGGACATTACAAACCTCTTCTCCCTTGTGGGTGTCCTCACTACCCTTTGGGTGAAGCAACAGGCTCAAGACAATAGGTGGTGCCTCGGTCATCAGCTACATTACAGTCACAGGCTTCTGCCAGGCTCCTGGGTTAAAAGCGCTTTTTCTCCACCACAGTATACCTTGAGGATGCTGTGCAGATACCATATGATAGGTTAGAGATTTGGCCCACACAGAGACTGTGGTTCAAACAGGTAGCCTTCTTGCAGAGCTCCTCAGGGCCTACACTTCTGTACTATATTTCTTTGTTCAGCTGCTCCGGGGGAGTGTAGGATGCTGCAGTTTCCAAATTCATTTCACAGAGCCCTTTTTGGTTGGGCCATCTGGAGAGACGGAAGCTGTCAGTGTAGCCAAAAGCTTGGGGTGAATGCTCCATCACACATTTATAAATTGAAGTTTGACTTTATCCTTGAGGCCAGAGTTTTGGTCACAAAGGTGGCCTTGAGCTCCTTTCAAGTGCAGATGCTTTTTTCAGTGTGGAGGAACGACACATGTGTTGCGGCTCAGCTGGTCACCTGATGGGCATTACCTGGTATCTGCCCATGCCATGAACAACTCAGGCCCCACTGCCCAGATCATTGAACGGGAGGGATGGAAGACCAACATGGACTTTGTAGGGCACCGGAAAGCTGTGACTGTCGTGGTGAGTGCCCAGGGAACTGAGGGGGATGGGCTCCTAGATTCAGCACATATTAATTCTTGATTTATTTTAAGTAGTTATGCTTAAATATTTTAAAACTAATTTTAGATAATAGAGTATGTACTTGGTTGATTTATTGGCAAACTTTAACATGGTGAACATCAACAAAATCAGTCTTGGGTTAGGAACATTGTAGCTCCTCATCAACCTTTTATATACTCAGGTATGCTCATTGGTGCCCAAGCACAGTGCCCCCCTCACCTGGCTCCAGTAAATACAGGTGTGATTCTGGTGCACCCACCAAGCACTGTGCTTGTCCCTACACCTGGCAGCATCAACCACAGGTGCAGGGCCGTGCCATGGATCACTGAGTTAGGAGCTGCTGCCAGATCTTGCTGCGGCAGGTGAAGAGCTCAGAGGCGTGAACTGCTGTGGGTCCTTAGGCAGGAGAGGTGTGTGGTCACTCCTCTTATGCTTCTCCATGAGTTTAATTAAAGAGCGTTTCTGAGAGAGCCCCAGGCAAGCTGTTAAGTAGTTGCAAATAATCTGTGAGAACCAGGATTTTCTCAACACTGGGTAGCCAAATAAAATAAACAGATTGGTGGGCTAACGCTGATAAAAGTGAAGGATCATCCAAGACCCTGATGAAAACGGGCTTATTTTTGCCTGTGTTTAAATAGATAATAAGCATCATATAGTGTACCTTAAAACATAAATTTTGTATAAGTAAAGTATTACTTATTTAATTTTTTTGTTTTGGAGTCCATGTAGGGTTTTGTTTGAACCAGAATTTTGTTGCTAAAGTCTTTGGAAATCACTGCTTCATGGTTAGTGCTCTACATGATTCTCCCATGCAGTCCTCACAACCACTTTAGAGCTGTTCTGGGAAATCATGACGCCCGCCTTTGACTCACAGAGCTTGAAAGACCCTGCAGCCTCCTGATGCTAGAGACTGTAACCCTGGGGACATGCCTCTGGGTTCCATCGTCACCAGTCTCTGTGCACCCCCTGGTCATTCTTGCCTGCCCTCTGGAATTAAAATATCTCTAGACTACCTGACACCAGGCTCTCCGGAACCCTCCTTCCTCTGCCCTCAGTTTCCCTAGGGTGGGGATTCCCAGAGCACCCATCCCCTTTAAATCCAGGAAGGTGCCTGGGAGTTCAGTGTATGCTTCCATCCTTTCCAAAAACAAAGAGAAGTTACTCTGGAGGTAGCTCCCCTGGTCTAAGCAGCCAATGAAGCACCTTTTTGTCATGTAGCCTTGATCTCTGGCCCAGGGAGATCACAAATGACTCTGACTGAGTAGATCTCTGCTAGACTGTTATGACCAAACAACAAATGCAGTGAGTCAAGAAGGAATTCAGAGGTTCACGCCCTTCCTGCACATTCCCTTGGCCTCTCTTAGGAGATAGGGAATGAGCAGGTCTTTGTTTCTGAAGCCCCCTTGGAGGCTCACCTTTTCCCACAGGTCCTAGGGCTGGCCCTGCCAGGCCAGAGGGAATTGAGAAGGCTAGTTTCAATAGTTATCCATCCCCTCTACTTGGCAGGCTGCAGAAATGGGGAGAGTTTGATAGTGCTGGTTTTATATCTGCATTTCCCAGCTTACTAATTTGATGCCTCTGCACATACTTTCTGACCTCCCTAAGCCTCCTTTCCATCATCAGCCAGATGCCTCATTGTTGGTCAGGAACATGAGAAGTAATGCATGCTCAGTGCCCGGGCTCAGAGAATGTCTGTGGGAGACTCCCTTCAGCGGGCTGGGACTTGGGCACAGGGGACATGCCTGATGCTTGATCAGTTATTTCTAACATTTGTTATTTGGCTTTAGAAATTCAACCCAAAAATCTTCAAAAAGAAGCAGAAGAATGGGAGTCTGCGAAGCCCAGCTGCCCGTACTGCTGCTGCGCTGTTGGCAGCAAGGACCGCTCGCTTTCTGTCTGGGTGAGCCTGCCACCCTAAGCTTTTGTTGCAGGACGCGAGGTATAGATTGGGGAAGTAGTGAGTGGTGGAAAGAGAGACCTGCTTTGGGTAATGCTCAGAGTGTACCTTCTACTGTGCACCTGGGGTCAGCCCCCTCCTTGGAAGCTCACAGGCTCTCCTGCTCTCCCAGAAGGAAGTGCTGAAGACTGGGTCTGTGCTTAGCTAGGAGAGGCCACCTTGACCCCCAGCTAGACCAGCTCTTGTGTCCAGACTCAGGCAGCGCCCTCAGTGGTCAATGCCATGGGCAGCATGTTGGGCTTGCTTCCTATTAGAAAAATCTTTATATAAAGTGTATTCGCCTGAAAGATACAGCTTGGTGAGTTGTCATACGTGTTTACACACCAGCGTCATTACTGCCTAGAGCACTCCTTTTGTCCCTTTGTCCCTCCCGAGTCAAGACCTCCCTCACCACCAAAACAACCACTCTAATGACAGATACTGATAGTATAACAGTATACTGACGGTATAACAGATACTAATGAGTTTTGCCGGCTCTTGAACTTCATATAAATGCAGTTGTGTGATGCTTGCTTCTTTGTGTCTTCATTTCTTTTGCTTGGCATAGTGTTTTTGAGATTCCTGTATGTTGCTACACTTAACAGTATTTTATTCCTTATAATTTCTGTGTAGCATTCCACTGTATGAATGCACCACAATTTGTTTATATAGTCTCCTATTGATGGACATTAAGATTGTTCCAGTTTTGAGATACTATGACTAAAGCTGATATGAATATTCTTGTATAAGTCTTCATGTGGACATGTTTTCATTTATTTGTGAGTACATACCTAGGAGTAGTATGCTAAAGTTAAAAAAAAAGATAGAACCAAGTGTTGACAAGGACATGATAAGCTGGAAGTGATATATTGCTGACAGGTGTTTATGCTGGCGTGAGCACTTGGGAAGAGTGTTTGGCAGTTTCTACCACAGCTAAGCATATGACCTAGAGCACTTCCACTCCTAGGCATATAACCAAGACAGATGAGTGCTTATGTCCACACAAAAAAAAGACACACAGAAAGCTGATACCTCCATTTATTAGTCCATTTCACCCCTGGGCGATGCTGTGACAGGTAAGGTTGTGAGCCTGGTACTCCTCACTTGCAGGGACCTCTGAGATGATGCAATGTGTGTCTTCACCTTCTTTGTTTTTTTCTTTTGAGACGGAGTCTCCCTCTATTGCCCAGCAGGCTGGATGGAGTGCAGTGGCGCTGGGATTACAGGCCACTACACCCGGCTGATTTTTTTTGTAAGTTTAGTTGAGATGGGGTTTCACCATGTTGGCCAGGCTGGTCACAAACTCCTGACCTCAGGTGATCCACCACCTTAGCCTACCAAAGTGCTGGGATTATAGGTATGAGCCCCCACACCCAGCCCGACGTGTCTTCAGCTTCATTGTCCCCCTCACCTTCCTAACTCAGTGCCCTCCACAGAACAGGTTCTCAGCAGAGTTATTCAAGGGTAGTTGGTGAGTGAGAACCCAAGGGTAAGTATTGTGGCGGTTTCTAAGTGAGGGCTCCTGAAGGGTTAAGTTTCTCACTGCCAGGAGCTGGTGTGCTGTGACCTGACTGTGTGGTGAGAGACACCTCCGCATGCAGTGCAGGAAGCAGCCTTGCTGCTGAGCATCGAGGTGCCAATGTATTTAAAGTTTGATAAAGCAAAGTGCACACACATTAATTTTTTTTTTCACTTTGCAAAAAAGTGTCCCTATAAGCAGAGCAAGTTTGAAGTTCTGGTTTTGAAGATTATCCTCTGGCTGCATTTATTACAGTTTGTTGTACAGAAATCTATTATTGTATGTGTTGTGATTTTTTTTTTTAGGCCCAGTATTTTCTTAACACCCATTCTGGAACCTGAGCCACAGTACCACAGAGAGCCCTTCAGGGCACCTTCCCTGTCTCCTCCCAGCCTGAGAGGCCCTGTTTGTGGTGTTGCAACCAAAACATCACTGACTGTGGTACCCATATTTCTTAGAATGCTCAGGTCAGGCAGTCACACAGCCTACAGATTTCTGAGGGTCTGTAGGCACATTTATGGGAGGAGGTACAAGGCAGCTTTTTCTAGAAGTGGAATTAGGGTGGAAGCAAGATTCTTAATGTGAGTTCCAGATAGCTCAGACTCTAGCCCCCTCTCTAGCACTACGGTGGACACAGCTTCTCCTTCCCCCACATGGCACTCTCAGGCTGCATTGGGACACTCAGCAGCGCAGCCTCCCAGAAGCTGCAGCAGCACCTAAGGGAGCCCCGCATCCCATGAGGAAGTGTGTTTCTTCCCTGCCCACCATCCTGCAGCTCAGGGCCAGCCAGCAGGGTAGCCAGGCACTTGTGCACGAGAGGAAGAGCCTACCATAGTTGTGGGAACGTGGAGTCAGGGTGCATGCCAGCAATTGGGTAACTCGATAGAGAATATGCACATGGTGCATGTTACGCAGTCATCCAGAAGAGACTTTTATAGGATATTTAATGACATACTTACTGTGTGTTAAGTGAAAAAGCAGACACAACCATGTGCCTTACTTTGAAAAATAAAATAAATATTTGCACAAAATAGAAGGAAATAATTCATCAAAGTGTTAATAATAGGTAACTGTGCCTAGATTAAGGGCCCAAGTGTGTATTTCTGTATTACCTGCACATAGTGTAGAATGAGCCTTGGCTAAATGTGTACCAGAGTCCATTGGGCCCAGGGAAGATGTGTTGTGTTCTCTCTCAGGGTGCCTCACCCCTTGTCTAGGCTTTGGCATCCTGTTTCCTGTTCCATAGACCCTCTCAGAGGGCCACATTGGGACTGTCCCTCTGCTCAGACCATAGCCCTTCAAAAACCCACTCCCACTCTGCCTTCTCTGTTGCTGCTTGTCTATGTCTAAAGCTATCTCCCCGTCAGACCACAGAAAGCCCTGGAGGCAGGGTCCACTCTAGGTAGGATGTACTTTTTTGGCCGGTTTTGGTTCCCATAGTTTGGGATCTCCACAGCTACAGTTTGAATAGAGTTGAAGATGCCTTAAATATGAGCAGCCACTCTGACCAAGGCTTCTAGGCTGGTTATGTTAACTGAGCTGAATGCAAAAGCGGATTTGAGTAATTTCATTAACCTTGGCTGTGTCTTTCTTTCCAGCTCACATGTCTGAAACGGCCACTGGTGGTCATCCATGAACTGTTTGACAAATCCATCATGGACATTTCCTGGTAAGGTGGATTCTACTTATGGGAATAGGTTAGAAAGAAAGGAGAAGCCACACATTGGAACATGAGGCCTCCTAGATGTGACTAGGGTCAGGTGGCCGGCTGGTGGCCCATCCCCAGGTGTCACAGTGGCACAGAGTAAGAGTGCTGTTTGCCTGTGATTTGGGAACTGGCAATGGTGTGCCTGCTGCTGTGAGAATGTCCTGCCCGTGTAGGATTTGCTATTGGAAAATGCCTTCTCAGGATTTGTATAAGACAAGGAGAATGATGTGATCCTAGTAGGCTCCACTTTACTCCGTCATTGCATGAAACAAAGTGAGAAGCACACCTTCTGCTTCTCAGTGACCTGATTTGTATGGATATTTTGTCAAGTTGTGTTTTTTTTCTTAATGGTTTCAAAAGTAAGATAAATAAAATTGAAAATTCTTACAGAACATATGGGAAGGGATACTTTGTATACCTGCTTAGAGCTAAAGAACACCAGGGCCCTATGGGACACAGTTGTCCCTCTCCCCCCTACCACCTCAGGCCACAGAAGGGAACCAGGAGTTGCCAGCATCTCCCTAGAAACATGGTCCACCATCCTCACAGGCCAGCTCCTGTGATGTGTGTCTGCCTGGGGCTCTTGCTACCAGGCTGCTGATGACCATGTCTTTCAGGACTCTGAATGGGCTTGGTATCTTGGTGTGCTCCATGGATGGCTCTGTGGCGTTCCTTGACTTCTCCCAGGATGAGCTTGGAGATCCCCTAAGCGAGGAGGAGAAGGTAGGCTGATAGCCCTTGTGCTGCTGGGTGCTTTGGGGCCATAGCTACAGTAGCTCTGAGAGACCCCTACTACACCCTCTTCTTGTGGGATACACAGAAGCGTCATTTCTTAACATGTAATGGGATATTCGTCTTTTATAGGTTGTGATCCTTCTTTACAGCATAGATTAATTTAAAAACGAGTCTCTCTTCATTTCAGAAATAAGTCCTAGAGTTAAGAGTAGAGCTATTTTGGCATCTCTTCTTGAGCTGATAGTAGGTCATCTACTGGGAAGTTTTTGCCCTGAGAAAGAGCTGAAGTGACTCCTCAAAGGCCTCTGCTAACATCACTTTCCCCCTTCATGGTAGTAATATTGGTCATTTCTTAGCACGTATTGTATGCCAGTCTCTGGGAATATGTTTTGCACATACAATTTAATTTAAATTGCCCAAAACCCTTCAAGGCAGAGCTCATCCATTTTGTGGATATGGAAACTAAGCCTCAGAAAATACCTTGGCCCTTTGCCCAGTCTGTACGTGAGCCTTAGGTTAGAAGAGTGAACCAGACCTACTGCCTCTGGGCCAGGCCACCTCCCCTCTGTGCTCTGCAGGGGTGATGGGGTCTCTGTGCCCTTCTGCCAAGCTTTGCAAAAAGCCCTGCTTCACCTGCCATAGACTTAGAAACCTGCCACCACTTGGTGGGATGTGTGTATGTGTCTGAAGGGAGTTCTGTGAAAGCCTAGAGCAGGCTGGCAGTTCTCCCGTATGACCTTATTTGCTGGTGGAAGCTTCCTCTTAACCTACAGTGTGACCTCTCCACTAAAATGTGAACCCCTTTGGGGCAAAGGTCTGCCTTGCTGACTGCATTTACATTTCCCAAGTCACAGGCTGGGACCCCGTGTTTCAGGAACACTAGGGAAGCCCTGGCAAACACTGAATTCTGCCTCGAGATTGCAGGGGATAGACCCAGGAGAGAAGGGCAGGAGCCAAGATGGCAAGGGAAGGAAGTTCCTGGACACATCAAGTCCTGCAGGAGTGAGTCCCAAGGCACCTCTCTTGGAACGCTGCCTTTCAACTCATGCTCTGGTGTAAAGCAGATACCCTGTTAACCAAGAACACTCCCTGTTCTTGGGCAGATCCACATTGGACATTTGCACATCCCATGGAAGTCTGTTCCTCATGCACTTTCATGCACAGCAGTCACTACAGTGTGCCGGTGACATCGTCTCTGCTCTCATGGGGCTCCTGCCTAGCTTGTTAGGGCCCAAGACTACAAGCGCCTAGGAGGAGGGGAGGATGATGACATATTAGGAGGCATGGGAGTAAAGCAGGCTCCCCAGCTCTGCTATTCCAGCCCTTCTCATACTCTTAGAGACACTGTAAGCAGGCCCATGGAGACCTCCATCCACAGGACTGATGGTTGCAGATGAGCAGTGAAAGTAGACTCTTGTTCTAGGATCTGATTGCCAAATGCCTTTGGGTCCTAGGAGTGATTTAAGAGCCTTAAGTTAGCAACTTGAGTATCTTCCTTTCCATTGAAGCACTGTGGACACTGTGGATTGTCATTTGTTCTGCACCAGACTGTGGGGCAGGTGTTGTCTTCTTGGCTGTCTCATTTACTGTCATCCCAGCTACAGATACAACGGAGGCCATAAACATCAAGGGAGGGCAGGAGACATCAACAGAGCTGTCCAATGAGGGACAAGCAGAATAGGGTGGGAGGTGATGGGAAGCTGGCCTTGGGTCCCTTCTCTGCTCAGAGCCAGGAAAGCTCTGCTCTAGTTTGCCCAATTGTGGGCGGCATTGGCCATGCTGGTGCTTACACTGGCATGTTGTGCCTCTCCTTGCTTCCCCAGAGCCGCATTCACCAGTCCACCTATGGCAAGAGCCTGGCCATCATGACTGAGGCCCAGCTCTCTACAGCTGTCATTGAGAACCCTGAGATGCTCAAGTACCAGCGGAGGCAGCAGCAGCAGCAGCTGGACCAGAAAAGTGCCTCAACCAGGGAGACAGGCTCAGCCACCTCAGTTGCAGGCGTTGTCAACGGGGAGAGTCTTGAAGATATTAGGAAGGTGAGAGCCCTGCCTGGTGGTACTAAAGACAGACACATGACCGGGGACAGGGTGAGGGGCAGACGCCAGTGGTGGTAAAGAGGGTGTCTGCTTAGTGTGGCATGGGATTTGTGGGTTAGCCAGCCTCGGGCTTGTTGGCTCCTTGCCCACCACTGCATGACATAGTAATGGGGCCTGGATCCCCTTTATCAAAGGCCACTTTATATCTAAGAGCCCAGAGGAGGTCATCTCTGGTAAGAACTTACAAACTTTAGCCTGCCTGCCTTTCTAGGAAATCCTAGATGCTAAGAATAGTGGATTTCAGGCTCTGACCTTAGGAGACTTCTGTGGGCTCCCCTTCTTCATCTGGAAGCCATGTTTCATGAAAAGGGATTGGAAAAGGGTAAGGAACATCATTGCCTGGGGTGCATAAACCATCTCCAGGACCATATGTAGGCTGACAAAACTCCTCCAGGCAATTCATATATAAAATATGAGAGAAAACCCCTAATTATGAGCTTTCTGTGGAAGAAAGGATTCTATTTTGAAAGTCAGTTTGAAAATCGCTAGCTCAGGCCAGGCGCGGTGACTTACGCCTGTAATCCCAGCATTTTGGGAGGCCGAGGCGAATGGATCACTTGATGTCAGGAGTTCCAAACCAGCCCGACCAACATGGTGAAACCCTGTCTCTGCTTTAAAAAAAAAAAAAAAAATTAGCCAAGCATGGTGGCTACATGGGGGGCTGAGCAGGAGAATTGCTTAAACCCGGGAGACACAGGTTGCAGTGAGCCGAGATTGCACCACTGCACTCAGCATGGGCGACAGAATGAGATTCCATCTCAAAAAAAAAAAGATAAAGAAAATCCTTAGCTCAGTGACAGACATGTGGCTTACAGGCGCAGGGCTCAGTCCTTTAACCCCTTCATTGACCCCATGGCTGTTGTGCAGGGCAGCCAGTGCAGCATGTGCCCACAGCTTGTTCTTTGCTTAGGTGGCTAGTTTAGTTGTACCAAAAGAGCTTAGAAGGGGAATTTAGAATATATTTCCTTAGAAGACTTATTATCTTTAAACCTACTGTGTTGAGATATAATTGACATATAAAAAGTTAGCTGGGCGCAGTGGCTCACGCCTGTAATCCCAGCACTTTGGGAGGCTGAGGCGGGCGGATCACGAGGTCAAGAGATCGAGACCATCCTGGTCAACATGGTGAAACCCTGTCTCTACTAAAAATACAAAAAATTAGCTGGGCATGGTGGCGCGCGCCTGTAATCCCAACTACTCAGGAGGCTGAGGCAGGAGAATTGCTTGAACCCAGGAGGCGGACGTCGCGGTGAGCCGAGATTGCGCCATTGCACTCCAGCCTGGGCAAGAAGAGCGAAACTCCGTCTCAAAAAAAAAAAAAGTTATACATACTTAATGTGTACAAAGTAACGATAACCCAGATACAGAAAGACAAGTACTGCATGCTGTTCATCTTATATGAAGGAATCTAAAATAGACTCACAGAGGCAGGGAATAGAATGGTGAATACTGGGGTCAGAGGAAAATGGGAATTACTAGCTAAAGAGTATAATATTTAAGGTATAGAAGATGAATAAGTCCTAGAGATCTCCCCCTACAGCGTAGTGCCTATAGTTCACAATACAATACTGTGTACTTAAAACCTCGCTAATGGGATAGATCTTATGCTAAGTGTTGTTATCACCAGGAAAAAAGAGACTTTATTTTTTAATATTTGGAAATAGTCGGCAGAAACTTTGCATTTATGTAACTCTGCTTTGCCAGAATCTTTTGAAGAAACAAGTTGAGACTCGGACGGCAGATGGTCGGAGAAGAATCACACCTCTCTGCATAGCACAGCTGGACACTGGGTACTGGTTCATTCCCCTTTTATGATTTTATCTAGCGAGGTCTTCCTGTCTTCTTTTAGCGGTTAATGCTTTCACAGTGAGGATCTTCACAGGCCCTTCACAGCCTGACAGGTAGAATGTGGAAGCAAGGAAGTTGAGCCCAGCTTCCCGCAGTCTCAAAGCCCACACTCCTCCTGGAGCCCTTGTGCACACCTGAATCATGTGGTGGGTGGGAGTGCTAGACACGTCTGCTGCACTTCACTGTTGCCAGGGCACCAGAGGACACACAGGGAAAGCAATCAGGCTGATTTTTTTTTTTTTTCATAATGTATTTTTTTTATTATGAAAGGTATGTTTATACATGTTAAATTTAGAAAATAGTAAAAGCCCAAAGGAAAAAAAAATCCATAATCCAGTCTCTCCAGTACAGTCACTGTATTTGATATCTCTATTTCCAGTCTTTTTTTCCTCACTTGTTACTATTTCTTGTCCATTCATCCATTGTAATAACTAGTCCTCTGAAGCGTTTGCTATCTGATTATCCAGGTTCCCGTCCTAGGATTTGCTTAGCCAGCTCATTGTGGACTTGTATTTGTGTACAGTTTCTTGTGATTGTAAATGAGTCTTTGAGCTCACCTGTGGTTGTTTTCTCAGGATAACTTGTAGAAGTGGAATTATTGGGCAGAGGGTAGGGCTCTGAAACGCATTTCCCTTTGGGGGGACAGAGATGGAGGAAGAGACTCATTCACCACTTGCTGTTGTCTGAGTATATCAGTGCAGGTTGTTTTTGAATTGGTTATTCTCCCCAAAATGATGTGTGTTGATTCCAAAAAAGAAAGAAAAATGATAAGGCCCTGGGTGAAAAAAATAGACCCCCCACTGTCAAGGCAGTTCACTCTGGGTTTTATTTTCATAACGCTGATCTGCTCAGGGAATCAGTAAGCCCTTCATGGAGACCACACACATCAGGCCTCTGCGTTTAGCAGTTGTCCATCCACGAGCTATTCCAAATCTTCCTGAAGAAACCTTCACTTGTACAGTGTACAGATCCATCTCCTCATCTTAGGTTTGCAGGCTCTGAGGTCCCTGCGAGTAGAGCCAGAACCAGGTCTACTGACTCCCCCGAGAGCAGTAATTTTCTTTTGACTAAGTCTTTTTCCTATTGTGACCCTATAGGAGGTAATGCCCCTGCGTACCTTTTACTAGGACCAAGTGAGACCCAGTGTGGGGCTGAGCTCTGAACACACTGGGTCTGAGGGATGGGGAGCTGGTGATGGTGACACTTTGTACTGTGGATCCTTCCAGGCCTTACCTGGTGAGAAGGTGTAGGTGGCTTTCTAGCTGGTCTGGGGCCAACTTTCTGACATAGGATACGTATTTCTGGCACCAGGACCTGATCCCTTTGGTGTTAAAAGCTTTTCGGCCTCCTGATTCCCACGTTCTAACAAGTAGCAACAGAATAGGTCCTTATTAGCTGAGCTAATCAAGAAAGAAAAAAAAAAACCTGAATACGCAAAGCAGGTGTGAGAAATAATAGCAGACAAATGAAGTTGAGAAACTTCTTTGCTGAACTCTGTGCAAATAAATTTGCACATAAAGTGGATGGTTTTTAAAGAAAATAAAATTAATGAAAGTAAAAAATTATTGTAGAAGAGATAGAGGACAGTGTCACAGTGTTAACCCCACCAAAGCCACCAGAGTTAGACTGCTTCACAGGGAAACCTCAGGAACTTTTAAGGAATAGGTAACTGTTAATACCATTTTAAATATTCTAGTTCACGGAGGAGAAACGTGCAGATTTTTATTTTGAAATGAACATAATATTTACATCAAAATCTAACAAGGATAAAACATAATAAATCCCAGATCAGTCTCATTTCTGAATGTCAATGCAAAACCTAAGTAAAATAGTAACAAACAGAACCTTACTGCATGTTAAAAGGCTAATATACCACGACCAAGTGAGGTTTGTTTCTGGAAAGTAAGGTAACTATTTCATTCTACATATCAGTAGATCAAAAGAAAAAAATTATATGATCTCTTTTATCGATGCTTAAGAGGCATTTTGGTAAAATTCAACTCCATTTTGTTTTAAAACTCAGTTAAATGGGAGTAGGTGGATGCTTCCTTAACTCGATAAATTATTTCAAATGAAGTTCAAAAACTAAATAAATGCCTACTCTTGGAATTATAATTTAACATTTTTCTGTGGGTTCTAGCCCGTGTAGTTAGTCAAAGGGAAGAGCAAATTGGAAAGGATAATTATTTAAGGATGATATGATTTGTAAGAGAATTAACTAGAAAAACTGCCAAAGGCAATGAAAGAAGACAGTCAGGTGGCTGGATACAATCAGCATGAAGTCAGATAGCACCAGCTACCCTCAGAGCCCATAAAGAAATGTCATATTCACAAATAAAAGACTTAGGATGCAACCAGAGATGCAGATCTTAATGAAGAAAAAATTAAAAACCCTACTGAGAGGCCTCAAGGAAAACTCAAAAGAAATAACTAGAAATTCATGCCATTGATTAGCTAGGATGGCATCATAAAAATGTGAGCTGTCCTGTAGCTGATAGATTTAACCAGTACAAATAACCATAGGAGTTTTTGGAATCAGACATGGTAACTCTATAAAGTTATGTGGAAAAATCCACCAGGCACAGTGGCTCATGCCTGTAATCCCAGCACTTAGGGAGGCCGAGGTGGGCAGATCACCTGAGATCAGGAGTTTGAGACCAGCCTGGCCAAAATGGTGAAACCCCATCTCTACTAAAAATATAAAAAATAGCTGGGGGTGGTGGTGTGTGCCTGTAGTCTCAGCTACTTGGAGGCTGAGGCAGGAGAATTGATTGAACCTGGGAGGTTGCAGTGAGCCAAGATCGTGCCACCGCACTCCAGCCTGGGTGACAGAGTGAGACTTCATATCAGTCAGTCAATCAATAAAATAAAGTTATGTGGAAAAACAAATAGGAATGGCTGAAATATTTCTGAAAAAAGAAGATTAATCAGGGTATACTAGCCCCACCAGAACTTAAAGGCTGTCATACTCAAAACAGTGAGATATTGACACATGAGTAGGTAATGCAATGGAATATGATAGAATATCAGGAAATAGGCCCAAATAGTTATGGGAATTTTAAAGGTAGCATTTCACATCACTGATAAAATTTTAGCTAATTCAGTAAATGAAAGTCACTACTACCTGGTACCCTCTAGAAACAATGTTGGGTCCCAATCTCACAATTTACCATTACATACATTCTAAATAGCCTAGAGTTCGTTTTTTTTTTTTTTTTTTTAATATTTGACTTTTTTGTTGTTTAAAATATTTTTATTTAAAACTTTAGAAGATTCCCCTGGAAGAATATTTTTATAATCTCAGATCAAAAAAGTATTTTCTGTAAATGACAATTTAGACTACACAAAAATTTAAAACTTTTAGTGGATTTAAAAGATAGGCTGGCCGGGCATGGTGGTTCATGCTTGAACCTGGGAGTGGAGGTTGTAGTGAGCCTAGATCACGCCACTGCACTCCAGCTTGGTGACAGAGTGAGACTCCATCTCAACAACAGAAAAAATGAAAGGCCATAAAGAGTTGAAGCACAACATCTCAGGGAAAATATTTATGAACAAGCAGTTCACACACCAAAAAAGGAAATCAAATGTATATATATATTTTTAAATTAAGGCGTGATCTTGGCTCACTGCAACCTCCGCCTCCCAGGTTCAGGAGAGTCTCCTGCTTCAGCCTCCCGAGTAGCTGGGATTACAGGTGCCCACCACCATGCCCGGCTAATTTTTGTATTTTTAATGGAGACGGGGTTTCACCATGTTGGCCAGGCTGGTCTCGAACTGCTGACCTCAAGTGATCCACCTGCCTCGGCTTCCCAGAGTGGTAGGATTACAGGCGTGAGCCCCTGTGCCCGGCTGGAAATCAAGTTTTTCTATTTGAAAAAATGTCAACATCACTCAAATCAAAGTTAAAGTAAGATACCATTTTTCATCTTTCAGATTGTTAAGTGTCAAGAAATTTGATAAAAGTGTTACCAAGCGCCTATGTGGAGAAATAGGCACTCTCATACATGTCTTGTAATTTAAACCTCTAAGGAGGGCACTTTAGAAATATTTATTCCAAATCATCAGTGAACATTCCATTTGCTGCTACAATTCCACTTTCAGGAATTTATCCCATGTATTATGTGAATCTTAGGTGTAATGACAATTATTAGAATTTCATAATTCTTCGAGCACCCAATATGTGTTCTAAGAGTGTCCCACACTAACTACTTTAGTCCTGATAGCAACCCCATGGGGAGAGTCCTGGCACTTTGTATTTTGCAGACAAGAGTAGTCGGAGCAAGTCACAAGCTTGCAAATGGCAGAGGGGTCAGACCTGGCTGGTCTGTCCCAGAATCCTTAGTTTTGACACTGCAATACCTTACATCCTGGTACAGCAGCTCCTACGACATGTGTTTGCATAGTTTAACACCTCTGAGATTAGGGCGTGTTGTACAATCAATGGCATCTGACAAGTAGCAGCATTGTTTTCTTTCTTAGTAGTACATATAGAACCTGTAAATCCTAGATTCAATTAAATATAGTATATTAAGTGGGTTTAAATTTCTTTTTACTTTTCTGTAACTTTGCGAATTTTCTATCATGAAAACACTGCCTTTGGACCTAGAAAGAAAGCTATTTGCATGTATAAATTACTGGATGTGGCACCTGACTTTCAAGGCTGACTTTTGTTCTTACTTGATGACAGGGACTTCTCCACGGCATTCTTTAACAGCATCCCCCTCTCGGGCTCCCTGGCGGGCACCATGCTCTCTTCTCATAGCAGTCCACAGCTACTGCCACTGGACTCCAGTACCCCTAACTCCTTCGGCGCCTCGAAGCCTTGTACAGAGCCTGTGGTGGCTGCCAGTGCCAGACCTGCGGGCGATTCTGTCAATAAGGACAGGTTAGTGGGTGCCAAGGCTTGTTCCCGTCCCTGGGGAAAGTTCAGGTTTGCACATAATTTTGAGGATAGAGAGTTTTACTCTGCGCTTTGTGGCCCCTTCAATGAATAAAGGAAGAAAAAGGTGTGTGATATGAAATCGGGACTTCTCAGAGGGGGAGGACTTGCTTAGTGAGTCTCTGATGCACAGGACCATGAGGATTTCACAGAGTGTATCAAGGCTGACTGAGGGTCAGGCTGCTACGGGTGGGAACTACCTGGGAAGTGCTACGTGCAGCAGGGTCAGTCCCACCTTCTGGCAGCTCTACACTGGAAGAACTTGACATTTCTGGGGCCTCAGCGTGCACTTCACTCTGCTGGGCACATCACACAGCATTCATCCCAGGCAGGGCGCTCCTGTGGGGGGTGACAGACTCCCTTCATACTCTCAGAATTATATTCACTCAGAGAGCCTGAGTCATCACCCCTCTTTACTTAGAAACAAAATTAGAAATCAGAAAGAAACAGGCAAGCACGAATGAGAGCCAGGAGTGAACATTTGCCTAGCACTTGCTCTGGGTTGCATGCCGTGCTAAGCCCCAGGCATTGCAGGGGCTTAATTGGTGGGTCCTCGTCCTCAGGGAGTGTGTAGACTGGTTGGGGGAGAGGCAGCCACAGGGTTGCAGGTGGCCCCCCAGATCCCCTGGGTAGAAATGGCTAGCCATCTGAAGAGGGGCTGGTGTCTCAGGGATCAGAGAGGTGCCTCAGAGGGTGCCCTGCGAACGGCTTATACAGGCCCACCAGGGGATGTGGCATGGGGATTAGGGATAGCAGCCCCCCAGTCCCCTGAGGAAGACCAAAAGGGGAAGAAGGCCTAGATGTCTATGCTGGACCAAGTAGTCTGGGCTTTTCCCCAGAGTGGAGACATAAAGGCTTTGAGACCTCCATTTTATGGAAGTGACTCTAGTAGACAGTGGTGCCCCAAACTAGCCACTCCCTGGCACATACAGCTGATTCCATCAGAGTGATTCTTCATTGGTGTAATAGAGTCTTGTGTTACTGTAGCCTCCTACTTCTGGGTGCTAGCACCATGGCTCTGGAGGCATGCCCAAACATTAGGTCACTGCCCTGAGGGAACCCTCAGAGGGTAGGAAGAGAAGGCTGAGCAGCAAGACCAGTGAGGAAGCAGAGCATCCTGTGAGGAAGGGGGCCTGGGAAGGGCAGACCATGCCAGATCTGAGAACTGCTTTAGGGATGGCCTATTCTGGTGGCCACAGGTTATGGAGGAGGAGAAAGGGGGTGTCCAGGGTGACTACCAGGCATGCGGTATAGGGTCTGGGCAGATGTGAGTGGAAGGTGTTAGCCTGGGTGTGCACAGGAGGAGGCCCAGTGGCCTTGGTCCCAGCATGTGGTGTGGGCTTTACCATGGAGGATGGACCAGGCAGGCTCCTGCCTGGCCTCTCCTTTATCTGTGGAATAGAAGACGAAAGCTGTGTGATGAGTACTTGGAGCATAATGCTAAGTATGTGACACTGTCCCAGGGAGAGATCGGAGGGGCCACCCAGGATGGAGGATGCCTGGCTGAGGGTAAAGGCCAGGAGCAGGCCATGGTTTCAGGACCCCAGGTACAGGCTTATCTCATGAGACTCATTTTCTAAGTGGGAAATGTGAGTGGTTGGAGTGGTTTGGAGTAGAGATGCTATATTCAAGTTGTGGAGATAGGGTGGTATGACTAGAGAAAAGGGTTGTAAGAACCATGTTCTAGGCCTCATGCTACCCCCAGAAGCTCTCAAAACAATGCAAAGGGGGAGATGTGAATGCATTCGCTCAAAACTTTCTAGGTGTCCAGAATTATAACACGTGAACATTTTAAAGAAATGGGAATAGTAGATTGTATCTTGAAACTTTTTGTGTTTATGAAAGTTTGATATTTGTGCCTTTTTTAGTAGTCTCCAAATAATGCAAATACTAGACCTTCAGATCCTTTTAGGATTGTGCTTGACATCCCTCCCCTCTTCTTCACCCCAGTATGAATGCTACCTCTACTCCTGCTGCATTGTCACCTTCTGTGTTAACGACCCCGTCCAAGATTGAACCCATGAAAGCGTTTGACTCCCCGGTTCACAGAGCGGTCCAAAGCCACGCCAGGTGCTCCTGCCCTGACCAGTGTGACCCCAACAGCCATGGAAAGGTAGGTGGTAGCTGCAGGGCCAGGGAGGGTGCAGGCATGGGTCAACAGCCCAGTGGCAATGTTCCTACCAAGCAGCCTGCCTTCCTGTTGGGGAAAAGACTCTAGCCAATCAATGCATGGGAGCATGACTGCAGAACCCTTAGCGAGCTGCCAGGTCCGAGGAGAAAGGGGTGGCTGCTTCAAGTGGGAAAGTGGCTGGAAGCTGTGGGGGAAGACACAGCACAAGAACCACAAGGGCAAAGACACAAGAATTGGTCAGTGCAGAGGCTGGACTGAGAATAATGGTGTTTGAATGGAGCCCAGAGTTTGCCCAGAAGAGGGCAAGAGATTAGTTGGAGAGGTGGAAGGCTCTGATATTGGTACACCTTGGAAGTGATGGCCTTCCACTCAGAAACTGACCAGAGGTAGAGAGCTGCAATAAGAATGATGTAGGTGAGGTCTCTGTCAAGTCATATTGGCTTCTGAGCTCTTGTGGACGCTATGCTACTTGTCCATTCTCTGGGCCTTCCCCCTCAAACACAGCTGTGACATCATGCACACTATAGTTCTTTATTTCTTGGAGTTTGCGGTAGTGCATCCTCCTGAGGTGACCAGAGTGAATCTCTACAGCCTCTGCCAGTGGCACTGAAGTTCTCTGCCTCCTGAGAGGGCCCCTTCCTCTAAGCCAGCCACGACAAGGAGCTCAGTTCACATCCCAGTGAGTCAGAACCTAGGAGAGGAGAGGTAGATGTAGGCTGGCCTCTGGGGGCTTAAGAGCGGTCCCTTAAGAGTTGCATCCCAGTGCAAGGTTCATAGGGCTCAGCAGCCCTGGGCAGACATACCCTAGCATGTGCCACCATCAGCCAAGTACAAGGTCACTGGTCAGAAACTTGCAGTAGCCACACAGCCAGCAGGTGCCCAATAAAAGGAGCATTTGTATGTGATCTGTTTTTGCAGTAGATGGTGATTTGGAGCTAAAGCTACAGATGCTGTCTCTGGGGCTTTGCTTATGAAAAGCCCTGTTCAAAGCTGCATGTCTGGACAGGATTTATTCTCCTTGGAAAACAGTTCCTGGAAGCTACCATGGGAGGACCCTTTCTGAAAGTTTGATGCTGTATCTACAAACTTGGTGTGGAATCTTATAGTCTACTCTGTTGTGATCTAATCATGCTTGTTTGGTAATTAAAAGCTTAGTGCAGGCCATGTGTGGTAGCTCATGCCTGTAATCCCAATGCTTTGGGAGACCAGGGTAGGAGGATCGCTTGAGGCAAGGAGTTTGAGACCAGCCTTTGCAACATAGTGAGACCCCTATCTCTACCAGAAAAATTATCCAGGTGTCATGGGACATGCCTATAGTCCTAGCTACTCTACTCACTGCAACCTTTGCCTCCCAGGTTCGATCAAGTCTCCTGCCTCAGCCTCCCAAGTAGCTGAGATTACAGGTGCCCACCACCACAGCTGGCTAATTTTTTGTATTTTTAATAGAGACGGGGTTTCACCAAGTTGCCCAGGCTGGTCTCGAACTCCTGACCTCAGGTGATACACCCACCTCAGCCTCCCTGCTTCTAAAATACTTTGAAGTACTGGATTAAATGCAATTCTTATCCCTAAAATGAATGACTAGTTCACAAGAAAGGGCAGTCCCCAGAATCTAAAATCTAAAAAAAGCCAGAGTAGCAGGCAGGACTGCCCCATGGGTGCAAAGCTGGGGATCTTGACTGAAGACCTTGCATTTTAATGTCTCATACTGAGTTGAGACAAAGCTTGGGGTCTAATGTCATACCGAGTTGAGACAAAGCTTCGGGTCTAAGGGGTTGGAATTAAGTCACCAGCATAAAGTCAAGCTGCTTAAAAAAGGACTGAGGCAGACACTAGGAAAACCCAACTGGCAGCTCAAGAACTAGCAGAGAAATTGGAATGTCTTAGCCTGTTTTGGGGTTAGGAGAACAGTCTTCCCTTGAGGCTGTGTAACCACAGGCCTGACCTCATGTGGATTCAGGGCCAATTTAACACTACCTGTGTTGTCTAGAAATCACCAAGCTGAGAAATGAAACAAAGGAGATCCTGGTCTACTTGACATCCAGAGGCACTTGGCAGAGATGCGTATCCACCCCGCAGGAACATTCCCTGGCCCAGGGTGTACAGCATTACCACTGATAAAGCACTGCTTAGATGAACATGAAATCCAAAATCACAAGAGGAAACAGTCTACCGTACACAAATGTCAGGAGATGTACTCACTGAGAGACTTAGGTTCCTATAAACCTGTTATCATAGAATTGTCAGAGGGTGCTATAAAAATATGCTTAAGTCTTAAAAGACATGAAAGCTAAAACAAAATGTGAGAAAAGATTAAATATTCTGTAAACAAAAATTAAAAGAATCAACTAAATGTCAGAGCATAACTATAAAACTCTTAGAATAAAATATGGATAAAAATCTATGTGAACTTGGATTAGGCAACTTTTTCTTAGATATGACACCTAATGCATAAACAACTAAAGGAAAGAATCAATAAATTGGACTTCATCAAAATTTAAAACTTTTGACTGGACACAATGACTCATGCTTATAATCCTAGCACTTGGGGAGGCTGAGACAGAAAGGCCAGGAATTCAAGACCAGCCTGAGCAACATGTCAAGACCTCATCTCTACAAAACGTTTTAAAAATTAAAAGCTTGGCCGGGCGCGGTGGCTCATGCCTGTAATCCTAAAACTTTAGAAGGCCAAGGTGGGCGGATCATCTGAGGTCAGGAGTTGGAGACCAGCCTGGCCAACATGGTAAAACCCCATCTCTACTAAAAATACAAAAATTAGCCAGGTGTGGTAGCGAGCGCCTGTAATCCCATCTACTTGGTAGGCTGAAGCAGGAGAATCACTTGAACTCAGCAGGCAGAGGTTGCAGTGAGCAGAGATCACGCCACTTCACTCCAGCCTGGGCAAAGAGAAGAACTTTATCTCGAGTCCAGAATTCAAATTATATAAAGAACTTTTACAGTTCAACAGTAAAAAGACTAATAACACAGTTTTAAAATGAGCAAAAGATCTGAATAGAAATTTCTACAGAGAATATATACAAATCACAAGCACATAAAAAAACAATCACCATCACTAGCCATCAGGGAAATACAAAGCCAAACTAATACTTCATACACATTTGGAGGTCTGTGATTAAAAGATCAGATAGTCAGATAATAAGAAGTGTTGGTGAGGATAGGGAGAAATTTGAGCACTCATAGACTGCTGATGGTAATGTAAAGCCTTTCAGCACCTTTGGAAAACAGTCTGGAAATTCCTGAAATGGTGAAATATAGAGTTATCATCTCACCCAGCAGTTCCCACACCTAGATACATACCGAAGAGAACTGAAAACATATATCCATGCAATAACTCGTACATGAATGTTCACATCTGTACATAGTAACCAAAAAGTGGAAACAGCCCAAAGGTCCATCAGCTGATGAATAGATAAACAAAATATGGTCTATCCATACAATAGAATATTATTCAGCAATAAGAGGAATGGAATGCTTACACGTGCTACAGTAATGATAAACCTTAAAGGCATTATGCTAAGAGAAAGAAGCCAGTCACAAAGGATCGTAGGTTGTATGATTCCATTGACAGGAAATATCCAGAATGGAAAATCCATAGAGAAAGAAAGTGGAATAATAGTTGTTGACAGAGGCTGGGGGAGGGAGGATAAGGAGTGATTACCAATGGATACAGAGTTTCTTTTTGGAATTATGAAAATGTTCTGGCATTAGACAGTGGTGATGGTTTCATAACCTTATGAATATACTAAAGGCTAATAAATTCTATAAAGTGGTGAAGTTTATAATATATGTATTATATCTTAATAAAAATTAAAAGAATAATAAACCATCAAAAAAGACCAGACAGATTTGGAAATGAACCAAGAAAAACTACTTTTAGAAAAGAAAAATAATCATTTCAGTTTAAAAGTCAGCAAGCATTTCAGGGAGCAGAACAGAGCCAGCTGAAAAGAACATTCAGTCTACAGAATTGGCCAAAGTGCCACAGAGGTGAGGAGGTGCAGCTGAAGATGAGGCAAGAGGGAGGAGTCCCCCCCAAGAGGATATGCTGCAGGGCAGTTGTCAAGAGGGAGTTAACAGGCTTACCAGAAGGCGAAAAAAATCTCAGATTTGGAAATGGAGCAAGTTCTGAACAGAATAAATAAAACGAATTCTCCACCTGAGAGAAACTACAGTGTGCCACAGACAGAAAGTCCTGCTTATTGAGGAAAACACTCATGTTTGCTTTGTGGCTTTTTGTGGCCCTTATGTGTCAGGTAGTGCATACCCTGTATGAGAAGCCTGGAGGATAGCCCTTGGATTGGCTTCTGGAGGCAAAATCTTGACCCTACATTGTGGGTCCTGCTGCCACAAGGGTTGGTCCTTCAGCAGCTGTGTCCCCAGGGTCTCATAAGACCATCCAGCCATAAATACAGTGCTAGCAAGATCTGTATAATAAGGGACCATCACATTTGTCATTCTCAACTTCTCACTTGAAAGTGGCAGTGAGTGAGCATTCACTTGGGGCTGAGCTTCCTGCTTTCCAGACAGAATGAGTGTAGTGAGCTTCCAGGATCCTGGTGCTAAATTCTCAGAGGAGGTTGGGTTGGATCCTCATATGAGGAAAATGAGGTAAAACAAGTCCCAGTATCTTTAACAAAGGCCTTACAGAAAATGCCGGTACTTTCTTTCTTGTGTTGATTCTCAGTGAAGGCCAGGAGGAGCCCTTAAAAACACCCATCAGTGGAGGGCTGGCACAGTGGCTTATACCTGTAATCAGTCCTAACACTCTGGGAGGCTGAGGCGGGCAGATCACTTGAGGCCAGGAGTTTGAGACCATCCTGGTCCTGGTCAACATGGTGAAACCCCATCTCTGCTGAAAATATAAAAATTAGCTGGGTGTGGTGGTGCATGCGTGTAGTCCCAGCTATTTGGGAGGCTGAGGCAGCAGAATTCCTTGAACTCAGGAGGTGGAGGTTGCAGTGAGCACAGATCACGCCACTGCAGCCTGGGCGAGAGTGAGAATCTGTCTCAAAAACAAAACAGGCTGGGTGCAGTGGCTCATGCCTGTAATCCCAGCACTCTGGGAGACTGAAGCGGGAGGATCACCTGAGGTCAGGAGTTGAAGACTAACCTGGCCAACGTGGTGAAACCGTCTCTACTATAAAAATACAAAAATTAGCCAAGCATGGTGGTGACAAGCTGAGGCAGGAGAATTGCTTGAACCTGGGAGGTGGAGGTTGCAGTGAGCTGAGATTGTGCCATTGCACTCCATCCTGAGCAACTGAGCAAGACTTGTCTCAAAAAACAAAAGCAAAAACAAAACACGCATCAGTGGAGATTTTTTTTTTCTTTGTAGTTCTTTTTTTTTTTTTTTTTTTTTCTTTTTGAGATGGAGTCTCACTCTGTCACCTAGGCTGGAGTGCAGTGGTGCAATCTTTGCTCACTGCAACCTCCGCCTCCCAGGCTCAAGCAATTCTCCTGCCTCAGCCCCCTAGTAGCTGAGATTACAGGTGTGTGCCACCACACCAGGCTAATTTTTGTATTTTTAATAGAGACAGGGTTTCACCACGTTGGCCAGGCTGGTCTCGAACTCCTGACTTCAAGTGATCTGTCCACCTCAACCTCCCAAAGTGCTGGGATTACAGGCGTGAGCCACCACATCCAGCCTTCAGTGGAGATTTTCTTTGAGGCACAGTGTCATGCAGTGGTTGGAGTGGTGCGCAAAGTAATACACCATGCAGCTTAGGCCCAGGTCCCCATTTCCTCAAAGGGGTAGGGGGGATGATCTTGAGACACATGGTCTTTCTGAGTTCATCTCCTTTCAGGCAGAATGGACCTCCCAGGAGAACCTTCATAGGAGGTATCCCTTAAGCATTAGGCCTGTAAAGTGTATCTTTGTTCTTGTCTCATGGTGAGCAGCACATGTCAGCTCCTGCTGTTGTTCCTTCATTGTACGTCACAGTAGTTGGGCAGTGAGACCCCTGCAACCTGACTGGCACTTCCTAGCCAAGAGCCTGAGGTGGGTTGGGAGCCAAATGCTAGCCTCTCAGGTAGAGGGTAGCCGTCCTGTGTCAACCTGTGGGTCTTCTGCTTCACCCTGCCCTAGGGCCAGGTGTTAGCTAGAAGCACATAGGGACCTGAGGTAAGTGACTGACTACAGGGCAAGTAGGCCTGCAGAGACAGAACCTAGGATAGAGCCTGTTTGTAAGTGGGGAAGCCCTGGTCAGCTATGCTCTTCCTTCACAGATGTCTGGACCCACTGGGCAGCTGCTATAGATCCATTTACCTGGTACTCCCAGGGATACTGTAACAACTGGTACAAGCCCACATGCAGGCTGGGGAGGTGCAGTTCCTGGTGGGCCACTGGCCCCAGGGTTCCTGAATGGGGCATCTGGCAGAGGCAGGTGGGGGAGACTCCTAAGGGCTCTCAGGGGTCCTGGAGCAGCTGGAGCTTGGCAGTGCCAAGCAAGCAAACATCATGGGCCAGTGCTGTGGTGAGCTCAAGAAGCCACTGCACTCCCTAAAAACTTAGATGATAGTTGGGCATTGCTGTGACATTCTTACTGTATTTTGCAAAACGATAGTTACATGAAAGTCTGACTTTTTGCCCATGTTTCACAATAGGATTCTTCCATTTTAGTACATGAAACCCTTTCAGATCAGTCTGAACCAGGACAATTCATGTTAGAAAAAATTAGAACAAGCTAATATTCTATTTCCATTTTCAGAACATCTGAGAGAATTCAACAAAAAATTTAATATGAAAATGTACATGACCTGATTTTTACATCATAGTAAAACAAGCTCTTTGGAGAGGCAAATGTCTGACATTTAAAAAAATAATAATTAAAAAGGATTTTGAGGAGCACAGACTCACGGCTTCCAGAACATTTAACTACACCCACAGGTGGACGATTTGCCCTGTTATGGGACATTAGAAGAAAGGAGAACAGGCTCTTCGGTTTCACAGAGCAGTGTCAAGGACACAGATAAAACTTCTTGTTTTTCCAGTTTTTCACATGGATACAAATGAAAAGAATCCAGGATTCTACACACTGGTGTACCTGCCCATATTCTGTGACCTGGGGTGACTAGCAGGGAAAACAGCTGAAGACAGTGCCCAGAGGAGGGGCTGACAGGCCAGAGGCTGATTAGCAGGGGGAAGGCAGGCAGAGAGGAGGGCTCTTGGGTACTAGACAGGAGCATGATTCATGTGAACTCCTTGAAGAAATAAGATCAGTGATAGCACCTGTGATCCAGGGAGTTTGTCACATTTAGAGATGTTTAACACAGCATTATGAGAAAACATTTACCCAACTTCTTCAAAAGAGGTGTTGAGGAAGTAAGCTATTCATTATGTAGCCTCTCTTTAATATTTATAAAGACTAATGTACAGTTGCCCCTCTGTATCCATGGGTTCCACATCCACGGATTCAACCAACTATGGATCAAAAATATTTGGGAAAAAAAAATTCCACAAAGTTTCAAAAAGCAAAAACTGAATTTGCTACATGCCAAATACTACATTGAATCCATGCAGATTAAGTTATTTTTAGGCATTGTACTATGGATTGTAAGTGATCTGGAAATTATTTAAAGTACATAGGAGGCTAGCCGGGCTCAGTGGCTCACGCCTGTAATCCCAGCACTTTGAGAGGCTGAGGCAGGCAGATCACCTGAGGTCAGGAATTCGAGACCAGCCTGGCCAACATGGCAAAACCCCATCTCTACTAAAAATACAAAAATTAGCTGGGTGTGGTGGCACTTGCCTATAATCCCAGCTACTTGGGAGACTGAGGCAGGAGAATCACTTGAACCTGGGAGGCAGAGGTTGCAGTGATCTGAGCTCACACCACTGCATTCCAGCCTGGGCAACAAAGTGAGACTCCGTCTCAAAAAAAAAGAAAAAAAAAAAAGGTAGGCCGGGCACGGTGGCTCACACCTATAATCCCGGTACTTTGAGAGGCTTAGGCAGGAGGATCACCTGAGGTCAGGAGTTTGAGACCAACCTGGCCAACATGGTGAAATACCGTCTCTACTAATAATACAAAAATTAGCCGGGTGTGGTGGCGAGCATCTGGTAATCTCAGCTAATCAGTAGGCTGAGGCAGGATATCGCTTGAACCCAGGAGGCAAAGGTTGCAGTGAGCCAAGATCACGCCATTGTACTCCAGCCTGGGCAACAAGAGTGAAACTTTATCTCAAAAAATAAATAAATAAATAAAAAGTATATACAAGGCTGTGCCTGTGTTATGTGCAAATACTACATCGTTTTATGTAAGAGACTTGAGCATCCTTGGATTTTGATATCTACTGGGGGTCCTGGAACCAATTCCCCCTGCAGATACCAAAGGATGACTGTACTATGGAAAAACAGTTTAGATGGAATGTTATTTGAAAAAAGCAGGACATACAGTTAAAGTATGATTAGTGTATAAATAAATACAATCAGAAGTGAAAGAGGGGCATTACTACCAACCTTACAAAGAAGATTTCAATGGCATGATATTTCAATGTATGCCAATAAAGGCCATGTGTGGTGGATCCAACCTGTAGTCCTAGTACTTTGGGAGGCTAAGGCAGGTGGATCACCTGAGGTCAGGAGTTTGAGACCAACCTGGCCAACATGGTAAAACCCTGTCTTTATTAAAAATACAATAAATTAGCCAGTTGTCGTGGTGTACGCCTGTATTTCTAGCTACTCGGGAGGCTGAGGCATGAGAATCCCTTGAGCCCAGGAGGTAGAGGTTGCAGTGAGCTGAGATTTCGCCACTGTACTCCAGCATGGGCCACAGAATGAGAACCTGTCTCAAAAAAAAAAAAAAAAAAGGAATTTAAAAATAAACAAATCTCTTATTTCAGCAATGTGCACAGCATCTTCACCAGGAGATTCCATCTTAAGAAACTACTTTCTTTGCCCATCCCTAACAACTCCTCATTTGTTCAAGTTTTTTATGAGATTGCAGCAATTCAGTCCCATCTTCAGGCTTTATTTCTAATTCTAATTCTTTTACTATTTGTACCACATCTGTAATGGCTTTCTCCACTGAAGTCTTGTTTACTATTTGTACATCTGTAATGGCTTTCTCCACTGAAGTCTTGTTTACTCTTTGTACCACATCTGTAATGGCTTTCTCCACTGAAGTCTTGAACCTCTCAAAGTCATCCATGAGGGTTGGAATCTGCTTCTTCCGAACTTTTGTTAATGTTGATATTTTGACATCCCGTGAATCACAGATGTTCTTAATGACATCTAGAATGGTGAATCCTTTCCAGTAGGTTTTCAACTTGCTTTGCCCAGATCCACCAGAGGAATCTGCTATCGCTTTACAAAATGTATTTTTTTTAATTATTATTTAATTTATTTAAGAGATAGGGTCTTGCTATGTTGCCCAGATTGGAGGGCAGTATTATTCATTGGCACAGTGCTACTATTAATCAACACAAGAGTTTTGACATTCTCTGCTTCCAGCCTGGGCAGTTAGTTCATCTCTCCTTAGGCAACGTGGTAGTCTCCTGCTCTCAGAAGGTCACTATACTGATGCCAAACTTAGTGTGGACACCCGATTGGCATAGCACGCTATAGCTCAAAACTTAATGGACTTAAGCAATTCTCCTGCTTCAGTCTCCAGGTAGCTGCGACTACAGGCAAAAATGTACCTCTTAAATAATGAAAATTGAAAGATGAAAATGCTCCTTGTTCATGAGCTGCAGAATGTGTGTTGTGTTAGTCGATATGAAAACAACATTCATCTCTGTCAGAGCTCTTGGGTGACCAAGTACATTGCCAGTGAGCAGGAATCTTTTGAAAGGAATCTTTTTTTTCTGAGCAGTAGGTATCAACGGTGGGCTTAAAATATTCAGTAAACCATCGTCTAAACAGATGTGCTGTTATCTAGGCCTTCTTGTTGCATTTATAGAGCACACGCAGAGAAGATTTAGCGTAATTCTTAAGGACCCTAGGATTTTTGGAATAGTTAATGAGTATTGACATCCACTTAAAATCACCAGCTGCATTCACCCCTAATAAGATAATCAGTCTGTCCTCTGAAACTTCGAAGTCAGGCTTTGACTTCCGTTCTCTAGCTGGAAAAGTCCTGAATGACATCTTCTTCTGATAGAAGGGTGTTTTCCCTACATTGACGATCTGCTGTTCAGTGTCACCACCTTCATCCGTGGTCTTAGCTAGATGATCTCATTGCTGCAACTTTACATTAGCACTTGCTGCTTCACTTGCGGTTTTATGTTATAGAGGCAGCTTCTTAAACCTCATGAGCCAACCTCTGCTAGCTTGAGATTTTCCTCTGCAGCTTCCTCACCTCTCTCAGCCTTCATAGAATTGAAAAGAGGTAGAGCCTTGCTCTGGATTAGGCTATGGCTTAAGGAAATGTTGTGGCTGGTTTGATGTTCTCTCCAGATCACTAGAACTTTCTCTATACTAGCAATAAGGCTGTTTCACTTTCTTTTCAAACGTGTTCACTGGACTAGCACTTTTAACTTCCTTTAAGAACTTTTCCTTTGCATTCACAACTTGGCTAACTGGTGCAAGAGGTGTAGCTTTTGGCTTGTCTCAGCTTTCAACCTGTCTTCCTCATGAAGCTTAATCATTTCTAGCTTTTGGTTTAAAGTGAGAAGAGCCTTGCAACTCTTCCTTCACTTGAACACTTACTTAGAGACCATTGTGGGATTATTGATTGGCCTAATTTCAATATTGTTGTGTGTCAGATAATAGGGAGGCCTGGGGGAGAGGAAGGGGAGACAAGGAAACAACCGGTTGGTGGAGCAGTCAGAATATAAACACCATTGATTGATTAAGTTCACCATCTTAAATGGGTGTGATTTGCAGTGCCCCAAAACAATTCCAGTACTAACATGAAGGATCACTCATGGCAGATCAGCAAAGCAGATACAAGAATGAAAATGTTTGAAATATTGTGAGAATTATCAGAATGTAACAGAGACATGAAGTGAGCACATGCCATCGGGGGAAACGGCGCTGATAGACTTGCTTGATGCAGGGTTGCCCGCAAACCTTCAACTTGTAAAAAGTGTAGTATCACAGTAAGGTAAAGCACAATAACACAAGGTGTGCCTGTGTACTTATTCAGGGCTCTGTCTTCTTGGAAAGTTGCCTCCTTCATCTTTATCACTGTATATATCCTTCTTTATCCTTGATAACTTGACTGGCTCTCATGCCTGCTTTGCTTATGTAACTACTCCAGCTTTTTTTGATTAGTGTTACCATGGCATATCTTTCTCCATTCCTTGCTTTTTTTAAAAAAAAATAGAGTTTGTTAGAGCAGTTTTTGTTCATAGCAAAATTAAACAGGAAATACAAGGAGTTCCCATATGCTCCCTGCCCCAACATACAGCATCCCCCACTGTCAGCATCCCCTACCAGAGTGGGGCCCATCATTGCCCAAAGTCCATAGTTTACATTAGGGTTCACTCTTAATGTTGTACATTTTATAGGTTTTAACCAATGTATAATAACATATATTCACCATTATATCTTACAGAATTGTTTTTTGTTTTTTGTTTTTATTTTTTAGGCAGAGTCTTGCTCTATTGCACAGGCTGGAGTACAGTGGCATAGTTGCATCTTGGCTCACTGCAACCTCTGCCTCCCGGGTTCAAGCGATTCTCCTGCCTCAGCCTCCCGAGTAGCTGGGATTACAGGCGTGCACCACCACACTTGGCTAATTCTTGTATTTTCAGTAGAGACGGGGTTTCACCGTGTTGGCCAGGCCAGCCTCAAACTCCTGATCTCAAGTGATCTGCCCACCTTGGCATCCCAAAGTGCTGGGATTACAGGCATGAGCCACCACACCCAGCCATAATAGTTGCAATGCCTTAAAAATTCTGTGTGCTTCATTTATTTACTCTCCTTCCCCTCAACCCCTGGAAACCACTGATCTTTTGATTGCCTCCATAGTTTTGCCTTTTACAGGTTGTCACATAGTTAGAATCATCACTTTTCTTCTATTTATTTATTTACTTATTTTTTTTATTCTTAGAAATGGCGGGGGGGGGCTCTCATCATTTTGCCCAGGCTGCTCTCAAACCCCTGGGCTCAGGCAGTCCTCCTGCCTTAGCCTCCCAAGTAGCAGGGACTACAGGCATGAGCCACTGTGTCCAGCTACTGTTATTCTGGCTTTGTCTTTTGTAGTTAAAATTAAATTTTTGAAAACATAAACCCATTTTTTTTTTTTTGAGACGGAGTCTTGCTCTGTCACCAGGCTGGCGTGAAGTGGCTTGATCTCGGCTCGCTGCAGGCTCCATCTCCTGGGTTCAAGTGATTCTCCTGCCTCAGCCTCCTGAGTAGCTGGGACTACAGGCGCGCACCACCACACCTAGCTAATTTTTTGTACTTTAGTAGAGATGGGGTTTCACCACGTTGGCCAGGATGGTCTTAGTCTCCTGACCTCATTATCCATCCGCCTCAGCCTCCCAAAGTGCTGGGATTACAGGCGTGAGTGACTGTGCCCGGCCACATAAACTCATTTCTTAAAAACATTTTCCTTTTTTATCTATTTCGTCAGTCTTTGTCTTTAATTGGTATATTTAGAGCTTTCACATTTAAAGTTGACTGATGTAGTTGTATTAATGTCTGCCATATTTTAGCACTTACTCTTTTTTTTTTCTTTCTGAGACAGATTCTCACTCTGTGGCCCAGGCTGGAGTGCACTGGCACCATCTCAGCTCACTGCAACCTCCACCTCCTGGGTTCAAGTGATTTTCCTGCCTCAGCCTCCCCAAGCAGCTGGGATTAAAGGCGCCTGCCACCCTGTCTGGTTACTTTTTGTATTTTTAGTAGAGACAGGGTTTCACCGTGTTGGCCGGGCTGGTTTTGAACCCCTTACCTCAGGTGATCCACCTGCCTCGGCCTCCCAAAGTGCTGGGATTTAGGTGTGAGCTACCATGCCCGGCCTTATTCTTTTTTTATAAATCTTTTTATCTTCTTTTTTTGCCTTCTCTGGTTTTGAGTAGTTTATATGATTAAATTTTCTCAGCTGGGCACAGTGGTTTATTCGTATAATCCCAGCACTTGGGAGGCTGAGGTGGGTGGATCACCTGAGGTCAGGAGTTTGAGACCAGCCTGGCCAACATAGTGAAATCCTGTCTCTACTAAAAATACAAAAATTAGCTGGGCATGTTGGTGGGCACCTGTAATCCCAGGTCCTTGGGAGGCGGAGGCAAGAGGTAGATGTTGCAGGAGCCGAGATCATGCAGTTGCACTCCAGCCTGGGCGACGAGTGAAAATCCATCTCCGCTAACAAATAACAATAAAATAAAAATAGATGTTCTATCCTCTCAGCATTATTAATTATGCTTTTAAAAAATGTTTTAGTGATTGCTCTAGAGTTTACAATGAAGATTTATAAGCTAAGTCTACCTTCAAATAATATTATATCACTTCGTGGATAGTAGAGAGAGTTCCCCACTCTTTCCTTCTGTGCCCTATGACATTGGTACCACTTATTTCACTCATTCGTAATCTATAATCATTCAAGACATCGTGGCTGTTATTTGCTTAAACAGAAAGTTGTCTCTTAGATCAGTTGGGAATAGGAAACATAAAAGATTCTATTTTATGTTCATTTTTTTCTAACAGTCTTCCTTTCTTCATGCAAATGTGAGTTTCTGGCCTGCATCATTTATCTTCTGTCTGAAAGACTTTTAACATTTCTTGCAAGGCAGGTCTTCTGGCAACAGATTCCAGTGTCTCTTTGTTTATTTTTGTCTGAGAAAGTCATTACTTCTTCACTTTTGAGGCATAATTTCACTGCACACAGAATTCTAGGTTGGCAGGAGGTTTGTTTAAACACTTTAATTTCACTTCACTCTTTCTTGCATGAATGATTTCTGAAGGGAAGTGTGATGTAATGTTTTCGTGCAGGTTAAAAGAGCAGAACCTTGTGAAAGAGCTGAGGCCGCGAGACCTCCTGGAGAGCAGCAGTGACAGTGATGAGAAGGTCCCTTTGACTAAGCCTTCCTCACTGTCTAAGCGAAAACTTGAGCTTGAGGTAGAGACGGTAGAGAAGAAGAAGAAAGGGCGGCCTCGGAAGGACTCTCGTCTCATGCCCATGTCTCTGTCTGTCCAGGTGAGGCCAGTGGGCCCATCCTGCCTTCTTTAGCCTACCTTTCTGCAATTAGAGCTTGAAGGCCCTGGGTGCATGGTGAGCCTCAGCTGGATGGGACACCTTGAGAGCCAGCTGGCTTAGACATGCAGCCCCTGACCACATTCCCCCTCAGACCTGCCCTTGACCCACCCAGAGCCCTTGAGCAGGTTCCCTGGCATCAACTGGCTTGTCTGTAAGGTGAGGATCCTTGTAGCATTCCCCTCTGCTTCCTCCCTCCCAAGGTGGAAATGCCCTGGCCACAGGCGCAGCCTCACTTCTGGGTGACTTGCCTTTACCCCGTAGTATTAGAGCAAGGCTCAGGAACGTTTCTGGCTCTTCCAGTCTCCAGCTACCCTAACCGCAGAAAGGAGGCCATGTGTCTGTCTGCACCAGCACTTGCACTGAAGCTGCCAATTCCAGGCCCCCAGAGAGCATTCACCCTCCAGGTAAGTGCTGGGACCCTGCCAGTTCTCCCTCAGGCACACCCAGAGATTCTCTGTCGCCTATTCCATATAAACCCTCTCTTGTCACTTCCTTGGAGATTGGTTTCCAGTGGCTCTCTATCACCTTCTGGGAGAAGTCACAGCTGATCAGGGTACCCACCAACTCTTAGCAAAATTGCCAGCCTCCACTCTCACCCATCCATAGCCTCTGTCTGGTTTTGCACTTGGGGTCCCAGCTGCTTGGGCTGCCATAACCACCACATGTTCTGGTGCTCTTCAGGACTCCTCTCAGGTATCCCTGCTGAAAGCCACCTCCGTCTCCACACACAGCCCTGGGCAGCCTCAGGCTTGGTGTCAGTGGGACTGTGTGGTCATGATCTATCTCCCAACCATCCTGCTAGCTTTATCTCCTTCTCAGTGTCCAGCACAGTCGTCCTCAGAGTTGTTTGGGCTCTTGGAATGGAAACTTGTAAGCATGTGGTTATCCAGAACACAATTCTGGAGCAAATAATCCTTTATACCCAGAGCCCTCTGGTCATTTGGCCCAGCATAGTATCTAGGCCGCTCCCGCTGTGGTACCATCACACACACTGCTGCTTCTCTGCATACCCTTTGTACCTCAGCTCAGGTGCATGTTTTCAAGCAGCCTTCTTGGACCCTGTGTGCAGGTCACTTCCCACTGGCTGCACAGTGCTCTGAGCCCCAGCTGGTCCTCACAGGGCACCAGAGAGCTGGCGTCAGCCCTTCCTACCATAGGTCCTTTTGGGCCATAGTGCTGAGGAATGAAGCAGGGAAGCCGAAGGGTAGGGACCCACAGGTTTTGTTCTTATTGCTGGTGTGAGGGGGAGGCAGGGGTGCCTCCAGTGGTCAGCAGCGCTCGGGTGTGCTCTTGCACTCACAGGTGTTTTGACGCAGGTTCCCTCCTGGGTGCCCTGCTTCTCAGCACAGAACTCTCCCAAACTCCTCCAGCCCTTCCCCGAGGCCTCTTCCCTGCTAAGCACTGCTTGGGACATGGCAGTTGGCCCTCGGCCCATCTCACCCACTTGTTTGGCCACACAAGCACAGACTGTTTGGTGGTTCTGCCTATTTTTCCAGAGGGAAAATCTACTGGTCAGACACGCATGCGGCTGAGCCCATTTGGTACCAGACACTGAACTAGTTGCTTCTCATGCATGCTGTGCCGGAAACACTCCTGCCAGTTTAGTCTCAGTTGAGCAGACCAAGTCTCACTGCCACAGGAACTGGAGACCTCCTTTGGGGTTTCTAGATGTTCCCTCCAAGCACTGGCTTGGGCTCTATTCTTGCCAAACACTGCCATCTTTGAAGCTCCTTCAAGTAGGGGGCTAGAATCTCAAGTCTCACTCCCAGCTTGATCCTTTGCAGTGTGCTTTTGGGCACGTCACTCCCTTGTGAGATGAGGTGGCGGGGTTGGGAGACTTTGGGGTCTTTAGCCCTGGCACTGCTTCTCTTCTCTGGCTGTTCAACTACACGGATGACAGGGTAGAAACCAGTTCCCAGCATTCTCCTTGCCCTGGGTCCCACATGTCCGGCCCTCTGGGCCTCCCACTCAGCCCTTTTGCCCCGCCTCCCCTTTCCCTCCTCTGTTGGCCAGTCAGTCTGCCTCTGTGTCATGCTGCTGCCTTGGGGCCCTGGGCTACAGAGCCTTGGAGCATGTCACCTGGGCTGCGGCCCTTGTCTGAGCAGGCCCGTGTGTTTACTTCATCCAGGTCAGCTCCGATCCCTCCATGTACATTGAGGTGGAGAATGAAGTGACAGTGGTGGGGGGCGTGAAGCTGAGCCGCCTGAAGTGCAACCGGGAAGGGAAGGAGTGGGAGACGGTGCTCACCAGCCGGATCCTCACTGCTGCAGGCAGCTGGTAAGGGGCGCACAGGTCCTCAGCCGGCCCAGGTGACACAGGCACACATGCCATCATTCTGGGCCTGGGCCTGTCTAGGGGAGGTGCATGGCCCTGGGAGCTCCAGCTCCCACAGAGGTTCACATCAGGCTTCACTCCAGGCCAGGCATATGCGCTTGTCATCTCAGTCCCTGCAACACCCAGCAAGGTCAGCATCAGTATCCCCATGTTAGAGATGGGGAAACTGAGCCCTTGAGGGTTACCCAAGCCAGGCTTTGAACCTGATGGTCTGATTTCCTTGTCCAGCCAGATCCCCAAAGTCTCGAGTTCCACGCTGAGGTGTGCCTGGCTCATTTTGACTTGGGCTGGTTCCTTTTCTGGATCCCAGATTTCCATCCAAATTGGTCAGGATGGGTTTCTGACTGTCCCTGAAGTCCCCATCCCAGCCCTTTCCAGATTCTGCACTGTGGGGTGAACCTTGATTCAGTGATTGGTCACCCAGTGTCTTCCCCTGGGCTCCTGGAGCTGTACGTGAGACCTCTCCCTGCCTGTGTTCAATGTGGAAGGGGAACCAGTGTTTCTCCTCAGGTTCCTGCCTGGCATAGCGTCCCAGTCAGGACTACGTGGGAGACACTCAGCAGAGGTTTACGGACATGACCACTTAGGTACAGTCATCGTAATTATACCCTTAATCATCTGCCATGAGGTCCCATGTAGATATTTTTACTTGTGTCAAAGCACATGGCCTTAGGTCTTAGACCACAATTCTTGTGAGCCCTGAGTGAGTTTTGTGTTGTTAGGCCTAGGGAACCCTACTGTTTCTTCTGTTCCTCCCTCGAATCCCTCCTCGGGATGAGCCAACTAAACTCCCAATCCCAGGCACCCATGTGTCAGATGCTGCCGTGGGCTGCTATTCTCTGTCCCTTGCCCAAAGGCAGGTGGCTTGCCCAGCTGAGGGCTAAGGGGTGTCAGCACAGCCTTTCCCACAGTGACACAGCAGCTGTGGGGCAAGCCTACCGGGCCACCTGAGACCTCCCCCTCCTGCTCAGTCCTGCAGACCTGCTCACCAGTGCTGCAGCCCAAAAATGATGGCTTTCTTTGCAGTGGGCTGGCTTGAGGCAGGCTCTGACCACCAGAGATGAGCAGATAGAATTCAGTCACAGCATCAGCCTGGCCAACATAGTGAAACCCCATCTCTACCAAAAATACAAAAATTAGCCAGGCGTGGTGGCATGTGCCTGTAATCCCAGGTACTCAAGAGGATGAGGCAGGAAATCGCTTCAACTGGGGAGGCAGAGGTTGCAGTTAGCCGAGATTGCGCCACCATACTGCAGCCTGGGTGACAGAGCAAGAACTCTGTCTCACACACACAAAAAAGAATTCAATCACAGCCTGCAGAGAGCTCCCTGCTGCCCATGCTGCGTAGAGTGTTCTCTGATTCATACTCTCCAAGTAAACATTTGTAAACAAAAGTATCTCACTTGTCTCTCCGTGTTTGGAGCCAGTAGCAACAGTGTCTCATTAGGAAAGCAGTTGGCGAAGCTTCTTCCTTAGCTGACCTCCTTGAGCCTGCTGGGGTCACTGGCTTAGCAGGATAGAAGTGGCACAAAGCTGGGCTCTGAGTGGCCTGCTGTGGCCAGGATCTCACTGTACTGGCTGCACATCTGCTACCACTGCCTGGAGTCTGAGCTCAAGCCTCACCCTGGACCTGTGGCTGGGCATTACCGGGCTCTCTCTGGAAAGGCAACAGTCTGCTTGTGCAGGGCCCACCGAGGGCCCTGGTGGTCACTCAGGACAGAAACTGGACAGTGTCCAGACTATTCTGTAAGGCACTCCTTGTTTGGGAGCGAAATATATCTCCTACGCCAGCCAGCCAGCCTCCTGGACACAGAGGTGCATGCCATCATCCCCACACTTTTCCCAGGCTGCCTTGATAGTGTCCTCCTCAGAACTGGTCTGGCTAGCTGCAGCCAGGAGACTGTCCTGTGGGTACTATGTGGCTTTATCCAGTGAGCAAGATATGCTTCCTGGGTGATTGTCAGGTGCATTGGCTCTCCAAAGCCCCCACACCTCTTGGTCAGCATCAGCGTGAGCTCAGGAAAGCCTGGGCAGCCTGCGGGCAAGAGGACAGAAGTCTTTTTTATCCAAGGTCTCAGGGGAGGCTCCAACAGCCCCACCAGCCCCACCAGCCCCACCCTGGCCCAATCCACCTCCCCCTCTGGCTGTACCTGCTCAGGGGGAGGGCCTTGTTGGGCCCAGGCAGAGGAAAGGCTCGGTACCTTCCAGGGCTGCTGTCTTGGTTGCAGCGCCCAACCCCTATAACACCTTCCCCCACCTCTGCCTTCCCAGTGACGTGGTGTGTGTCGCCTGTGAAAAAAGGATGCTGTCAGTGTTCTCCACCTGTGGTCGCCGTCTCCTCTCTCCCATCCTCCTGCCGTCCCCCGATCTCTACTTTGCATTGCACAGGCTCCTACGTCATGGCGCTCACCGCTGCAGCCACACTGTCCGTTTGGTGAGAGGAAGGCTCAGGGTCGGGTGGGCTCCAGGCAGGGCAGGAGAGTGCTGTGCAGGCCCTACCTCACTTCAGGGGGCAGGGAAGGCAATGGAGAAGGCTGGCCAGCAGGCCCCAGAGGAGGCCCTGAGCAGTCAGTGATAGTGCTTGTGTTGGGTGCCTTGGGTAGGCTGAGGGCTGAGGGATGGTGTGCAAGGGGAATAGAGGCAGCTGGAGTGGCCTATGCAACCAGTTGCACTGTCAGGGTCCTAGGCGGGGTTCATCAGAAATGGAGTCTTAGATGGCAGATTGTGGCCATGTTCCTGATGTGGCTGCTGTGGCCTGGCTTCCCCCAAAGTGGTGTGGGTGCTGAGGGTTTTCCATGGCTCTGTTGCCTGGGCTCTGTGCTGCAACCTTAGGCACAGGGAGTGTAGGGGCGCATGGGGTACAGAAGCTACTTATAGCCCAGAGCCCTCTCACTAGGAGAGGCCAGGTTAGAGGCGCATGTAGTAGGGACCAGGGTGTCTGAGGCACAGTCTGATGTGTTTACCTAGGTTTGTGAGTAAACTGTCCCCTGTCTCCCTCCTAGGGATGTTCATAGACAGGTGGTTGTGGTGAAAGAAGAGTCTCTACACTCCATCTTGGCAGGTAATCCAGGCAGCAGGCTGTCCCTACTCTCCTGGGGGCCCAAGTTCCTGTCTGATGCTGCAGAAGGGCCCCACTCAGAGAGCCAGGCTCTGGCCTTAGCCCAAGGCTCTCAGTGAGGCAGGAGGTGCGGTTGTGCTTCAGGAGACACACAGTTTCTGGGGGCATGTTTCAATGGGTCCCCCAAGAGGTAACAAGAGCCTGGTGTGTGGCAATGAGAATGGCTTGCCCTCCCTATTTGCCAAGGCAGTGTTAATGTATTTGCTGCTAAGACCGTGGGAGCTAGAGTTCAGATTTCTCCTTTGGTGTGTTTGCAGACACTTGCTGATCAGAACACACCTAGAACTCATTCCTGTGCTGTTCCCCCAGGAAGTGATATGACGGTATCACAGATCTTGCTGACGCAGCATGGAATCCCAGTAATGAACTTGTCCGATGGGAAGGCATACTGCTTTAATCCGTCACTTTCTACATGGTAAGCAAGCTGACCCCCAGCCCTATTCCCTAGAAGAGTGTCTGTCTGCTTTGGACAGCAGAGCCAAAGGGTCATGGCCTACAGGGCTGCCTAGCCCTGCTTTTCTTGAGAGTCAGGCCCTGGAGTGCAGGCTGCAGTGACTATCCGTGCATGCTCCCCTGTCCTAGCAGGACACTGCAGCCTGTGGCCTCTCCCTTAGAGCGTATGTGCAGGAGCACTGTCCTCTTGCATTATTTTCAGGAGGCACTTTTTGAAAAAGGACAAAAATTTGTATGATTCTTGCTGTGGCCCCCTTAGCCACTAGGAGTATAGGTGAGTCAGATGTACAGAAGCCTTACCAGCACTAGTCAATTTTTGTGAGTTTAGTAAGCACTTCAGACTTCCTCAGTGAATTCGTAAGATGGTCATCCACTTATCCAGGCATGATGGTCTGTACCTTTCCTCTGTCCACTGTGGAATTTGGAGCTCTTTCTGTACTTGCAAAATAATTTACACATCGGAGCTCTTAACCCAGCCACATGAAATATGTATGTTGTGTTCTAGCCACTCCAAGTTCTTTTCTTCTGTCTCTACCTTTGGTCCTTAAGAACCAAAGCTTACTACCTCCTAGCCCCTTTCTGTTAAGAACTGCCATGCAGAAGTTTATATTCACAAAGAGACTTGTTTCTTGAAGTTGGAAAAAAAAAATCTGCTGGGTACGATGACTCACACTTGTAATCCCAGCACAGTGCGAAGCTGAGAGGACTGCTTGATCCCAGGAGTTTGAGACCAGCTTGGGCAACATAGTAAGACTGTCTCTACAAAAAAAAAAATTTTTTTTTTAGATAAGCCAGGTGCAGTGGCACACACCTGAAGTCCCACCTCCTTAGGAAACTGAAGCAGGAGATCCCTTGAGCCCAGGAGGTCGAGACTGCAGTGAGCCATGATCGTACTACTGCATTCCAGGCTGGGCAACAGAGTGCGACCCTGTCTCAAAAGAAAAAAAAAATCTCCACTGCCTGCTTCCCCAAATTGCAAAATGTTGTCTATTATATCTGATTGCTGTAATAATGGAAATAAGCTGCCTATTTAAGAGGAGAAATATTGACTAGAGGCATCTTTGTATTTTGGACACATTTACAAAGACACCTAGCTGTTCTAAAAGTGTGTAAAGAGTCTTTTCTTCACAAGGATGAGAAGGGTCCCAAGAAGGCGGAAGGACTGCCAGTCTGGGGTAGTTGTAGAAGTACAAGCAGGTAGAGGCTTAGCATTGCTTGCCAGCTACAGGGCCCAGGCCACATGGGCCCCTGGGCAGACCATAGCCGTGTTTGAGCTGAGCCTCAGAGCTCACAGCACATAGAGGCCTGCAGTCATCATGAACCAACATATGGAGCTGAAATATTCACAGCAAGGGCCCTATCCACAGACTTCGCTTCATTCATTGTTCCTTTGGAACAATGATGTGTCAGGCCCATTATCATGAAACCTGTCAGTGATAGGCATCTGTGCCAAAGTGCAAGGGCGCTCAGCCTCTGCTGGCTTTCCTGCCCTTGTGTTGGCAGGGGCTGCTTCTCTGTGGCCTCCTTGCCAGCCTCCTCTGGTAGATCTCTTGGTTTTCCTGAGCTCTGTTCCTGCCTTTGCCTCCCCAGGAACCTGGTTTCTGACAAGCAGGACTCACTGGCTCAGTGTGCGGACTTTAGGAGCAGCCTGCCATCCCAGGACGCCATGCTGTGCTCAGGACCGTTAGCCATAATCCAGGGCCGCACCTCCAAGTACGTGACCTGAATGCCATGGCCACTGTTCTTAGTCCTGCCCTGGGGAAGTGACTGGGTCAGTGCACACACAGTCCCACCCAGGCTTGTGCCCCAGGTGCTGGTCAGCATAGGCATGCTGGGCAGGACGGACTAGGGGTGCTGAGGGTAGTGGGCCTGTGTCAGGTAATTTCTTGGGGTTGGGGTAGCAGTCACTGGCTCTGTCACTTCAGGGGCCCAGACAGCAGGTGCTGTTGAGATACCCCAGTGGTGCCAGGAGGCACATGGCTGGTTGTGGGGATGGGCAGACAACAAGGATTCTGACATCTGCCAACAGACGGGCTGGTGGATAGGAGGCCTTGACAGCCCTAGTGCCTGCCTCCCCTGCCAGCTCCTTGCCTGAGGCACATGGGGGCAGTTCCTGACTCTGTGTAGTGCCTGCTGCCTCATCATGGAAACTCTCCTGGTCTCTGCAGCTCGGGAAGGCAGGCTGCCCGGCTCTTCTCCGTGCCTCATGTGGTGCAGCAAGAAACCACCCTGGCCTACCTAGAGAACCAGGTGGCAGCAGCACTCACCCTGCAGTCCAGCCACGAGTACCGCCATTGGCTCCTCCTCTACGCACGGTACCTTGTAAATGAAGGTGAGGTTCCTAACAGCCCTGAGCAACCTTCTCCTTCTGCCCCTTCATCTTCCCAGGCCTGGCTCAGTCCCTGTGAAATCAGGGAAAAGGTGTGATGGCCCAGATCCTAGCCTACTGCTCTCACCATCAACAAGGTGGGCCCCGCAGCCTCTACCTCCCAGCCTGAGCTGCAATCAAGGCAGCTTAGCAGGCACCCAGCCCCTTATAGGCTCTGAGGCTCTGGGTAGAGTAGCCCTGAGGGTGTTCCCCACAGAGGAGCAACAGAACAGGCAGCAGGAGGGAGGGATAGGTGCCTGAGTGGAGAGACATGGCCTAAAGGAGCAGATCCTACGTTCTGGCTCTTGCCCTGCACCACACCGTGGCAGTGCTGCTAATCTGTGAGGGCATCTTGTGGCAGTGTTTCTCTTCCTCCTCCCAGCCTCTCCTGACTTAGACAGGCTTGCCTGCTGTCCTGGACTTCTGAGGCCCTCTGTTCCTGGCATTCCCCCGCCAGAGCTCTCACCTCTCTGCAGCCTCCCCTGCAGAAAGTCAGGTGTGCTGGAAGAGATGGCTGCACTGTCCTCACAGTGACTCCAATAGCCTTACCAGCTTTTTCTCCCACTTGACTGCAGCCTCCAGGGTACGGCATGGGCAGGCCCTCCCATAGCTCTTCCTGTACAGCTTCCTGGCCTTTTTGCTTTATTTTTGTCATCACCCTCCCCATTTTGATTATAACTTAGAAAACATTTAAGTACAGAAAAGACAGAGAAAATCATATCAAACCCTCACAAATATAATTCCCAGAACTAACATGTCACATGTGCCTCTGGCTATGTAAATATGAGTGTGTGGGTGTGTACACTTGTAAACGACAGCAAATATTACTGATCAGCTTGAAGCCTTGCTTCCCTCCCTGCAGGCTGCAATGATGAATTTGATGTTTACCCTTTTCCGATAGGTCTGTGTGGTTGCCATTATGTGTGGTCCCGGCTTTTCTGAATACTCAGCCTTCCCAGGCCCTCGTACCTCTCCTGTGGTGCTGTAGTCACATCTGCCCTGGGAGCCCCTCCTCTCACTCCACTCTGGTTTGCTTCATCCTGAGCGTTGACTGGGACTTGTCCTGATGCCCTGCCTCAAGTCCCCACCCCCCTCTTGGCCCTGCCACCCATCTTGGGATCACTTCTGCTGCTTGCTTCTCTTTCTCTGTCTTCCACACGACTGTTCCAGTGTCCATACACCAGTCACCCACCCTCCTTTCTGTCCCTTGTTTCCTTGGCTATAAAAGGAGGAATCTAGTATAAAAGTATACCCCATTCACTGCCAAAATTCCTCAGATTCCAGTTTCATCTCTCTTATTTTCCACTCTTTTCTTTGGATATGAATCCATTCCCTATTGCTTTAGCTGCCCCAAGTGCTAACAGTCCCCCACGCTCTGCCTCCAGTCTTTCTGGCAGCCCTACTGGGTGGTGCCCATAACCCTTGAGTTGATGAGCCTATGCCTGCTCCACTCAGTTGCCCCTCTTCAGTCGTGCCTTTGCCATCTCTACCTCCTGCGGGCTGGCCTCCCCCACCCTTCCGACTCCTCTCAACACCAGCTGCCACCCCATCTTCTCAAAGACAGATCTTACCAGCCCACAATTTCCCATATTTTCCCATCACCTTACGGAGTTTATCACAGAACTGGCCACGTCTCATTTTTCCTCTGGGCCCAGTACACAGAGGAGGTACTACAGATGTTGTCAGGGGAGTGAGCAAGTGAGTGAAAATCTGTGATTATGGATCTCAGTGCCCCATACTGAGAGACAGGCAGGGGTGTTTTGCCCATAGTAGGCAATAAAGTACACATGTATTTATTCTGATTTGATAGACACAACAACATAGCATATTCTTGATTTTTATTTCTTTTTGTAATGTGTTCCTATTTCTGTTTTGTTTTTTTTTGTTTTGTTTTGTTTTTTTGTTTTTCTATAATTAGGGTTTGAATACCGACTTCGAGAAATATGCAAGGACTTACTGGGTCCGGTTCACTACTCCACTGGAAGCCAGTGGGAGTCAACAGTAGTGGTAGGTGCTTCTTTCATTGTTGCTGCAAGAATTCTTTCTTGAAACATGAAGGTGGAGATTTTTTAAATAAGCCAAAGTGCTTTGAAATTCTGTCCCATTAGACTTCTCTAGCACCCAGCCTCAGGTCCCAGCATCAGGAACCAAGGAGTGCTCCACCACGTGCCTGTGCTGAGGGAGGCTGCCTGCAGGGCTCTGGGTTTGGTTGTGAAGACGGAAAGTACTTCCCTGCCTTCATGGAGCTCAGTCTGTAGGGATGCACACATAAGCAAGGAGGCAGTTCAATCAACAGGATACTTTCAGACTAGATTCAGAGTAAGAAGGAAGTAAGCAGGGTCTTCAGATGAGAGTGCCTGGGAAGGAGTGACCAGGGAAGGCCTCATGAGAGGATACTGCGGATGAAACCCGAGGAGAATAGTGAGATGGCCATACAGAGACCTGGGGAAAGCATTTCTAGTAGAGGTGAGAGTAAAAGCAGAGTGCCTGATCTATCTGAAGCCACTGTGACTGGCATATAGAAGGCAAAAGAAGAGGGTGGTGTGAGATGAGGCAAGAGGTGGACCACAGAGCCTTGCGAGGAGCTAGCGTTTTCTTCCTGGCAGAGTTGGTGCAGAGGTGTCATGAACTAAAATCAACAGTCAGGGAGTGCCTTCTATAACAGTCCCAGGAAGAGATGAAGGTGGCTTGGATCGGTGTGGTGGCCACGGAGAGGGGAAAGGAGACAGATTTAAGATGTGTTTTGGAGACAGAACCAATAAGATTTGATGGGTGGTTGGATGTGGAAGGAAAGAGCATAATGAACATGTGACACCACCAGTTGTTTTCAGCTGCAAAAAAATGGATGCTGGAATCATTGATTAAATCAAGAAAGGGCCATGTTGGTGGGGGGATGGGAGAAGGTGTGGATCTAAGAGTTAGCTCACAGCTTCATTCAATCATTGAGCAGTTACTGATGGGGAGCCTCCCCTGGCCAGGTGTGTTATAGGCATGGGGCAGGCAGCAGTGAATAGTGCAGACTGAGTCTCTACATTCGTGGATCTGCTTTCTTATGGAGAGGGACAGACTAAGCACATGAGAAACAGTATCTGTAGTGTCTTGAGTGGTGATGGAACTCAGTCTGTAGGGATGCACACATAAGCAAGGAGGCAGTTCGGTCAACAAGATACTTTCAGACTAGATTCAGACTAAAAAGGTGCAGTGCCGCATGCCTACAATCCCAGCACTTTGGGAGGCTGAGGCAGGCAGATTGCCTGAGCTCAGGAGTTCAAAACCAGTTTGGGCAACACGGTGAAACCCCATCTCTACAAAATACAGAAAATTAGCTGGCTGTGGTGGTATACGCCTGTAGTCCCAGCTACTTGCAGGAGAATTACAAGAACCTGGGAGGCAGATGTTGCAGTGAGCCGAGATCGCGCACTGCACTCCAGCCTGGGCAACAGAGCGAGACTCCATCTCAAAAAAAAAAAAAAAAAAAGATTGGGGGACAGGGGGTTACAGAATACTGGCAGGATGCTATTTCATGTTAGACAATTAAGAAAGGCCAAACTAACAGAAAAGCAGAGACCAGAAAAGGTGAGGGATGAAGCTGTCCATATACTTTGGAGAAGAACATCCAGGCAGAGGGAAAGTACAAAGGCCTGAGGTAGGAGAGCTTGGAGTTTAAAAGGAACAACCCAATGGAATGGTAATGGAAGGGCGAAAGGAGTTGACATAAAAAAGGCTGGAGGGTCAGCCCTCACAGGCCTTGGTGTGTACAGAGGCCTAATTTTTATTCCATTTTTACATTTGACTGTGGTATTCCTTAATTGACTTGGGTAATAGAATCCTAGATTCAAAGTCAAATCCCCTTAGGTCATTGAGGCATTGTTCCATAGACTTTGCAGCTAGTGTTATTGCTAAAAAAAAAAAAAAATCTATTGTAAATCTAATTTCCATTGCTTTGTAAGTACTTTGGGATTCTAGCTCGGTGTTTTAAAGATTCAGAAAGCTCATTCATTCTGTGGAAATAGAGAGAGAAACCAGTGATTTTCTTTTTTGAGTATTTCTTCCCTTTCATTTTCCCCATCATCTCAGAGACGTAATATCCTCCCTTTTTAAAATCAGCTGTATCGCCGGGTGCAGTGGCTCATGCCTGTAATCCTAGCACTTTGGGAGACCAAGGCAGGTGGATCACCCGAGGTCAGGAGTTCAAGACTAGCCTGGCCAACATGCTGAAATCCTGTCTGCACTAAAAATACAAAAATTAGCCAGCCATGTTGGTGCACGCCTATAATCCCAGCTACTGGGGAGGCTGAGGCAGGAGAATGGCTTGAACCTGGGAGGCAGAGGCTACAGTGAGCCAAGATCACACCTGCCCTCCAGTCTGGGAGACAGAGTGAGACTCCATCTCAAGGAAAGGAAAAATAAAAAAAAAATAAAATCAGCTGTATCAGGCCAGGAATGGTGGCTCATGCTTATAATCCCAGCACTTCGGGAGGCCAAGGCAGGCGGATCACCTGAGGTCGGGAGTTTGAGACAAACCCTGCCAACCTGGTGAAACCCTGACTCTACTAAAAAAAATACAAAAATTAGCTGGGCGTGGTGACATGCACCTGTAATTCCAGCTACCTGGGAGCCTAAGGCAGGAGAATCATTTGAACCCAGGAGGCAGAGCCGAGATCACTCCATTATACTCCAGCCCGGGTGACAAGAGTGAAACTCCATCTCAAAAAAAAAAAAAAAAAATCAGCTGTGTCATTTTTTATGTTTTCAGTTCTCTGCCAGATTATTAATTCAGTCTTTTATCTATTTTAGCATAGTAAGCTTATTTTAAAGTTTTATGTCTGATAATTCTAGTATTGGGAGCCTTTGCAGATTTATTTCCATTGGCTATGAGTATTTCTGCTATTTCTCATTCATAATGTCTTATCTCCTTATGTACCTGGTTATTTTTTACTGTCTGGTGGACATAATATTTGAAAAATTTATTGTAGAAATAGTTTGAGGTCTAAGATGATGTTATCTTCTTCTGCAGAACACTTCCAGTTGCTTCTGCCAGCTTCTTGGCAGTAGCACTGTAGGGACACCATGATCCAGTTCAGGGACTGAGGTTTTCTAGGCTGCCTGGAACTCAAAGCTGGGTGCTAGCTGGTAGAGAGGCTGGTTTACTTCCAGTTTACACTTGCATACCTTTGGAATACTAGGACAAAGGAAGGATAGGTTAGCAGGGCCCTAGCCCCCACTTTGGTCCCCCAGGCCTTCAAGTTTGTTTTTTTTTTTTTTTTTTTTTTTTTTTGAGACAGAGTTTTGCTCTGTCACCCAGGCTGGAGTGCAGTGGCACGATCTCAGCTCACTGTAACCTCCACCTCCCGGGTTCAAGCGATTCTCCTGCCTCGGCCTCCTGAGTAGCCAGGATTATAGGCGTGCGCCACTACACCCGGCTAATTTTTGTGTTTTTAGTAGAGGCAGGGTTTTGCCATGTTGGCCAGACTAGTCTCAAACTCCTGACCTCAGGTGATCCACCCACCTCAGCCTCCCAAAGTGCTGGAATGATGGGTGTAAGCCACTGCAGCCAACCAAGGCCTCAGATTTGATAGAAGTTCTGCTTAGCCTCTTCCTTAGGAGTAAATATTTCCAAAGCAAAGTATCCCTCTTTGGATTTCTATCTTCTCCACACTATGGCTCAGTCATTTGTCATTAACATGTTAGCTCTCAGAAGTTTGCTTCTATTTGTCCATCTGTTTTCTTTGTTGTCAGTGAGGAAGGTTGTTCTGAATTGCGTGGTCCGTTAATGGAAGGAAAGACTTGTGATATCTTCTTAGATGTCAGCTGCAGATGCTAACATTTTCTAAAATAACTTGTTCCCTGAATTATCTGCCTTTTCTGGGTTCAATCTTTGATTTGTTCATCGTGGTCTTTACTATGGAACATTTTACCCTATCTGGAAATCTTTGGTTATCAGGTTGTAAGTTGTAAGTGAAGGACCCAGAATGGTAGCTAACTAAAGTTTTCTTATCTTTTTCTTTTTTGAGATAGAGTCTTGCTTTTTTGGCCAGGCTGGAGTGCAATGGCATGATCTTGGCCCACTGCAGCCTCGCTCCTGGGCTCAAGCAATTCTCCTGCCTCTGCCTCCTGAGTGACTGAGATTACAGGCGTGTGTCACCACGCCCAGCTAATTTTTGTATTTTTAGTAGACATGAGGTTTTACCACAATGGCCAGGCTGGTCTTGAACTCCTAACCTTAGGTAATCCACCAGCCTAGGCCTCCCAAAGTTCTGGGATTACAGGCATGAGCCACTGTGCCCTGCCTCAGGTTTCCTTTTGAAAAGTACAGCTGTTTGCTCAGCACATCTCACCTCCAGGGCAGGCCATCTACTCGAGTGGGAGGCAGGCAGACACTTGGCCAGTGACTCCTCCTCATGGGTAGGTTGTGGAGCTTCAGTCTGATCCAGCTCTCATTCTGTCAGCCTTAGCCCAAGATGCCATCCAAAGCTCAACATAGTAGTTCTCTTTCTCAGCCTGAAAGTAATCACTCTGGGCTTTGGTGGTACAGACAGAAGGAGCTACAAACAGGCTACCAATTAATGGCCATGATTTCTTTTTTTCCTCCTCATTCCTTACCAACTCCAAACAGGACACTTCACTGAGGCAGTAAGTGGCAAAGAAGGAGAATTTGTGGTTCCCCTCCCAGAGTCACCTGTCCATGTGTACTTTCCACCCTCTGTAAAGGTCTCCTGGCCCTTCCCTCGTGGTCCCAAGGTGGCTTCCATGTCCAAGATCAGGGAAGGAGAGAGAAAAGGAGAAATCTGGTAACAGCAACATTCACCCTCTCATCTGAAAAAAAAGTCTCCCAGAAACTAGTCTGTGCCTCACAGGCAACCATTAAATCACTTGGACACCCACCTCTACTGCAAGGAAGGCTGGGAAAATGAGCAGCTTTTCTGCTTCTGTACAAAGAATATGTAGGAGAAGAGGATTTAGAGCAGACATAGACATAGCCAATCCCAGTGTCTGCCAAATCTTCTCCTGATCTTAACATTATTCTGAATTTATTCCTTTTTTTCTGTATTTTTACTGTCTTTTCATCTAGATATTGAGGCAGAGAAGATGACTGAGCGTGAGCCTTCTGCACTTTTGTTGGGTTTATTTACCAACACTTTTTTTTTTTTCTGAGACGGAGTCTCTTTCTGTCACCCAGGCTAGAGTATGGAGTGCAGTGATGTGATCTTGGCTCACTGCAGCCTCCACCTCCTGGGTTCAAGCTATTCTCCTGCCTCAGCCTCCCAGCTATTCTCCTGCCTCAGCCTCCCGAGTAGCTGGGATTATAAGCACATGCCACCATGCCCAGCTAATTTTTGTATTTTTAGTAGAGACAGGGTTTCGCTATATTGGCCAGACTGGTCTTGAACTCCTAACCTCAGGTGATCTGCCTGCGTCAGCCTCCCAAAGTGCTGGGATTACAGGCGTGAGCCACCGCACCCAGCCATATTTATCAACACTCTTATGGTGAGAATTGGTCATTCAAATGGAACTGATTCTTCAAATAACTGGGAAAATATAGCTATGGTTGGAGGGTGGACTTCCAACCAGCCATGCTGACTCAGCATCCCTCCCAAGAAGACTTGTTAGGAGAGCATCATTTCATATGTTAAAGAGCTGCTTGTGTTTCCGTTTCTTTGAACTATCTGTTGAAATACTTGTTGCCATTTGTTTTTCTCATTGGTTTGTAGATACTCTCTATATATTATGGGAGCTCACTGTATACTCTGATTTGAGCTTCCAGTGCACCACAGGGATGCCAAAGGTTCAGATTTCTTTCAATTTCAAGGATCCTTTGCATAGTTCAGTGTGCACAGGAGGAAAATGGTAAGCAGAAGGTTGGAGCACTAAGCAACCACCATTCAGGTTCCTGAGCTCTGTTCTGACTCCAGCCTCCCCAGCCAGGCCCTGTTCTTAGGAAGCCTCCCTTTGCTGTGGTCTTCAGTGTAAGACAGGGGTCCCCAACCCCTGGGCCACAGACCAATCAGCAGCAACATTAAACTCTCATAGGAGCACAAACCCTATTGTGAACTGCACATACGAGTGATCTAGGTTGTGTGCTCCTTATGGGAATCTAATACCTGATGATCTGAGGTGGAACAGTTTTATCCTGAAACCATCTTCCCCTCCCCAGCTGAAATTGTCTGAAAAATTTGTGAAAAAATTGTCTTACACAAAACCAGTCCTGGGTGCCAAAAAAGGTTGGGGACTGCTGTTGTAAGACTTGTGGCCGTGGCCAGAGAGGTGGTAGTTAGTTGTGTGTTGCAGGCCGTACAGAGCTATACATCACATCCTGAAACAATGGAGAAAACCATCCTTTACTGAGAGCCGAGGGGTGAGGAAATATTAATAGTACTTGGTTGCTCTTCGTACTGACTTCAGACCAGAGGGCATGTCCTCTTGCAGCTTCTTCCTAATACCATAGGCAGGCAGAATGTTCGGCTTTGTTCATAGTAGTTTTTTGGTGAATCTTTAGGGTTTTCCATATATAAGATCATGTCATCTGTGAATAGAGATAATTTTACTACTTTTTTCCCAATTTGGTTGCCTTTTATTTCTTTTTCTTGCCTAATTGATCTGTCTAGGACTTTGAATACTATGTTAAATAGAAGTGCTGAAAGCAGGCATCCTTCTCTTGTTCCTGATATTAGAGGACAAGCTTTTAATCTTTTACCATTACGTATGATGTTAGCTGTGGGCTTTTTATTTATGGTCTTTATTATGTTTTCTTCCATTCCTAGTTTGTTGAGTGCTTTTATCAAGAAAGGGTGTTGAATTTTCTCAGATGTTTTTCTGTGTCCAGATCATCATGTCATTTTTAAATTTTCTTTTATTACCTTAAGGTGATGTATTACAATGATTGGTTTTCATATATTAAACCATTCTTGCATTCAAGGAACAAATCCAATTTGGTCATGGTGTATAATTCTTTTAATGTGCTGTTGATTCTGTTTGCTAATGTTTTGTTGAGGATTTTTGCATGACTGTTTACAAAGGATATTAGTCTAATCGTTTTCTTATAGAATCTTTGTCTGGCTTTGTCAGGGTAATGCTGTCCTTATAGAATGAAGTAGAAAGTATTTCTACCTATCCAAGTTTTTGGAAGGAGAATTGGTGTTAATTCTTCTTTAAATGTTTAGTAGAATACACCAGAGAAGCTATATGATCCTAGGCATTTTTTTTTTTGAGACAGAATCTAGCTCTGTCGCCAGGCTGGTGCGATCTCAGCTCACTGCAACCTCCGCCTCCTGAGTTCAAGCAGTTCTCTTGCCTCAGTTTCCTGAGGTGCTGAGACTACAGGCACGCATCACCATGCCCAGCTAATTTTTGTATTTTTAGTCCAGATGGAGTTTCACCATGTTGGCCAGGATGGTCTCGATCTCTTGACCTCAGGATCCACTCGCCTTGGCTTCCCAAAGTGCTGGGATTACAGGTGTGAGCCACTGCGCCTGGTCAATCCTAGGCTTTTCATTTCATTATGATTCAGTCTTGATAGCTTATTTATTTCCATTTTATGTAGGTTATCAAATTTATTGGCATATAGTTGTTCATGCTGTTCTCTTATAATCTTTTCCATTTTTGTGGCATTGATAATAATGTACCCTCTTTCAATTTTTATTTTCATTATTTGGATCTCGTCTCTCTTTTTCTTATGTAGTCTAGCTAAAAGTTTGTCAATTTTGTTTATCTTTTCAAAGAATCAACTCTTGGTTTCATTGATTTCTCTCTATTATTGTTCTATTATCTATTTTGTTTATCTCTGCATTATCTTTATCTTTCCTTCTGCTAGTTTTGAGTATAGTTCTTTTTCTGGTTCCTTAAGGTATAATGTTAAATTATTGATTTGAGGTCAGCTTTCACTGCATACCATAAGTTTTGGTATGATGTATTTTTATTTTCATTTGTCTCACTTTGTTTAATAGTGTGTTTTTTTTCAGCCAGGTGTGGTGGTTCACAACTGTAATCCCAGCACTTTGGGAAGTTGAGGTGGGAAAATCACTTGAGGTCAGGAGTTTGAGACCAGCCTGAACAACATAGCAAGACTGTCACAGTCTGTCTCTGTCTCTCTCTCTCTCTGTCTCTCTCTCTCTTTTTCTTACTGTGGCCTCAACCTTCTGGCTCAAACAATCCTCCTACCTCTGCCTCCCGAGTAGCTGGGACTATAGGTGTGCACCACCACACCCAGCCAATTTTTGTATTTTTTCTAGAGATGGGGTTTTGCCCTGTTGTCCAGGCTGGTCTCAAACTCCTGGGCTCAATCAGTCTACCTGTCTCAGGCTCCCAAGGTGCTGAGATTACAGGCGTAAGCCACCACACCCAACCAACTCCATCTCTTTATATAAAAATACATAAAATTTAAAATAACAGCCTGTTTTCCAACTTCCACGATGTTGTAGATTTTTTATTTTTCCTTCTATTGATTTCTGGTTTCATTGCATTAGAATCAGAAAAGACAATTTATATGATTTCAGTCTTTTAAAATGTACTAAGACTTATTTGTGGCCTAACATATAGGCTATCTTGGAGAATGTTTCATATGCACTTGAGGAAAATATGTGTGCTTTGCTTGGCGGAGTGTATATGTTCATTATGTCTGTTTGGCCTCTAGTGTTCAGGTCCTCTGTTTCCTTATTGATTATCTGTCTAGTCATTCTATCCCAATATTGAAAGTAGGATATTAAAGTCTCCTTTTATTGCAGAGCTACATATTTCTGTCTACATTTTAAACATATGTGGTAAATTGAGACTTTTTTAAATTGAGCCTTTTATCATTATGTAATGTCCTTCTTTGTCTCTTGTAATAGTTTTTGACATAACAGTCATGTAACAGCCTATTTTGTCTGATGATACATCACATCCCTGCTCTCTTTTAGTTATTATTTACATGGAATGTCTTTTTCTATTGTTTCACTTTCAACTTGTGCATGTCCTTAGATCTAAGTGAACCCTCTGTAACCCTAGCACTGTGGGGAGTCTGAGATGGGAGGATCACTTGAGGCCAGGAATTCAAGACCAGCCTGGCCAACATGGTGAGACCTTGTCTCTCCAAAAAACTTTTTTAAAAACTTAGCCAGGCATGGTGGGACACGCTTCTGGTCCTTGCTACCCAGGAAGCTGAGGCAGGAGAATTTCTTGAGCTCAAGAGGTCAAGGCTACCGTGACCTTGCGTCCATGGCTGTGTGCCATGATTGCACCCACTGCACTACAACTGAGGCTACAGAGCAAGACTCTGTCTCCTAAATAAATGAGTAAGTGAGTGAGTCTTTTGTAGATAGCTATAGTTTGATCCTATTTTTTAATCCATTCTGCCAATCTATATCTTTTGATTGAGGAGTTTAATCTGTTTACAATTAAGTAATTACTGATAGGTAAAGACTTCGTATTTCATTTTAAAATTATTTTCTGTATGATTTGTAGCTTTTTGTCCCATATTTCATCCGTCTGCCTTCCTTTGTGTTTTTTATAGTGACTTGTTTTGATTCCCTTCTCATCTCCTTTTGTGTATATTCTACAGATATTTTCTTTGTTGTTACCATGGAGATTACATAAAACATTTCTAATGTTAGAACAGTCTATCTTAAACTGATTTAAATTGCATACAAGAACTCTACTCCTTTAGCTCCTCTAGTTCCCCACCACCTAAAATATTTTAGGTTATTGATGTAACAAATTATATATATCTTTGTTGTGTATCCATTAACAGATTTGCCACCATTTTCATGCTTTTGTCTTTTAGATTCTATGAAATAACAAAAAATTGAGTTACCAACCAAAATTATAACATAGGTTTTTAATATTTAATCCATCTATTTGCTGGAGAACTTTATGTACCGTATAGCATTGTTTTGTTTCAGCTTGAAGGATTCCATTTAACACTTTTTGTGGAGCTGGACTCCCTCAGGTTTTGTTTATCTGGAAATGTCTCAATTTCTCCCTCATTTTTAAAGTATAGTTTTACTGAATATAGTATTCTCAGTTGTCAGGATTTTTTTCTTTCTGTCCTTCCTTTTTTTTCTTTTCTTTTCGGAGACAGAGTCTGAGTCTGCCACCCAGGCCACAGTACATTGGCGCAATCTCAGCTTACTTCAGCCTCCATCTCCCAGGCTTAAGCTATCTTCCCACTTTAGCCTCCTGAGTCTGAGTGGCTGGGACCACAGATGTGTGCCACCATGCCTGGCTAATTTTGTGTGTGTGTGTGTGTGTGTGTGTGTGTATTTTTGGTAGAGGTGGGATTTTGCTATGTTGCCCAGGCTGGTCTTGAACTCCTGAGCTCAAGCAATATACCCACCTCACCCTCCCAAAGTGTTGGGATTGCAAGCATGAGCCAGTGCACCTGGCCTCTTTCTTTCCTTTAAATATATCATCCCACTGACTATGCTGATAATCTTACTGAGTATCCTATTTACATTAGTCACTTTTCTTTTTTTTTTTTTTTTGACATTTTAGTGCACCCATCACCTGAGCAGTGTACGCTGTACCCAGTGGATAGTCTTTTATCCCCTGCCTCCTCCACCCTTCCCCGAGTCCCCAAAGTCCATTATATCATCGTTACACGTTTGCATCCTCATAAGTTAGCTCCTGCTTATAAATGCGAGAGCATGTAATGTTTGGTTTTCTATTCCTGAGTTGCTTCATTTAGAATAATGGTCTCCAACTCCATCCAGGTTGCTGTGAATGCCATTGTTTCATTCCTTTCTAAGACTGAGTAGTATTCCATGGTGTATATACATGTTTTCTTTATCCAGTCATTGGTTGATGGGCATTTAGACTGGTTCTGTATTTTTGCAATTGCAAATTGTGCTGCTATAAACATGTGTACAAGTGTATTGTTCATATAATGACTTCTTTTCCTCTGGGTAAATACACAGTAGTGGGACTGCTGGATTGAATGAATTTGTAGTTCTATTTTTAGTTCTTTAAGGAATCTCGGGCCGGGCACAGTGGCTCATGCCTGTAATCGCAACATGTTGGGAGGCTGAGGCAGGCAGATCACCTGAGGTCAGGAGTTCGAGATCAGCCCAGCCAACATGGTGAAACCCCATCTCTGCTAAAAATACAAAAAATTAGCCAAGTGTGGTAGCACATTCCTATAGTCCCAGCTACTCGGGGGGCTTAGGCAGGAGAATCACTTGAACCCAGGAGGCAGAGGTTGAAGTGAGCCAAGATCACACCACTGCATTCCAGCCTGGGTGACAGAGTGAGACTCCATCTCCAAAAGGAGTCTCCATACTGTTTTCCGTAGTGGTTGTACTAGTTTACATTCCCACCAGCAGTGTAAAAGTGTTCCTTTTCACCACCTCCATTGTAATATCTGTTATTTTTTTTATTTTTTAGTTATGGCCATTCTTGCAAGAGTAAGGTGGTATGTCACTGTGGTTTTGATTTGCATTTCCCTGATAGTTAGTGATGTTGAGCATTTTTTCATATGTTTGTTGGCCATTTGTATATTTTCTTTTGAGAATTGTCTATTCATGTTCTTGGCCCACTTTTTGATGGGGTTATTTGTTTTTCTCTTGCTGATTTGTTTAAGTTCTTGTAGATTCTGGATGTTAGTCCTTTGTCAGATGCATAGTTTGCAAATGTTTTCTCCCACTCTGTGGGTTGTCTGTTTACTCTGCTTATTATTTATTTTACGTGCAGAAGCTTTTTAGTTTAATTAGGTGCCATCTGTTTATCTTTGTTTTTGTTGCATTTGCTTCTGGGTTCTTGATCATGAACTATTTGCCTAAGCCAATGTCTAGAAGAGTTTTTCCGATGTTATCTTCTAGAATTGTTATGGTTTCAGGTCGTAGATTTAAGTCTTTGATCCATCTTGACTTGATTTTTGTATAAGGTGAGAGATGAGGATCCAGCTTCATTCTTCTATATGTGGCTTGCCAATTATCCCAGCACCATTTGTTGAATAGGTTGTTTGTTCCCCTAGAGTGAGAAATACGTCAAGGTAATAAAAGTCATCTGTGATAAACCCACAGTTGACTTTATATTGAACAGAGAAAAGATAAAGATATATTTTTGTTTGCTTTGTTGAAGATCTGTTGGCTGTTATTTGGCTTTATTTCTGGGTTCTCTATTCTGTTTCATTGGTCTATGTGCCTATTTTTATACCAGTACCATGCTGTTTTGGTGGTAACTGTATCCTTGTAGTATAGTTTGATGTTGGATAATGTGATGCCTCCAGCCTAATCTTGCTTTGGTGATGTGGGCTCTTTTTTGGTTCCACACAATTTTATTTTCTTTTTTTTTTGAGACAGGGTCTCACTCTGTCACCCAGATTGGAATGCAATGGCACAGTCTCAGCTCATTGCAATTTCCGCCTCCAAGGCTCAAGTGATCTTGCACCTCAGCCCCCCAAGTAACTGGGACTACAGCATCCAGCTAATTGTTGTGTTTTGTAGAGACAGGGTTTTGCCATGTTGCCCAGGCTGGTCTGGAACTCCTGGGCTCAAGTGATCTGCCCACCTTAGCCTCCCAAAGTGCTAGGATTATAGGCATGAGCCACCACACACTGCCGTGGTTCCATGTGAATTCTAGGGTTATTTTTTCTCGTTCTGTGAAGAATAATCATGGTATTTTGATGGGAATTACATTGAATCTGTAGATTGCTTTTGGCAGTATGGTCATTTTTTATTCTACCCATCTATGAGCATGGGATGTGTTTCCACTTGTTTGTGTTGTCTGATTTCTTTCAGCAAATTGTTTTTTCAATTTTTCTTGCAGAGATCTTCCACATCCTTGGTTAGGTATATTCTTAAGTATTTTATTTATTTGCAGCTGTTGTAATAAGGGGTTCTTGATTTGATTCTCAGCTTGGTCATCGTTGTTGTACAGCAGTGTTACTGATTTGTATACATTGATTTTATACCTTGAAGCTTTACTGAATTCATTTAGTAGATCTAGGAGCTTTTTGGATGAGTCTTTAGGGTTTTCTAGGTATATGTTCATATCACTGGCAAACAGCGATATTTTGACTTACTCTTTATATATTTGGATGCCCTTTCTTTCTTTCTCTTATCTGATTGCTCTGGCTAGGACTTCTAGTACAATGTTGAATAGCAGTGGTGACAGTGGGTATCCTTGTCTGTTTGAGTTCTCAGGGGGAATGCTTTTATCTTTTCCCTGTTCAGTATAAAGTCAACTGTGGGTTTGTCACAGATGACTTTTATTACCTTGAGGTATTTCCCTTCTATGATGATTTTGCTGAGGGTTTTAATCAAAGGCATGCTAGATTTTGTTAGGTGCTTTTTCTGCGTCTATTGAGATGATGGTATGATTTTTGTTTTTAATTCTGTTTATGTGATTTATCTCATTTATAGACTTGCTTATGTTAAGCCTTTCCTGCATCCCCTGGTATGAAATCCACTTCATGATGGCGCATTATCTTTTTGATACACCGTTGAATTTGGTTAGCTAGTATTTTGTTGAGGATTTTTGCATCTATGTTCAACAGCGATATTGGTCTGTAGATTTCTTTTTTCGTTATGTCCTTTCCTGGTTTTGGTATTAAGGTGATACTGGCTTCATAGAATGATTTAGGGAGATTCCCTCTTTCTGTATCTTTTGTAATAGCTTCAGTAAAACTGGTACCAATTCTCCTTTGAATGTTCAATAGAATTCAGCTGTGAAGCCATCTGGTCCTGGACTTTTTTTTATTGTTGACAATTTTTAAATTACTGTTTCAGTCTTGCTACTTGTATTGGTCTACTCAAAGTTTCGGTTTTTTCCTGATTTAATTTAGGAGGGTTATATATTTCCAGGAATTTATCTGTTTCCTCTGGATTTTCTAGTTTGTGTGCATAAAGGTGTTTATTGTAGTACTGAATGATCTTTTCTATTTCTGTGGTATCCATTGTAATATCTTCCATTTTATTTCTAATTTAGCTTAATTTGATTTTTTTTTTTTTTTTTTTAAACGAAGTCTCACTCTGTCGCCTAGGCTGGAGTGCAGCCGTGCATCTCAGCTCACTGCAACCTCTGCCTCCCAGGTTCAACTGATTCTTAGGCCTCAACCTCCCAAGAAGCTGGGTCTACGGGTGCGCGTCACCACACCGGCTAATTTTTTGGTATTTTTAGCAGAGATAGGGTTTCAGCATGTTGGCCAGGCTTGTCTTGAACTCCTGACCTCAAGTGATCCTCCCACCTTGGCCTGCAGAAGTGCTGGAATTACAGGTATGAGCCACCATGCTTGGCCTCTTTCAGACTTTTTGATGTAAGCATTTAATGCTATAAACTTTCCTCTTGGCACCTCTTTTGCTGTGTCCCAGAGGTTTTGATAAGCTGTGTCATTATTATCATTCCATCTTTAATTTCCATCTTGATTTCATTGTTTACCCAAAGATCATTCAGGAGCAGATGATTTAATTTCCATGTATTTGTATAGTTTTGAGGGTTCCTTTTGGAGTTAGTTTCCAATTTTATTCTACTGTGGTCTAACAGGGTATTTGATATAATTTCGATTTATATCAAGTTTATTGAGCCTTGTTTTGTGGCCTATCATATGGTCTCTCTTGGAGAATGTTCCATGTGCTGATGAAATAAATGTATATTCTGCAGTTGTTAAGTAGAATATTCTGTAAATATCTCTTAAGTCTATTTGTTCTAGCGTATAGTTTAAGTCCATTGTTTCTTTGTTGACTTTCTGTCTTGATGACCTGTCTAGTGCTGTCAGTGGAGTATTGAAGTCCCCCACTGTTAATTGTGTTGCTGTGTATCTCAATTCTTATGTCAAGTATTAATTGTTGTTGTTGTGTTTTTTTTTTTTTTTTTTTTTGAGACAGAGTCTTGCTCTGTCACCCAGGCTAGAGTGCAGTGGCGTGATCTCAGCTCACTGCAACCTCTGCCTTCCAGGTTCAAGCAATTCTCTTGCCTCAGCCTCCTGAGCAGCTGAGATTATAGGCACCTGCCACCGTGCCCGGCTAATTTTTGTATTTTTAGTAGAGATGGGGTTTCACCATGTTGGGCAGGTTGGTCTTGAACTTCTGACGTTGTGATCCACCTGCCTTGGCCTCCCAAAGTGCTGGGATTACAGGCATGAGCCACCATGCCCAGCCCTAATTGTTTTATAAATTTGAGAGCTCCTACGTTAGGTGCATATATGTTTAGGATTGTGATATTTTCCTGTTGGACTGATCCGTTTATCATTATGTAATGTCCCTTTTTGTCTTTTTCAACTATTGTTGCTTTAAAGTCTGTTTTGTCTGATATAAGAATAGCTACTTCTGCTTGCTTTTAGTTTCTATTTGCATGGAATATCTTTTTTCACTGCTTTACCTTAAGTTTATGGGAATCCTTTGTGTTAGCAGATATTTGGTTGGTGGATTGGTATCCATTCTGCCATTCTGTATCTTTTAAGTGGAGCATTTAGGTTATTTACATTCAATGTTAGTATGGGGATGTGAGATACTGTTTTATTTACCATGCTTGTTGTTACCTGAATTTTTTTCATTGTGTTATATTGTTTATAGGCCCTGTGAGTTTTATGCTTTAAGGAGGTTCTATTTTGGTGTATTTCAAGGTTTTGTTTCAAGATTTAGAACTCCTTTTAGCATTTCTTGTAGTGCTGGCTTGGTAGTGTTGAATTCTCTCACCATTTGTTTGTCTAAAAAAGACTTTATGTCTCCTTCATTTATGAAGCTTAATTTTGCTGGATACTAAATTATTGGCTGGCAATTATTTTATCTGAGGAAGCTAAAAATAGGAACCCAATCCCTTCTGGCTTGTAGGGTATCTGCTGAGAAATCTACTGTTAATCTGATAGGTATTCTCGCCGGGTGGGATGGCTCATTCCTGTAATCCCAGTGCTTTGGGAAGCCAAAGTGGGTGAATCATTTGAGGTCAGGAGTTCAAGACCAGCCTAGCCAACATGGTGAAACCCCTATGTGTAATAAAAATACAAAAATTATCCAGGCCTGGTGGGGGGGCACCTGTAGTCCCAGCTACTTGGGAGGCTGAGGCAGGAGAATTGCTTGAACCTGGGAGGCAGAGGTTGCAATGAGCCAAGATTGTGCCACTGCACTCCAGCCTGGGCAACAGGGCAAGACCCTTGTCTCAAAAAAAAAAATTTTTTTGATAGGTTTTTGTTTATAGGTTACCTGATGCTTTTGCCTTACAGCTCTTAAAATTCTTTCCTTTGTCTTGACTTTAGATAACCTGATGACTGTGTACCTGGGTGATGAGTATTTTGTGATAAATTTCCCAGGTGTTCTTTGAGCTTCTTCTATTTGTATGTCTAAATCTCTAGCAAGGTCAGGGAAGCTTTCCTCAACTATTCTCTCAAATATGTTTTTCAAACTTTTAGATTTCTCTTCTTCCTCAGAAATACCACTTATTCTTATTCTTAGGTTTGGCTGTTTAACATAATCCCAGATTTCTTGGAGGCTTTGTTTTTTAAAAAATTCTTTTTTCTTTGTCTTTGTCTGATTCAGAGTCTTGTCTTCAAACTCTGAAGCTCTCTCATCTGCTTGTTTGATTGTATTGTTGAGACTTTACAGTGCGTTTTGTATTTCTCTAAGTGTGTCTTTAATTTTCAGAAGTTTTTATTGTTTTCTTCATGATATCGATTTCTCTGGAGCATTTTTCATCCGTATCCTATAAATATTTTTTTAATTTCTTTAAGTTGATTTTCACCTTTGGTATTTCCTTGAGTAGCTTAATAATCAGCCTTCTGAATTCTTTGGCAGTTCAGAGATTTCTTCTTGGTTTGGATCCATTGCTGGGGGAGCTAGTGTGGTCTTTTGGAGGTATTATAGAACCTTGTTTTGTCATATTACCGGAATTACTTTTTCTGATTACTTCTCATTTGGATAGACTATCTCAGTGGAAAAATCTGGAACTCAGGGGCTGCTGTTCAGATTATTTTGTCCCACAGGGTGATCCCTTGATTTGGTGCACTCCCCTTTCCTCTAAGGATGGGGATTCCTATGAGCCAGACTGCAGTGATTATTATTGCCCTTCTGGGTCTAGCCACCCAGCGGGGCTACCAGGCTCTGGGCTGGTGCTGGGGGAATGTCTGCAAAGAATCCAGTGATGTGATCCATCTTCAGATATCCTAGCCGTGGATACCAGCACCTGCTCTGGTGGAGGTGGCAGGGGAATGGAGTAGACTCTGTGAGAGTCCTTGTTTGTAGATACGTTTAGTGTGCAGGCTTTCTCAAATGCTGGTTATACTAGCAGTGAAGTTGTCATGTGGACACACTCAGGACCACTGGTTAGCAAGGATGTTGCAGGCAGTGGAATTAGCTGTTGTTTTCCCCTTCCTTGGAGCAGGGTTGTACTGTTATAAGTTGCTGTAATGTCCTGAGTTGGTTGGCCTCCAGCCATGAGGTGGCACTTTTGAGAGAGCACCAGAGTTTTTCACCTGTCTTGTGGAATTTGCAGGAGACTGTCACTTCTTTCAAAGGATCTGTGATATATTTTGGTTTTCCTGGTATGCTTTTGCAGTGGTTCCTGAGTTCTCTGCTCAAACTGTTGGCTGCCTGAGTTCATCTAGGATTCAGGGTCCTCTTCCAAGCTTAGTCATTATTGGAATAGTAGAATTCATTTCCTTCTTAGCTTTCCACGTGCCTCCTCCGTCTTCAAGCCAGGAATTGTGGGTATAGTTCTTGACAAACTTCAAATCTCTCTCATGAGTCACTTTTCTGTTGCTGCTTTCAAGATTGTCTCTTTTGAGAATTATAAAGTAATAATAGATCTAACAAAGCTTGTGCATAGCCTATATGCTAAGAATTATAAACGTTTACTTAAAGTCATTAAAACCTGGATAAATGATGAGAAAGTGCAGTACAGTAAAGACACCAACCATTTCTAAAAAGACCTACTGACTCAGTGCATCTCTAATTAGATGCCAGCTTTCAATGAAACTTGACAAGCTAATTATACAATTTATATGGAGGAGTAAAAAGCCACAAATAGTTAAGACATTCACTATGCTACCAGATATTTGGGTTTATCATGAAGCAGGAGTAATTTAGACCCACACTTTGCTATATGGGAGAGAAGACAAAACCGATACATTGGGGGAAATGGGGGCTATTCAATAAATGGAGTTGAAAAACTGGTTATCTATATGTAACTAAGTAAAAGTAGATCTTCAGTTCATAAAAGTACACCTCCAAAGGGTTAAGAATTTTAAAAAGTTCTGACCGGGCATGGTAGCTCCCACCTGTAATCCTAGCACTTTGGGAGTCCGACGTGGACAGATCACTTAAGGCCAAGAGTTCGAGACCAGCTTGGCCAACATGGCAAAACACCATTTTTACTAGAAATACAAAAATTAGCCGGGTGTGGTGGTACATGCCTGTAATCCCAGCTACTCAGGAGGCTAAGACACAAGAATCACTTGAACCTGAGAAGTGGAGGTTGCAGTGAGCTGAGATCATGCCACTGCACTCCAGCCTGGGCAACAGAGCAAGACCTTGTCTCAAAAAAAAAAAAAGTCAAAAAGTTCTACCTTTTTAAGCCAAATAATAAAAATGTAGTGTGTAATTATAACATATGTAGAAGTGAAGTGGCACGACAGCAGTATCACAGAGACCAGGAGTAGGGATATGAAAGTATATCATTAAAAGATTTTTGGCCGAGTACAGTGGCTCACCCCTGTAATCCCACACTTTGGGAGGCCGAGGTGGATGGATTGCCTGAGCTTAGGAGTTTGAGACCAGCCTGGGCAACATGGTGAAACCCTGTCTTTACTGAAATACAAAGGAAAAAAAAATTAGCAGGGCGTGGTGGCTCGCACCTGTGGTCCCAGCTACTTGGGAGGCTGAGGAAGGAGAATTGCTTGAGCCTGGGAGGTGGAGATTGCAGTGAGCCGAGATCGCACCACTGCACTCCATCCTGAACAACAGAGCGAGACTCCATCTCCATAAATAAATAAATAAATAAATAAATAAAATAAACGTTTACACATTATACAAAGTGATAACATAATACTTGAAAACAAACTATGTTAAGACATATCCTATATGTTATATGCCCTAGAGCAACCACCAAGACCAAAAAACAAAACTCATAAATATACAAATCCCAAAACAGTAAAAAGAATCATCGCTTAAAAAAAAAATGAACAAAATGGAATGATAGAAATAATAAATTCATTCAAAAGGCAGAAAAACAGATACGTAGTCAGGATAGTAGATATAAACCCTAATGTGTCATTAATCATTAAATATAAGTTAAATTAAAAGGCATAGATTATCAGATTAGATTTAAAAACAACCAGCTATATGCTGCTTATAAGAAACCCAGATTACATATAATAACATAATAGCTTAAAAGTAAAAGGACAGCCGGGCACAGTGGCTCCTGTAATTCCAGCACTTTGGGAGGCCAAGGCAGGTGGATCACCTCAAGTCAGGCCTGGCTAATTTTTTTTTTTTTTTTTGAGACAGAGTTTTGCTCTTGTTGCCCAGGCTGGAGTGCAATGCCACAATCTCGGCTCACCACAACCTCCGCCTCGCAAGTTCAAGTGATTCTCTTGCCTCAGCCTCACGAGTAGCTGGGATTATAGACATGCGCCATGACGCCCAGCTGATTTGGGATTTTTAATAGAGATGGGGTTTCGCCATGTTGGCCAGACTGGTCTCAAACTCCTGACCTCAAGAGATCCACCCGCCTCAGCCTCTCAAAGTGCTGAGCCACTGCGCCCAGCCTAATTTTTGTATTTTTAATAGAGATAAGATTCCAATATGTTAGCCAGGCTGGTCTCAAACTCCTGGCCTCAAGCAGTCCACCTGCCTCAGCCTCCCAAAGTGCTGGGATTACAGGCATGAGCCACTGTGCCCAGCTGACATAAGACTTTAAAATAAATGTCTTTAAAAATGCGCAAGGAGAATACAGACAACTAAACAAAATCAGGAAAAATATGTATGAACAAAATGCAAAATGAGAGTATCAACAAGGAGATGGAAATTCCAAAAATAGCGCTAAACAGAAATCTGGAGATTAAAAATACAACAACTGAATTGAAAAGTTCGCTAGAAGGGTTCAACAGCAGACTCGAGCAAACAAAAGGAAGAATCAGCAAGATTTGAGAACAGATCATATGAAATTATCAAGTATGAGGAAGAAAAAGAAAATAGAATGAAGAAAAACAAACAGAGCCTAAGGGACTTATCCAGACACCATCCAAGTATACCCATGTATCCATAATGGAAGTTCTGGAAGTGTAAGAGAGATAAAGGAGTAGAAAGCTTATTCGAAGAAATACTGGCTGAAGTTTTCCAAATTTGAGGAAAGACATGGATCTACGAATACAAAGCCTCAATGAACTCTAAGTAGGAAAATCCCAAAACAACCTGCACTGACTCCCACAGTCAAATTGTGGGAGAGGAAAGACAAACAGAAAATTTTATCCTTGGAAGTTTCTTAGATGTTAGTTTTAAAATAGTATACCTGATGTTTTCTTTGTGGTAATTAACTCTTTCTATTTCTTTTTGAGATAGTTTTGATAAATTATATTTTTCTAGGAATTTCTCCATTTTCTCTAAATTTTCAAAGTTCTTAGCATAAAGTTGATAGTAATCATATCTTTTTCTTCTATATCTGTAGTTATGTGTCTTATTTATCTTTTTATTTTTTTTCTTTTCAACCCCACCACCCACCTCTTTTTATTTATAATATTATTTCTTTAAGCTTTCTCTCTTTCTTGATTAATCTTGCTAGAGATTTGTCCTTTAGTCTTTTTAAGAAATGACTTTTGCCAGGCACAGTGGGTCACACCTTTAATCTCAACACTTTGGGAGAACAAGGCAGGAGGATCGCTTGAGCTCAGGAGTTTGAGACCAACCTGGCCAACATGGTGAAAGCCCGTCTCTACTAAAAATATAAAAACTAACCAGGCATGGTATCACACACCTATAGTCCCAACTACTCGGGTAGCTGAGGAAGGAGGATCACTTGAGCCTGGGAGGTTGAGGCTGCAGTGAGCTATGATTGCACCACTACACTCCAGCCTAGACCCTGTCTCAAAAAAAAAAAAAAAAAGATTGTTTTTATAAATCTTCTACAATAAATCTTTGTTTTTCAATTTTTATTATCATCTCCTTTCAAAAAAAAATTTTTTTTTGATGATATCCTTTTTTTCTTTAGTCTTCTTTTTTTTCCTTTTCCCTGATGCCTTTAGGTTGGAGTCTTGGTTTCTCATTCTTTCATGTTCTTTAATATAGTATAAGCTGTTGCTTCCAGATGCCTCTAAAGTGCCCACTTTTGCTCAATCTCATCAGTTTTGGAGTATTTTGTGTTTTTATTACCATTCTCTTGTAAGTCATTTTTAATTTTACTTAATTAGAATTAATTTCCCCTTTGACCCATGAGTTTTACTCAATTATTTTAGTCAGAAAAACATGATCTGTTTTAGGAGTTGGCAAACTTTTTCTGTAAAGGACCAGATAGTAAACATTTCAGGCCTTGCAAATCCATACAATCTCTGAGGTCAGAGCCTCCCTGTTGGGGCATGGGCTGTTCCTCCATCAGACTTGGTCGTGACAGCACCCATTCTCCTGCTTATCCCATCTCTAGCAACTTCTGTGTTACTCAAACCTATATTTACACTTGTTCTTTGTTGTCACTTCTAGTCTTGTTGCAAGTGTATCTGTCACTGTTAATTCAAGATCTTAGGCCTTCTCTTCCAGTGTTAAAGTTGTCTGGCTGATAGTTTTCCCTCTGGACCAGCCGTATTGCTCAGGAGTCTGCTCTTTGGTCTGTGCAGCAGAGACCCCCACCAGGCAATGCTTGTTTCAGACTGTGGTGCCATTGTGCCCCGATGTGGAGGATGTTTGGGCAACTAAACGTAATTTAGGCAATGTCCAAACATCCACCACATCGGGTATACTGGCACCTCATTTATCTTGCTGGAAAACTAAAGCCGGTCACTGGCCCCCAGGCGCGTCCTTACCCTGGGGCTTACCCCAAATCCCTGGCAAACATCAGCATGAGAGAACAGCCCCTTCTGAATGGCCAGCCACCTGACCCTCAAGTCTTGATGTTCTACTCTCATCCTTCCCTGGATGCTCAGGCCACCTCCCAGTCACTATAAGATCAGCAATGACTGTGGCCACAGATGGAGGAGCAGACCCTGCACTGGCCTCATCCCCCTTTATCCCCATACTGTGTTGCTCCCACTCTACCTGCCACTTCATCCTGGCATTTGCCCCACAGCTCTCTCACAGTTTCTTACCTGCAGAGGAATTGGTTCTTCCTCTCTTCCGTGGACAGACACAAGGTTTTTTGCCAGGCCAGGAATGTCCCCCACAATCTAGGTGTCCTCACTGACAGTTGCACTCAGCTGTCACTCTGTGTCCACAGGGTCTGCGGAAGAGGGGAGCTGCTGAAGGAGCTGCTGCCAGTCATCGGGCAGAACCTCCGATTCCAGCGCCTCTTCACCGAGTGTCAGGAACAGCTCGACATCCTGAGGGACAAGTAGACTGCCCCGGCCTACCCTGGCTGCAGCAAGGGCAGGGCCACACTCTTGCCGCTGATGATACGCAGGGCCTCCTCTCACCTGGCCAGGCTGCAAGGGAAGAAAACACTGGCAGGAGATGTGCTGTCCTGCACCAGCACCAGCCCAGCTCTCTGGGCAAATGTGCCCTGTGTCCTGGGCCTGACGTTGCCTCTGGGAGGGGGAAGCTCATCCCTCCCTCCAGGGCCCCCATGCGGAGCTGGGGCTGGAGCTCTGCCCAGGTGCCCTGGGGCCAGCAAGGCATTCCCAGGCCCGCTGTCTCCAGCACGGCCCCAAGGTGGACACTAGCCCCTGCTGCTGCAGGCGCTGTGCTGCTTCAGCAGTGATGATTGAGCCATTTGTGAGAGAGAATCTGAAAGCGTTAGGTATTACGCACTCAGCAGACTGACCTGAGACCTATGTAAAAGGAAAGCTGTTCCAACACACGGACTATTTTTGTACTAGAATTTGCTAACTTGTAATATGGAATTTCCTTTGGCCGATAATCAGGATTTCCCTATAAGTCACTTGGACATTGGTCACTTGTAGGAAATTTAAACTCTAATTATGACAGCTACACTGAAAAATAATTGTACTGAAATTAACTTGTCTATCTTCATTTGGTTTTAATTTTTAAATGTTTGTAAAAAGAGACTGTTTTGGGGGGATTAGGGCAAAGGGGTGGGCAATTTCTTTTGTAAGTGTAAAATAAATGAACACGCATTGGATACCAAACCCTCCTGATTTCTATTGCCTTTTCCTTCTAACTTTCATCCTCCCCACACTGTGCATCTCTCTCCTAAGTAGGCAGTGACAGAACATGAGAGCCAGAAGGCATCTTTTGTGTCATCTGATTCCCCCCTGTCATGGTTAATACTGAGTGTCGACTTGATTGGATTGAAGGATGCAATATTGATCCTGGGTGTCTGTGAGGGTGTTGCCAAAGGAGATTAACATTTGAGTCAGTAGAGCTGGGGAAGGCAGACCCACCCTTAATCGGGTGGGTACCATCTAATCAGCCGCCAGCAAATATAAAACAGGCAGAAAACATGAAGAGATGAGACATGACTAGCCTGCCAGCCTACATCTTCCTCCCGTGCTGGATGCTTCCTGCCCTTGAACATCGGACTCCCAAGTTCTTCAGTTTTGGGACTTGGACTGGCTCTCCTTGCTCCTCAGCTTGCAGACAGCATATTGTGGGATCTTGTGATCATGTAAGTTAATACTTAATAAATTCTATATATCCTACTCATTCTGTCCCTGCAGAGAACCCTAATATACCCCTCATGCAGAAATTCATTTCACAGTATAGAGGGGTCACTTCTGTGGTCATGCAGCACCGTAGGTCACTTTGCACACATCATCTCCCAAGTGAGGTGTCATGGTTCTTGGTTCTGATCTTGCTATGCTCCAGCTCCAGATCATACTGTGCACCAAGGGCTGCAGCTGACTGGACAATTTCATGAAAGGAAATCAGTATATACAGTCTTGGGTATACTGGAGAATTATCAGGAAAGTTGCAGTTTTCTTAGAAAGTGGTCCAGACGTTGATCTACAGGAGAAGAGATAGAATCACAGAATCTTGAAGCACAACGAGGGATGAGCACCACCCACTCCTGGATCCTGATCTTTGTCGCCACCACCCCGTGTGTGGAAGGAGCCCCGGACTTGGAATCAGAGGCCTGGGTAACTGACCACTGATCTCTGGCTGCTTCCCCACCTAGCAGCCATTCCATTCCACGCCTCCCTCGGATGTCAAGTGGCTGGATGAGACCCAGGCACATGTGCATGCCAAACAAAGCCAGCACAGTGTGTTTGTGTATATGCACTGACAGAGCAAGACTGTCTCAAAAAAAAAAAAAAATTTATGACTAAGAACTCTAAAGCAAATACAACAAAAAAGTAGACAAATTAGACAAACTAAAAAGCTTCCATACAGCAAAAGAAATAACAGAGTAACAACACGTGTCTATTTGAATGGCTTACATTTTTTAAAAAGACGAGAACGAATATTAGGCTGTGGAGCACCTGGAGCTCTTGCATTGCTGGTAGGCAGAATAGTTACTTTGACAAACAGTGTGATAGTTCCTCATAGAATTAAACATACACTTGCTGTATAACCTATGTACTCTATTCCTAAGTCTGTTGGTTTTTCTTGAGATGGAGTACATTTTCCTCAGAGAAGGGTGGCTCAGGCCGGGCGTGGTGGCTCATGCCCGTCATCCCAGCACTTTGGGAAGCCAAGGCGGGTGGATCACTTGAGGCCAGGAGTTCAGGAACAGCCTGACCAACATGGTGAAACCCTGCCTCTACTAAAAATAATTTTTAAAAAAATAGCCAGGCGTGGTGGCAGATGCCTGTAGTCCTAGCTACTCAGGAGGCTGAAGCAGGAGAATTGCTTGAACCCAGGAGGCAGAAGTTGCAGTGAGCCAAGACCATGCCATTGCACTCTAGCCTGGGCAACAGAGCAAGACTCCATCTCAAAAGAAAAAAAAAAGGATGGCTCATGCTTATGATACACTTTAAAAAAAACACAGCTTTACTGAAATAACAGCCTGCAGTTTACACTTTAATGGTTTTCAGTGTAGTCACATCATATGTGCAGCCATCACCACAGCTACTATTAGAATCTTTTCATCACCTCAAAAAGAAACCCCATACGCTTTATCATACCCTGTCCCCCAATTCCCTTTATTCTGAGGCAACCACCAATCTGCTTTCCATCTCTACAGATTTGCTTAATTCAGAACATTTCATAGAAATGGAATCACAGAATATTGCTGTTTTGTCTGGCTGCTTTCACTTAGCATAATATTTTCAAGGTTCATCCATGTTGTAGCATGTGCCACTATTCCACTTCTTTTTATGACCAAATAATATTCCATTGTATGCATCTTTTTGTTTACCTGTTCATCTGTTTATGGACATTTGGATTGTTTCCACCTTTTGAGAATTATGCATAATGGTACTATAAACATTTGTGTACAAGTTTTTATGTGGAAATGTGTTTTCATTTGTCTTGGATATATAATATATAGACTTAGGAGTGGAATTGCTGAGTCATATGATGTCTCTATGACTCATATGACGGAGTCGTATGATAACTGACAAACTGCCATTCTGCCTTCCACTGTGGCTGCTCCATTTTATATTTATATCACCAGTGTATGAGGTTTCCAATTTTCCCACATCTTTGCCAACACTTCCTATTGCCAAGTATGTGCGTATGTATATTTATATTTTTTTATGAAGAAGGGGGTCTCGCTGTTGCCCGTGCTGGCCTTGAACTCCTGCGCTCAAGCAATCCTCCTGCCTTGGCCTCCCAAAGCACTGGGATTACAGCTGTGAGCCACCACATCCAGCCTATGAGGCTGTTTTAAGTAAAGGCATTGTAGTGGGTATAAAGTGATGTCTCAGAGTGGTTTGATTTGTATTTCCCTAGTGACTGAATATGTTGGGCAACCTCTCATGCTTATTTGTCACTTGTGTGTCTTATATCAAGAAATGTCTATTCAGATCCTTTGCCAACTTTTAAATTGGATTGTCTTTATCATTGAGTTTGTGAGAGTTTTTATCTATTCTACATAAAAATATTCCTTATCAGTTGGGTGCCATGGCTCGTGCCTGTAATCTCAACACTTTGGGAGGCCAAGGCAGGAGGATCACTTGAGCCCAGGGGTTTGAGACCAGCCTGGACAACATAATGGGACCCCATCTCTACAAAAAGATGAATTATCCAGCATGGTGGTGTATGCCTGTGGTCTCAGCTACTAGGGGAGGATCACTTGAGCCTGGGAGGTTGAGGCTGCAGTGAACCATGATGGCACCACTGTACTTCATCCTGGGTGACAGACTGAGACCCTATCTGAATGTTTTCTTTTGTTGCTCACACTGTTGGTCTCATATTTAAGAAATCACTACCACATCCAAGTTGATACAAATTCACCCTTATGTTTCTATTAGGAGTTTTATAATGTTAGCTTTTACATCGAGAACGCAGGTCCATTAAGGTTTTGTATGTGATGTGAAAAGTTCAACGTCATTATTTTGCCTGTGGCCATCCAGATGTCCCAGCATCATTTGTTGAAAGACTATTTTTACCCCATTGAATGGGCTTATCACCCTTGTTGAAAATCAGGAGACCACAAACACATGGGTTGCTTCTGGACTCTCAGTTGTATTCTGTTGAAATATATGTCTGTGGCACACTGTCTTGATTACTGTTGCTTTATAGAAAGTTTTGAAATAAGGAAGTGTGAGTCCTCCAACCAAGTTGTTATTTTCAAGGTTGTTTGCTATTCTGGGGCCTCTGAGTCACCTTATAAATTTTAGGATTAATTTGTCAATTTCTGTAAAGGAATCAGCTGCAATTCTAGGGGTTGTGATAATCTATAATCTGGGGAGTATTGCTGTCTTAACAATATCAGGTCTTCCAATCAATGAACATAAACATCTATCCATTTAGTTAGATTTTCTCTAATTTCTTTCAACAATGTTTTGAAGTTTCCAGGACACAAGTTTTGTAGTTCTTTTGTAAAATCCATTCCCAAGTATCTTATTCTTTTTGAGGCTATTGTAAGTGGAAGTGTTTTATTTTTTCAAAAGATGGAATCTTGCTATGTTGCCCAGGCTACTCCCGAACTCCTGAGCTGAAGCAATCCTCCTGCCTCAGCCTCTTGAATAGCTGGGACTCCAGGTGCACACACCACACCTGGTTAAGGAAATGCTTTTAAAATTTCACTTCCAGATTGTTCATTACAAGTTTATAAAAATACATCGATTTTTGTATATTGATCTTGTATCCTGCAATCTTACTGAACTCATTTATTAGTTCTTTTTTTTTTCTTTTCCTGGACTCTTGAGAATTTTCTTTATACAAGATAATGTCATCTTTGAATAGAGATAGTATTACTTGTTTTCCTATCTGGATGCCTTTTGTTTTTCTTGCCTAATTGCTCTGGCCAAAACCTCTAGTACAATATTGAATAGAAATGCTAAGAGTGGGCATTCTTGTCTTCATACTGATTTCAGGAGGAAAGCATCCAGTCTTTCACCATTAAATGTTATACTAATTGTGGGCTTTTCACAGATGACCTTTATCAGGTTGAGGAAGTTCCCTTCTAATTCTACTTAATTGATTTTTTTTTTTTTAGACAGTGTCTCGCTCTGTTACTGAGGCTGGAGTGCAATGATGCTATCTTGGCTCACTTGCAACCTCTGCCTCCCGAGTTCAAGCGATTCTCCTGCCTCAGCTTCCCAAGTAGCTGGGATTACAGGTGCCCACCACCAACCCTGGCTAATTTTTTGTATTTTTTTAGTAGAGGTGGGGTGTCATCATGTTGGCCAGGCTGGTCTTGAACTTCGAACCCCGGGTGATCCACCTGCCTTGGCCTCCCAAAGTGCTGGGATTACAGGCATGAGCCACCATGCCCGGCCTTGTTCATTTCATCTAAGCTACAATTGTTTATAGTATTTCTTCTTTTTTTAACCCTCATTCTCTACATATAAATTTTAACCCTCATTCTCCACATGTTTCTTTTAATTGTTTTAATTAATTTTTTTCATAATATTTCTTTATAATCCTTTCTTTTTTTTTTAAGATTGGTTGCCCAGGCTGGCCTTTTAACTCCTGGCCTCAAGCAATCCTCCCACCTCATCATCCCAAGTAGCTGGAACTACAGGTGTGCTCCACCATACCCAGCTATAACCCTTTTCATTTCTGTAAGGTGGATAGTAATGTCCTCTCATTCACACCTGATCTAACAATTTGAGTTATCTCTCATCTGCTTGGTCAGTATAGCAAGGTTTGTCAATTTTGTTGATCTTTTCAAATAGCCAGCTTTTGGTTTCCTTTCTGTATTGTTTTCCTGTTTTCTATTTCGTGAAGTTTTCTATTTCCTTCCTTCCTCTGCTTGCTTTAGGTGTAGTTTGCCCCTCATTTCCAGTGTCTTAAGTAGAAGATTACATGATTAAAGTTATAAATTCCCTCTGAGCACTGCCTTAGCAGTATCCCGTGAGTTTTGGTATATTGTGTTTTCATTTTTATTTATCTCAAATTATTTTCTTTTCTGTTCATTCATTCATTCATTCATTCATTTATTGAGATGGAGTTCTGCTCTATCACCCAGGCTGTAGTGCAGTGGTGTCATCTTAGCTCACTGCAACCTCTGCCTCTCTGGCTCAAGCAATTCTCCTGCCTCAGCCTCTCAAGTAGCTGGGATTACAGGCATGTGCCACCACGCCTGCCTAATTTTTTTTTTTTTTTTTTTTTTTTTTTTTTTTTGAGATGGAGTTTCACTCTTTTTTTGCCCAGGCTGGAGTGCAATGGCTCAATCTTGGCTCACTGCAACCTCCTCCTCCTCAAGCAATCCTCACACCTCAGCCTCCAGAGTAACTGGAACTATAGAGCATGCCAGTATACCTGGCTAATTTTTTTATGTTTTGTAGAGATGGGGTTTCACCATATTGCCCATGATGATCTCAAAATCCTGGACTCAAGCAATCCGCCTGTCTTGGCCTCCCAGTGTGCTGGGATTACAGGCATGAGCTATCACATCCAGCTCTGAAAGTATTTTCTTTCTTTTTTATTTTTAAAAATGTTACCCAGGCCACTGGTAGCACAAATTTCTTTTCTTTTCTTTTTTTCGAGACAGAGTTTCATTCTTGTCACTCAGGCTGGGGAGTGCAGTGGCACAATCTCAGCTCACTGCAACCTCCACCTCCTGGGTTCAAGTGATTCTCCTGTCTCAGCCTCCTGAGTAGCTGGGATTAAAGGCATGTATCACCACACTCAGCTAATTTTTGTATTTTTAGTAGAGACAGGGTTTTGCCATGTTGGCCAGGCTGATCTCGAGCTCCTGACCTCAAGTGATCCACCCATTTCAGCCTTCCAAAGTGCTGGGATTACAGGCATGAGCCACTGCGTCTGGCCTGGAAGCACAAAGTATTTTCTTCTCTTTGTTTTTTTTTTTTTTTTTTTTTTTGAGACAGAGTTTCGCTCTTGTTGCCCAGGCTGGAGTGCAATGGTGCGATCTTGGCTCACCACAACCTCCGCCTCCCAGATTCGAGTGATCCTGCCTCAGGCTCCTGAGCAGTAGCTGGGATTACAGACAGGCACCACCCCACCCAGCTAATTTCGTTTTTTTAGTAGAGACAGGGTTTCTCCATGTTGGTCAGACTGGTCTCGAACTCCCGACCTCAGGTGATCCGCCCTCCTCGGCCTCCCAAAATGCTAGGATTACAAGTGTGAGCCACTGCGCCCAGCCGCACAAAGTATTTTCTAATTTCCCTTTTGATTTCTTCTTTGACCCATTGGTCATTTAGAGTGTGCTGTTAAATTTCCACACCTTTGTGAATTTCCCAACTTCCCAACTTTCCTTATTGATCTAATTGTATTCCATTGTGTTTTAAACAATGCTTTGTATTATTTTTACCCTTTACATTTACTGAGGTTTGATTTACAGCTTAGCATATGCCATACCCTGGAGAATGTTCCACGTCAACTTGAAAAGATGTGTATTCTACTTAAGTGGGGCTATGTTGCTCACATATGGCCACACCACTTGCCTTTCACCATTCCACTTTCTTAACCCATGCTAACCACCAGTCTGTTTTCCACTTCTGTAATTTCCTCATTTCAACAATGTTAATGTTAATGCCATGCCTACCTAACCTAGAAATTTTCTTTTCACTCAGGATAATTATCTGGAGTTAATTCAAGTTGTTATGTGTATTATTACTTCATTATTTTTAATTTATTTATTGCTAATGAGTATTTCATGGTTTTCTGCACTGTTTATTTAACCATTCATCTGCTCAGGACATCAGGGCTAATTTCAGTTTTTGGTGATTACAGTTAAACCCTGAAATTAAAATTTTTGTGTGAACATAAGCATTTGATTTTGTGGAATAAATTCCCCAGAGGGCAATTACTGGGTCTTATGGGTAGCTGCATGTGCAGTTTTCTCAAGATGACAAAGTATTTTCCACAAAGCTGTACCATTTTACATTCCAGCAATGGATGAGTGACCACGTTTTTCCACATGCTCATCAGCATTTGTTGTCACTACTAAGTCTGGCCATCTTGACAGGTGTAATTTTAGTTTGCATTTCTATAATACCTAATGATGCTCAACATCTTTTCATGTGCTTATTTGCAATTCATAAATCTTCTTCAATAAAATATAATTTTCATATCTTCTCCCCCTTTTTCTGAGACAGTCTCACTCTGTCACCCAGGCAGGAATGCAGTGGTGCAACCACAGCTCTCTGCAGCCTTGACCCCCTAAGCTCAAGCGATCCTCCCAGCACAGCCTTCTAAGTACTAGGAGTACAGATAGGCACAACCATGTCTGGCCAATTTAAATTTTTTGTTTTTGTAGAGACAGGATCTCACTGTGTTGCCTATGCTGGTCTCGAACCCCTGAACTCAAGTGATCCTCCTGCCTCAGTCTTCCAAAAGGTTGGGATTACAGACGTGAGCCACAATGCCAAGCTTGTTATGTCTTCTCAAAGAATAGATGCCTTTGTCACAGGGATCATGTTCCCTTTGAGCATAGAGTAGTTCCATGAACTGTATTTTTGGTTTCTACAAGTGGCATCACGAACCTGCTGAATTCCAGGCTAGGATCCAGCTTCAGCAACTTCTTGTCTCTATCACCCTTCAGTCAGAGTGTTGGGAATCAAATCCAAAAATTCAAGATTTCATGAGGCAAAAAGGCTTTGGCACAGATTTTAAAAAACTAGAATCTTTCTACATTCAAAAGCTTTTCGATATTATTGCAACCATAAACAAGGGATCCATTGTCTGGCAGGAGGTTTTTGGTGATAAAGTGAAGCTTGAGCGGGGGCACAGTAGTTGAAATGTGGAAAGACAGCGGGTATCCTAAGGAACTCAGTAGAGTCACAGCGTCTGGCTTCCCTGTAATCCTTTCTGCTCCTTGGTACGATTAGTTATGGACAAGATTTGAGGAAATACTATAAAGTGGAACCTCCTGATTTTGACGGTACTCAGGAACAGAAACAACTTGTCATTGGTGGAGAAGCTTGTCTATGGGGAGAATATGTGGATGCAACTAACCTCACTCCAAGATTATGGCCTCAGGCAAGTGCTGTTGGTGAGAGACTCTGGAGTTCCAAAGATGTCAGAAATATGGATGATGCCTATGACAGACTGACAAGGCACCGCTGCAGAATGGTCACACGTGGAACAGCTGCACAACCTCTTTTTGCTGGATTTTGTAGCCATGAGAACATGTAAAAATGGAGGGGGAAAAAGGCCATAGCAATCTGTACTACAATCAACTTCATTTTGAAATCATGTAAATTAAGATATTAGACTGTTTTTTGAATAAAATATTTTTATTGATTGAACCTCTTATTATATATAAAAAATTCCTTTACTATCTCACTTTCCATTGTAATGTAATGCCCCTTTTATCCATGATAAAAATATTAGCAAATCAAATCCAACATTGTATGAAAAAAATACAACATGACCAAATGGGATTTATTCCAGATATGCACATTTATTTAATGGTTGAATATTAATTAATATAATCACATCAACTAAGTTAAAAAAGAAAATCATGATTATATCAATACATTTAGAAGAAGCATTTGACAAGTCTAACACCTATTCATGATAAAAACTCTCAACAAACTAGGAATAGAAGGGAACTTTTTTAACTGATAAAGAACATCTACAATAATTCCACAGCTAACATCATACAGTACTCAATGGTAAAAAATTAGATGTTTTTCCCCTAATATCAGGGAAAAGGCAAGGCTATCTCTTGTCACCACTCCTGTTCAATATTGTACAAGTCTTAGCTAACACAATAAGACAGAAGGAAATAAAAGTATAAAAAATTAGGAAGAAGGAAATAAAAGTATAAAAAATTGCAGATGATTACTTATACCCATTACTGGAGATAGGAAAAAAAAATTGCAGATGAACATGACTGTCTATGTATAAAATCCCAAAGGATCAACAAAAAAACTCTGAGAACTAATAAGTTATTATAGTTACATTGCAGAATATAAGGTTAATACACAAAAGTTGATTGCTTCTCTATAAACCAATAATGAACAATTGGAATTTGAAATTGAAAATGTAATACCTCTTACATAAACACCAAATAATCAAAATACTTAGGTATAAACCTAACAAAATATGAATTCTATATGAGGGAAACTACAAAACTCTGATATAAGAAATAAAAAATCTGAATAAATAAATGGAGATAAATTCCATGTTCATGAGTAGGAAGACTCAACATTAATGTGTTAGCTCTTCCCAATCTATAGATTCAACTTAATCCCAATAATGATTCTAGCAAGTTATTTTGCAGATATTGACAAACAAATTCTAAAGTTTGTATGGAAAGTCAAAAGATGCAGAATAGCCAACTCAAGATTGAAGACAAGTAGGACCAGAGTACTCACACTACTCAACTTTGAGACTTACTGTGAAGCTACAGTAATCAAGACAGTGTGACATTGCTGAAGGAACAGAGGTGAGAACCCATAAATAAATCCAAACAAATGGAATTAACTGATCTTTGATGAAAGAGCAAAGGCAATAGAAAAATACTAGTCTTCAATAAATGGTGCTCTAATAAATGCGCCTGTAATCCCAGCTGCTCAGGAAGTTTTGCATTTTACACATGCAAAAATAAAAAAAAGAATCTAGACAGAAATTTTTAATTGCTGCTCTGAGAACATCATTGTTTAGAGAATGAAAACACAGACTTGGAGAAAATATTTGCAAATAACTTTTCTGATAAAGGACTTGTATTCAACATATACAAATAACTCTTAAAATGCAAAAATAGGAAAATAAGCACCCGAGTTTAAAAATGGACAAAATGTTTGAACAGAGCCCTCACCAAAGAAGATATACCTATGACTATAAGCATATGAAAAGATGCCTTACATCATCTTTTTGTGTTTTGAATTTGTAATTCCTTAATGACATATGATGTACAGCATATGGAAAGATGTCATTAGGGAATTACAAATACAAAACACAATGAGAATTAGCTGGGCATGGTGGCATGTGCCTGTAGTCCAGCTACTTGGGAGGCAGAAGCAGGAGCACCACTTGAATCCAGTAGTTTGAGGCTGCCGTGAGCCATAATCATACCACTGTACTCCAACCTGGGCAATAGAGTAAGACCCCATCTCTAAAATAAATAAATATATAAATAAACAAATAAGTAAATAAAAACAACAATGAGAAACCACTGTACACCTATTAGATAGGCTAAAATCCAAAAACCTGACAGTATCAAATGCTGACAAGGATGTGGATGTGGAAAAACAGGAATTCTCATTTATTGCTTTTGAGAATACAGCCACTTTGGAAGATGATCTGGTAGTTCCTTCGAAGCTAAACATATCCTTACCATATGGCCCAACCATTTCACTCCTAGGTATATACCAAAATTAGTTAAAAACTTATATGCACACAAAAACCTACACATGAATGTTCATAGCAGCTTTATTCAAAACTGCAAAAACCTTGGCTTCCCAAAGTGCTGTGATTGCAGGCGTGAGTCACCGTGCCCTGCCTAAGTGGCATTCTATAAAAGGTAAAACTACAAAGACAGTGAAAGATCCAGTGGAACTGTTTCAAAACTTTTTGGGTATTTCTAGGGCGTGTATGTTTCCAAACAAATGTTAATATAAGCTCGTCTGCATCTGCAACAACAGCAAACTTGCTTGGATTTTGATAGTAATTATGTTAAAACTGTGTCCCACTTGGGGAAAACTGGTGTCCTTACAATTGAGTGTTCTAATCCATGAGCATGCTATGCCTCTCCATTTATTTAGATCTTCTCTGAGGTCTTTCATCAACACTGTCTAGTTTTCATCATATAAGTTCTGTGCCTGTATTGTCAGATTCACACCAAAGTATTTTTGTGGAGCAATTACAAATAGTATTATATTTTAATTTCAGTGTCCACATGTTCATTGCTAGTATATAGAAATACAATTAATTTTTATATGTTGATGTATTCTGCAACCTTGCTAAATTCACTTATTAGTTTTAGGAGTTGTTTGTTGGGCTTTTCATGTAGTCAGTCATGTCATCTGTAAATAGGGACAATTTTTTCTTCTTTTCTGATTGGTATGCCTTTTAATTTTTTAAATTTAATTATTTTTTATTTTTATGAGGACATAGAAGACGTATATATTTATGGGGTCCATATATTTATGTTGATACAGGCACTCTATGTGTAATAATTACATCAGAGTAAATGGGATATCCATCATCACCTCAAGCATTTATCATTTGTGTTACAAACATTTCAGTTACACTCTTTTAGTTATTTTTAAATGTACAATAAACTATTATTGACTGTAGTCACTCTGTCACACTATCAAATACTAGATCTTATTCATTCTAACTATATTTTTGTACCCATTAACCATTCCCACTCCCCCCATCCCCAGTGCTGCTACTCTTCCCAACCTCTGGTAACCACCATTCTACTCTCCATGACTTCACTTATTTAAAGTTTTAGCTCCTGCATATAAGTGAGAACATGTGAAGTTTGTCTTTCCATGCCTGCCTTATTTCACTTAACATAATGTTCTCCAGTTTCATCCATGTTGTTGCAAATAACTGGATTTCATTCTTTTCTGTAGCTGAATAGTACTTCATCGTGTATATGTAACACATTTTCTTTATCCATTTGTCTGTTGATAGCTTGATTCTAAATGTTGGCTGTTGTGCCTTTTATTTCTTATTCCTTATTGCTCTAGCTGGAACTTGCAGTGTTTTGTTGAATAGTAGTGATGAATGCCTTGTTGTTGATCTTAGAGACAAAGCATTCAGTCTTTATTAAATATAATGATAGCCACAGGGTTTTTTGTAGATATTTTTTATTCAGTTGAAGAAATTCCTCTCTAAGTTTTCTGATAGTTTTTATTGTCAGTGGGTGTTGGACTTTGTCAAATGCCTTTTCTGCAGAATTCAACTGATAATCTTATGTGATTTTTCTTACTTAGCTTGTTAATATGGTGAACCACATTGATTGACTGATATTTGAACATTGAACCAGCCTTACATTCCTGGGATAAACTCCACTTAGTAATCGTCTATAATACTTTTTATATATTGCTGAATTCCATTCATACTATCTTATTAAGAATTTTTGCACATATATTCATGACACATGATGGTCTATAGTTTTCTTCTTTGTATTGTTTTCCTTTTCCTCCTCCTCCTCCTCCTTCTTCTTCTTTCTTCTTCTTTTTTTTTTTTTAGACAGAGTCTCACTCTGTCACCAGTATGGAGAGTGGAGGCATTACCTCAGCTCACTGAAGCCTCTGCCTCCTAGCTCTAAGCAATCTTACCACTTTAGCTTCTCAAGTAGCTGGGACTACAGGTGCATGCCACCATGCCTGGATGATTTTTGTATTTTTTGTACAGACATTATTTCACCATGTTTCCCAGGCTGGTCTCCTCAACTCAAGTGGTCTGCCCACCTCAGCCTCCCAAACTGCTGGGATTACAGGTGTGTGCCACCATGCCCAGCATGTACTATTTTTCTTAACTTTAAAATAAATTTGGAAGTGATTTGTTTTCTGTTTTCTGGAAGAGATTATTAAAATTGGTGTTAATTATCTAAGCAATTGGTAGAATTATCCAGTGAAACCATCTGGGGCTGGAGATTTCTATTTCAAGAATTATTTAACTACAAATTCAATGTCTTTAATAGTTATATAACTGGATTATCTATTTTATAATAGATGGGAAGTGGTAGTTTGTTTTGTTTTGAGGAATTGGTCCATTTCATCTCAGATGTTAAATTATGTTTGTACAGCTGTTTGTAGTATTTCCTTATCTTCCTAATGTCTGCATGATCTGTACTGATAACTCCTATTGTTTTTTCTTCACTCTTTTTCCCTTTGTCAGTTATGCTAGAATTTGTCGATTTTATTGCTCTTTTAGAGCTAGCTTTTAGTTTAATTTTCCAAATCTTTTCTACTTTCAATTTTCTTTTTGAGATGGGGTCTCACTCTGTCCTCCAGGCTAGAGTGCAATAGCACAATCTTGGCTCACTGCAACCTCCATCTCCCAAGTTCAAGCGATTCTCTGGCCTCAGCCTCCCAAGTAGCTGGGATTACAGGCGTGCACCACCACATCCAGCTAATTTTTGTATTTTTAGTAGAGACAGGGTTTCACCATGTTGGCCACGCTGGTCTCGAACTCCTGACCTTAAGTGATCCACCCACCTTGGCCTCCCAAAGTGCTGGAATTATAGGTGTGAGCCACTGTGCCTGGCCTCAATTTCCATTGATTTATGTTCTTATATTTATTTTCATCCTTCTGATTGCTTTGAATCAGAATTGATAAGTAAGAAGGGGGTGTGTGTGTGTGTGTGTGTGTGTGATGGATTTTTGCTCTGTCACTCAGGTCTTCTTCTAGAATGTTTCAGGGCACTGACAGATCTAAGGCCAGTGTCTTAATTGTGTGACAAGTAGATAGGGTAGTTGTCGTCTTTGTCTTTGTCTTCATAAACTGTCATGGGTTTCTCTTTATCTGGATAATAAACCGCACATTTGCAATCTCGACACAGCCAGGAGATCAGGAAACAGTCCTGGGGACTCAGGTGCACAGACACACGTAGGGCTGGTTTGTTTCTTTTCACAGGGTTTTCTGTGAATGAACAGTCTTAAAATCTGCCTTTACTTGTGTTAGATTCCCTGAAGCACCTCCTCTGTCTTATTGTGAGGTTCTCTGAGGTGACCCCAATGTCCAGATTGAGTGGAGGAAGCTCCTGGAGCCCTGGTGGCCGGGAGAAAAGTCAGAGGAAGGGAGGAGGGTGGGAGCCTGAGTCTGGCCCGGCAAAGCTCAGCAGTGAGGTCACTGCCATGTTATGGCGGCTCCAAGGCCCCATCACCCCTCAGTCCTTCCTGTCTTGCCAACATTATGTTAAGAGAAACTGTTCAGAACAAGTACATATCTATACTGAGAGGATCTCAGTGGAACCGTGATCCTGTGGAAGAATCTGTGGTAAGAGGCGGAGGATGGGGAAAGGCTGAGCCCTGTGTCCTACAAAGACCCTGAGACCCAGAGCCACAGGTAGATGAGCTCAGTGGGAGGGGAGAAGGGATTCTGGAAGCCAGTCCTCCATGGGATGGTTTTCAATAACAGATATTCATATGCACCACTAAATATACCTTAAGGTAACAGGTTTTTGAAATTCCTAAAGGTACTTAACATTTTTTTTTCTTTCATGGTGATAGAGTCTTGCTATGTGGAAGACACTGGTCTCAAACTCCTGGCTTCAAGCAGTCCTCTTGCCTCAGCCTCCCAAAGTATTGGGATTATAGGCATGAGTCACCACACCTGGCACCTAAGAATGTATGCTTTTAGAAATTCCTCCCAACTCTGTCTGCATAAATCAAGTTATGATTTTTGCTATGGCTTGAGATGTTAAATCTGTTTCTGAGTATTTGATGGGGGCAGGGTTTGAATGGGAATTTAGGAGAGTAGGATCATGGAATATTACCTGAGATCATTTTAAACAGAGATCCCTAGGAATAATTTTATAATAATAAAAGTAGGTTCTTCCCAAACATTAACGCTAATAAAAATCTCATGTACAGCTTGTTAAATACAGGCTATCTGGCACCAACACAAGTTTCTGACTTAGTAGGTTTAGGTTGGAGAATTGCATTTTTTTTTTTTTTTTTTTTTTTTTTTTTTTTTTTGAGACAGAGTCTCACTCTGACTTCAGGCTGGAGTGCAGTGGTGCGATCTCAGCTCACTGGTTCAAGGGATTCTCCTGCCTCAGCCTCTCAAGTAGCTGAGATTAGAGACGTGCGCCACCACATCCAGCTAATTTTTGTATGTTTAATAGAGATGGGGTTTCACCATGTTGACCAGGATGGTCTCAATCTCCTGACCTCGTGATCCACTCGCCTCAGCCTCCCAAAGTGCTGGGATTACAAGTGTGAGCCACTGCACCCAACCGAGAATTGCATTTTTAACAAGCCCCCTGAAAATGCTTCCACTTCGTTGATAAATAAAATACTAAGTCAGCCTCCATGGTCAAATTAATGAATGAGGATGTACCTGTTCTCTCTGAATAAGAAGTGTCTTACTGGAGCACTGCGGTCTCTGTGACTCGCTGTGAGCTTATTTATTTTGTAGATAATTCTCCCTCCACATTATTCTAGGTAGAGAGGGAGAGAGGAAGCACAGCCATGGAAAAGTCACACTGGGGAGGTGAACACACCCAGGGAGAGACTGGATGAGGAGCTGGCATTGAACCCCTGCATAAGAGATTGGGGCAAGGGGACTCCTCGCTGGTGGCGTTGACCATTTCCACCCTCTCCCTTTCCCTCCTCTCTAAGGGCTGAACTGTTCTGAGTATGTAAAGAGGTTTTAGTTGCACTTCCTCATAGGTTTAAATCACTGTGGAAATGCCACTACCCAGGTACAGCATACAGTAATAATCAGATTCATCATCTGCCTGAGCCCCCGTGATGGTGAGGGCAGCTTTGTTCCCAAGGATGGAGCCAGAGAAGCGATCAGGGACCCCGGAAGGGCGAGTGTTTGTGCTGTAGATGAGCATTCGTGGAGCCTGGCCTGGGGTCTGCTGGTACCAGTTGGGGTAGTAACTAGTAGAGACTGAGCCAGAGCTCAGGCCACAGGTGAGTGTGAATGTCCCTCCAGGGGACACTGAGAACGATGGCTCCTGGGTCACCACAGTCTGGGAATCTACCCCTAAAACCAACAGGAGAGACACAGTTGTTATCATAAGGATGAGAGTAACCTGGACGCTGTTTTGTGTGGTCCCCGCAAGGATAGAGTCCCTTCCCCTGACCTGAGCCATAAGCAAGTAGTCCCAGGAGAAGCATCATCCAGGCCATGGTGAGGACACTCACAAAGGCTAAGTGTCTTCAGGCTTCTCAGCTGGGGTTTGTTTTCCTCGGGGCCTTTTCATGCCTCCCCAGACCCAACAGGATAAAAAAGTTCTTTATGCAAATCAGCTTCCCTCTCTTCCTGCCCCAGGGTTCACCCTTTTGTCCCCTGGGGGAGACATTGAGAGAGGCAGCTGCTGAGACCTCACACAGACCCATGACCACGCAGGACTGAGACACTGATGAACAGGTGTTGGTGCCTTTCCCCAGATTAGCTCCCCCAATTTCTGAGTGATCAAAGGGGGATGGCCTGCTGGTACCAGCCAGAGTAGTAACTCCCTCCTGCCACACAATCTGGTTTATGGCTAAATCTAACCCCATCCTTGTGAGCAATTTTTTTCTCCACAGTAAAATGCTTGCTGCTGTTTTTTGGGAGTGAGTAGCAGGCCCCAGCATCCTTTCATTGCACCCTAATGGAATCTCTTTGATGACTGAGGAAGATGAAGGAGAGAGGAATCCTGGCCATGGCAGAGATGGCCTCAGTTCTCTAATTATTGAGGAACTCGCTGTTTCTGCAATTGAGACCTCTCTTCCCCAAGTGTCCGTAATTCTGTCTTGGTTAAATTTCAGCATGTGCATTTGTTCCTGCTGTGTGATTGTCTGTCTGTCTGTGCCTGGACAACCACTCCATCCCCATGGGATGCAATAACAGCACCACTCCCTGCTGGTATTGTAAACCTGGTGCCCATCACTGAACTCTGCTGGGGACAGTCTACGTGGCAGTTGCTGTTGCTCCTGCTCGGGGTGCAGGTGAGTTTGACCTTTTGTCCCAGGGAGGCAGATACAGAGGGTGGCTGAATCAGGACAGGTTGGAAGAAAGATGCTGGAAAAATAGACAGCCATTATGGCCTGAAGGAGGAGAAACGGGAAGGACATTCCTGGCATGAGTTTTGAAGTTGGTGTCGGTGACCTGGGGGGATCAGGATGCCGAGGACCATCCTTTAACCTATGCAGTGGAGGAGGAGGACGAGGAGGAAGATTGAGGTTATCTCCTAATGGCTTCCCCTTTTATTTTTGACCATTCGTATTAACTTGGTAATTAATACATGTATGTGGATTTTGGTGGGAGGAACCTTTTAGAAATGCAGAATCGCAGGCTCACTCCAGACCTACTGAGTCAGAATTCACATTCTCCAGGATCCCAGAGGATCTGTGGTTTGGACTTGTCTTTGTGGGAGAAATGATAAAGTTGAGCAACTTTTTCTTGACTCATTAGTCAATTCATGTTGTTTTTCAGAAATGTCTGTTAAGGGCCTTTGCCCAGTTTTAGCTTCAGCATTAGTGTTGTTTTTGTTTTTTTGTTTTGTTTTGTTTTGTCTTTTCTTTTCCCCCCCCAAACACAGTGATGTTAGTTTCTTGGACATGTTAGATAACAATCGCTATCAGAGTTACAGTTTTTCAAATCTGTCTGCAAATCTGTAGGAAATCTTCTCTTGCAGTTCATTGGTTTCATTCCCATGAATGAAACCTAAAGGTTTCTATAGTCCTACATGTTTATATTTGCATGTGTACATGGTGATTTTAGTGTTCCATAACAAAAAAGAGAAAAAAGATTGCATTGTCTGTGGGTTTCTTTCTCCTGCTTTTCCCTTTTGTTTTCTTTCCTTTTGGCAATCTGTGTGCGTGGATTCAAGTTGCACTGAAGTAAACGGTCACCCTATGTTTTCCTTTAGGAATTGTGCGTTTTCGGGTTTGGTTGGAGATCTTTAATGTACTTTACATTGATTTTTGTGTCTTGTATAACATGAGGGCCCATTTCACTGTTTTGCAGGTAGAAATTCATTTTACTCAAAGACAGTTACAGAATAGACTTCTCTTTTTCACTGTGTGTTATTTGGTGTTCTCTTGAAAAATGCATTCACCGTATGTAATTTTGGGCTGTTTTTGGCTTTCTCATTTTGTCCGTAAGTTAGTCTTTCTGTGTGTTTGCCAGTAAGGGATTGTTTGGATAACTATAGGTTTTACTATATATATATATATTTTTTGTTTGTTTGTTTATGTAGCTCTTAAGCTTCTTTGTGTGTATGTGTGTGTGTGTAATAATTTCTACTTTTATTATAGATTAAAGGGTACACACACAGGTTAGTTACATCTGTTGATTGTATGATACTGAGGCTTGGGGTCCCAACCACCCCATGACCCAGGCAGTGAGCAGAGGATGCACAAGGTGTGTCTTCAGGATGCAATGCCCCCTCCCTCCCATTTGCATATTCTGTTTGGTCTGGGGGGTCATTCCGGTGTTGTTGTTCCCTTCTTTATGATCAGGTACATTCATAGCTTAGTTCCCACTTAAAAGTGAGAATGTGTGGCATTTGGATTTCTGTTCCAGTCTTAGTTCACTTAGGATAATGACCTGTGGCTCATCCACGTTGCTGCCAAGGAAGTGACTTTCTTTTATGGCTGCATAGGGTTCCGTGGTGTATAATAGATTTTCGTTATCTCATCAACTGTTTTATTTTTTATTTATTTATTTAAATTTTTGAGACAGCCTCCCACTCTGTCATCCAGGCTGGAGTGCAGTGGCACAGTCACAACTCACTGCAGCCTCGACCTTCTAGGCTCAGGTGATCCTCCCATCTCAGCCTCCTGATTAGGTAGGACTACAGGTGCCTGCTACTGCATCTGGCTAATTTTTGCATTTTTTTGTAGAGATAGGGTTTTACCATGTTGCCCAGACTGGTCTTGAACTCCTGGACTCAAAGGATCCACCTGCCTTGGCCTCTCAAAGTGCTAGGATTACACGCATGAGCCACTGTGCCCGGCCTCAAGGGGTATCGCTTCTGCAGCACACTATTAACAGCACAAGTCACAGACCTGGCCCAGATTCAGAAGGAAGGAAAATAGACTCTCCCTCTCAATGACATCTCAGTGGGACCAGTAGGAAAAAGTCTTCAGCCATTTTTAATTTACCACGGGTACTATTTCCAGGATAGAGTGTACACCTTAAATCAATTATTGTTACGTAACACTGCTGTGTCTTCACTTGGTGTAAGGGATGGAAAATAGAGACGGCACCACCTTCTTCATGACCCTTTGTGACTCACTTGAAATTTATGCTCTGGTCCCTGCAATGTCAAGTTCTGCATGTTAAGAGGTCCCGGCTTCCAGAAGGATATTCAGTGGGCCTAAGAGTCTCATTGAACTTTCAGCTATAGCTGCTGCCTGATCACTTTTATTTCCGGTGCCAAGAAACTATTCAGAAGAGAAAAATTCACAACCTGCAGGGAAAATTGACTCTGATTATCAGTGGGGAGGTCGGCCTGCTGCCACACAATATAGCCTAGGGAAGAATCTACTTGGTGCTCAGTGATCCAGTGCTTTCTCAGATGAAACAAACTTCATGTCAAAAACAAGTTGACCTGTGCAGTGGAAGGGATTAACTTTAGTGAATACTGTGGTGCTTTGCCAATATCCTTTCTTAGAAATGATTTACCCATCACCTGGCTGCTGGTGGCTCCCAGCTGCACCCCATTCTATCATCATTGTTCACCATGCTGGTGAAGGAAGAATGCCCCACCCTAAGTAGCACAAGGTAGCTGAACACATGACACTTGCACTAGACAGATGTCATCAACAGCAGTTTGTGAGTGACATATACTCATGGCCTGGGGAAGAGGACACCACGCACCAGGCAGGGCCACACGAGGGGTGCACTCAGGAATAGAGTAAAGTGGAGGGACACAGAGGCAGGCTTTATAGGAACAAGGGGGTGTGGTGGCCTCTGGCTCCTGTGGGAGGGTGTGGTTGGTTGGTTTGTGTTACAGGCTGGCAGGGGCTGGAGACACGTGAGGTTGAAGACTGATGGGGGACACTGGTTCAGCCGACAGGGGAACAAGCCAGGCAGGAGCAGGGGGAACTCATGGGGCTCCTTTGGGGCCTGGAAGCCTCAAAGATGTTGAAGCACACTTGAAAGTTGTTGTTCTTCACATTTGAGTCTACGTATGTGGGTGTTTTCAGTATTCACATCCACTCTAATTAAAGGAAGATTTGCCATTCCAATAAATGCACTCCACAGGTCAGTTCTGGGGAGGAGACCCCTAAAATGCAATGAGCATTGTATTGTCTCTTCAGGAAACTGTAGTCAAAAAACCACAAAGACAAAAGGAATCTTTCTGCCATGCCACTTTATAACCAGGAAGGAGATTTGGGGTCATGACCATTTAGAAGGAAGATGAAGATACATGCAGTAGGAATAGTATACAATAATTCATTAAAATCACCTTTACACATTCATTTATCAAGTTCAAAGTTACGTCATAGATCGGAGTTGGTGAGTTGTTTTTTTTTTTTAATAAAGAGCTAGATAGTAAGTATTTTAGGCTTTGTGGGCCATCTGGTCTCTGATTACTCAGTTTTGCTGCTGCTGTGCAAAAGCAGCCATGGGCAATAGGAAACAAATGGGCATGGTTGTGCTTTAACAAGACTTTACCTACAAGAGCTGGGGGCAGGCTGCACTGGGCCCACTGGGGTAGTTTATCAACCCCTGTTATAAAGTATCTGTCCTCAAAGAACATATTTCTTAGGTTTGTACATTGCCTTATTTTCTAACCTTCCCTTGAAATGATCAGCTTGTGAGGTATCCAGGCAATATTATCTCATTTTACACACAGGACGCCTGAGTTGCAGTAACTTTCCCTGGGAAACACTGGGATGAGTAGCAAGCCAAGTCTAGAAATCAGACTTCCTGACTCCTCCCACACCCTGCCTGTCACTCAACCCAGCTGATTCCCTAGACTCCAGCCACCAACACCAAGTTTCCATCAGACGAGTCAGTTTTAAATTACAGGGAAAAAACCCCAGAAAATTAGATAACTACTTTGTAGCAAGCTGGATTTTATTCATTGTTAGATTTACCTTTTCTTTGTATTTGCTTGTGTCTGTGAATTTTGTTTCAGTGGAAAGGACCTACATTAAGCCTTAACCTGATGTCTTGGTAATTGACCTAATGAGATTTGGATTTGACTGGGAGATTAGATGATCCACTAAATATGATGAACAAATAAAGGTAACTTTTCTTTGGGAGGCCAAGGTGGGAGGATCACAAGGTCAGGAGTTCAAGACCAGCCTGGTCAGCATGGTGAAACCCTGTCTCTACTAAAAATACAAAAATTAGCTGGGCAGGGTGATGCACGTCTGTAATCTCAGCTACTTGGGAGGCTGAGGCAGGAGAATTGCTTGAACCCAGGAGGTGGAGGTTTCAGTGAGCTAACATCACACCATTGCACTCCAGCCTGGGTGACAAAGCAAAACTCTGTCTCAAAAAAAAAGTAACTTTTTCTTTTCCACATTTCATTCACCATGTGAAAGGCTGTGGCCCTGGTGTTCAAGGAGCCCCTTGTCTGAACAGGCAGATTCTCTGCACAGCAGCCCTCATTTCTAGAGGGAAGCGTTGTCATCGCTGTGAGGGAAAATGTTTAATGCTCAAACCAGGGGCTACTTAGGCTTTTCCAGACTTGGCCTTTCTGAGATACTGTAATTAAATTGAAGAGGTACTTATTCTGGGATTAAACTAGGAAATCACATCTTCCTATTTTATCTGACTTAATTGGGTCCTGCTGTTATTAATCCACATTAATATGGTCTTTTTGCTAAAGCATACTTTCCCTGGATGCTGAACGTGGAGGCTTACAGTTTCGGGAATGGCTTGGCAGAATTCCTCTTTGGAAATTGGTGAAGATGGGTGAAGTGTAGATCCAGGAAGGTGGCGGGTCCCCGAAAATAAAAAGGTGCCCTCAGAAAACTACGCACTTAGTGTCATTATATACAATGGGCAGCACACACAGGCCCCTGCTCTTCCTTCATGAAGGACCGGTGGGGGTGGATCTCGGGCGATGGTGCTCACTCATCTTCTGGGCCAGCAGCCTCTCCCCCTGCTCTCTCTGCCTTCCTTACGAGCCACACTCACCTTTATGGCGCAGGACACGTTGGCTTTGTTCTTTGACCTCATTTCATTCTGAATTTTTCAAGCTTGATGTAACTGGTTTTACCCTTTCAATTTGAAAAGTTTATTCTATAAATTGAAATAATTGTTGCTACATTTTTCTTAGACGTTTAAGCTGTTTTATTTGTAAATGGAGCATAGAAATAAAAGGTGGGGGATAAGGATGCTTGTTTTTCACCTTATCATGTTTGTCTCATCTCTGGGTTCTAGGGGGTGTGGAAAAGGAAAGTGCTGTAAATTGAATGACACAGTTACACAAGACTTAGACCTAAATGACGAGCCCTGGAGCGTGAATGCTTTGGCGAAGCATGTACAGAGCAAAAGTTAGGATCAAGGTGAGGATTTACAAACGGAGAGTTTCCATTAGTTTTGGTTTTTAATTTAGTTTTCTATAAAGTTGGAAGTAGGATTCTTTAAATTGAAAAGGGAATAGACTTTATTTTTCCTAGTACTGCTGCTCTAGCTGTAGAACCATGAGTAGGTAGGGGAGGGGGAGGCAGGCTGCAAAGGGATGAAATGAATATCAAAGATAAACTAATAAAGAAATCTAACCTTAAAAGTAGTTTCAGAAGAAGTAGTTGTCCACTAAAATTTTCTGTAGGAGCATAATTAATTAGAGAACCTATTTTTAGCCCCTACATTTTACCACTGTATTGATTAGTCAGTGCGGCAAAGCAGTCTTTACCTCCAAACCCCCCACTCCCAGGACAAAAAATGTATGAGGGAAAGTACATCAAAAAACCCAACCATAATTCGCTATTTAAAAACCATTTTGCAGAGATCTTAGCATTTCTGAAGCCTAATTTTGAGATATTCTAGGGGCTTTTCCAAATTTCCACCATATTACATTCACTATATTACAGTTCTAGATCATGCCTCTGCAGTCAGGCGTTCGATGTTGGTAAATTTTAAGGATTAAATAGAGTATCATTGCCAGAAGTTACCTAGATTTGGCCGGTCTGCTGAAGTGGCCAAATGAGGCCAGGGTTGATCCCACCCAGTGCCACAGAACTTACTTCTAAATATTAATTGCCATTTGCTGAAATTTAGCTTCCATAGGATATTTACCCTCTTTCCCTCATCCTATTACTGAACAACTCTCTTATTTCCTGCCCCCTTATCCCCAGTATCACCCTCCAAATGAGGGATCAATTTTAGTGCCAGAACTGAGGTCTCTTGACTTCCACTCTAAGCAATACCCTAAAAAGACCTTCATTTTACCTGTACTTTGCACGTAACACATTTAGTGAGTAGTAACTTGCAGTATTCACGGGCCATTTGATTGTCAAGAAAAGAAAACCTTTTTTATTTAGACTTCTTAATACCATACAGTAAAGCAAACACACACACTTGTGTACGCCAAAGATACTGAATGCCCGCATGCTCTTCCACCAGAGGGGGTCTGATGAGACTCCCTGGGATCACCAAAGAAGACTGGAGTCAGCGCTGTCCAGCAGGAGGCTGAGGACCTCGAGAGTAAGTTTTTCCACTGTGAACCCAAAATATCTGAGGCGGGTCTCCATAAATTTGGAAAGTTTATCTTGCCAAGGTTATGGACGTGACACACCGTCAGGAAGTTGAGGACATGTGCCTAAGGTGGTTGGGGTACAGCCTGCTTTTATACATTTTAGGGAGATGTGAGCCATCAATCAATATGTGTAAGATGTGCCTTGATTTTGTCCAGAAAGGCGGGACAACTCAAAGCGTGGGAGGGGGCTTCCAGGTCATAAGTAGATAAGACAAATTGTTGCATTCTTTTGAGTCTCTGATGAACCTTTTTTGAATACACAATTTACATGTGTAAACTGTGTACTTGGTAGGTCCAGAAGTGCTCCCAGTGGCCTTTATCTAAATTAGTTATTGCCTCTGGAGCCACATCTTTTCACCCATCTTGTCTTTCTTTTTTTTTTTTTTTTTTTTGAGACAAAGTCTCGTTCTGTTGCCCAGGCTGGAGCGCAGTGGCGTGATCTCAGCTCACTGCAACCTATGCCTCCCAGGTTCAAGAGATTCTCCTGCCTCAGCCTCCCAAGTAGTTGGGACTACAGGCTCCTACCACCACGCCCAGCTAATTTTTTGTGTTTTTAGTAGAGACAGGGTTTCACAGTGTTAGCCAGGACGGTCTCGATCTCCTGACCTCGTGATCCAACTGCCTTGCCCTCCCAAAGTGCTGGGATGACAGGCATGGGCCACTGCGCCCAACCTCACCCACCTTGTCTTATGAATCTTTTATGCCAGGCCACAGAGGTGGCTGAAGAACTGAAGCTAAGGACCCAGATGTGAATGTACACTCACGATTGGTCAGCACCATCACCGAGCTGCTGTGTGATGTGAGATGACATCAGAAAAGAGAGACATGGGGAGCGGGCAGTATGGAAACACATTGCTCAAATTAACTTATCTCGAGAGAACAAGTGAAGCTTCATAATCATTGGGTAATGACTAATAGGATGACGATGGCCATTGTGTATTGTATACTTACTCTGAGCTACATGCTTTAAACAAATACTCAATTCTTAAAAGACTCTCCGGGGGTGACAGGTTGTATTTCCATTTTTCAGATGAAAAAAACTGAAGTTCAGAAAAAGAAAAGTGAACATCCAGTGTCACAGAGCATGGATTTAAATTCAGAATTTCTAACCAGTCTAGGCTTTTTACACTAATTAAAAGTGAGAAGCAAAGAATACATATATATATATATGATAATTCCAGCTCTTTGGGAGGCTGAGGCTGAGATGGGAGGATTGCTAGAGGACAGGAGTTGGAGATCAGCCTGGGCAAAATGGACAACATAGTGAGGTCCTGTCTGTACAGAAAAAATAAAAAGCCAGTTGTGATGCTGTGTACCTATACTGCCAGCTACTCCAGAGGCTAAGACAGGTTGGAGTTCAAGGCTGCAGTGAGCTATGATTGCACCACTGCATTCCAGCCTTGAAATTGAGACGCCACTCAAAAACAATTTATATAAATAAGTAGAGATGTGATGAAGAGCTGGAGGGGAGTACGGGGTGAATCTAGGCAGGAACCAGAGCCAGAACCAAAGGAGCCATGTGTGCTGATTGATTTAAGTTCAGGAGCTGTGAGGGCCACTGAAAGACCTTGTGTGGAGATTGATGTGATCTCACTGGCCTCCCAGCATAGCCCTAGCGAGCAGGGGTGGAGGGGATGGGTGGGAGGGAAGAGAGTAGTTGGGAAGCCCATCAGACCAATCCAGGCAGGAGAGAGCAGGGCCCTGCTGAGGCTTCAGAGTGAGGATGGAGAGGGGCAGATTGGGGTGCTGCTTAGAGGGTGAAATGGTGTGAGTAGAGATGCAGGCATGCGCAGTGGAGTCTTCGCCAAGGTGGGGAACAGGTGAATCAGGTGAGACTCATGTGAAGGAACCCACAGGACTCGTGTCTCCCTATGTGTGTGCAGTGAGGGAGAGACCTTGGGGATGAGTCCTGGGCTTCTAACAGGGACAGCAGATGACTGGCACCTTTGCATGAGACACAGGACCTTCTGGAGTAGCAGAGTGTGGGGGAAGAAGATTCAGGGTAAGCCTGGATTTCCACCCAGTAAGTGA
>JAZHEH010002169.1:0-10220 GCA_036589455.1 Ateles fusciceps
GGAGTATATTTTTATGACAGAGTACAAATTTAGGGTGTACAATTTTACAACAGTGTAGAAACAGATGGTGTATTTACTTTAAAACAGAGTATCGGAAGAGGGAGTATATTTTTATCACAGAGTACAAATTTAGGGTGTACAATTTTTATACCAGTGAAGAAAAAGAAGGTGAATTTACTTTAAAACCGAGTCCCGGTAGACGGTGTATTTTTTTTAAATAACAGAGTACAAAAGGAGGCAGTATTTATCTTAGAAACTGAGTATACAGGGAGGGTGTATATTTTATATAAGAGAGTAAAAAGTGATGGTGAATATTTTCTATAACAGAGTAGAATCACAGGTTGTATTTACTTTAAAACAGAGTACCGGTTGACGGGGTATATTATTTATAACAGAGTACAAAAGGAGGTAGTATTTATTTTAAACCTGAATACACAGGGAGGGTATATGTTTTATATAAGAGAGTACAAAGTGAGGGTGAATATTTTCTATAACAGAGTAGAATCACAGGATGTATTTACTTTAAAACAGAGTACCGGCAGATTGAGTATATATTTTATCACAGAGTGTACAAATTTAGGGTGTACAATTTTAACAATAGTGTAGAATAAGAAGGTGTATTTACTTTAAAGCAGAGTACCGCTAGAGGGTGTATATTTTTTATAATAGAGTACAAAGTAAGGGTGTATAATTTTTACAACAGTGTAGAAATAGAAGATTTATTTATTTTAAAACAGAGTACATTTAGAGGGTGTCTATTTTTTATAACAGAGTACAAAAGGAGGCAGTATTTATTTTAAAACTGAGTACACTGGGAGGGTTAATATTTTATATAAGAGAGTACAAAGTGCGTGTGAATATTTTATATATCATAGTAGAATCACAGGTTATATTTTCTTTAAAACAGAGTACCGGCAGAGGGAGTATATTTTATATCACAGAGTACAAATTTAGGGTGTACAATTTTTACAACAGTGTAGAAATAGAAGGTGTATTTACTTTAAAACAGAGTACCGGCAGAGGGGAGTATATTTTTTATCACAGAGTACAGAAGGATTTAGTATTTATTTTAAAACTGAGTACACAGGGAGGTTATATATTTTATATAAGAGAGTACAAAGTGATGGTGAATATTTTCTATAACAGAGTAGAATCACAAGATGTATTTACTTTAAAACAGAGTACCGGCAGAGGGAGTATATTTTTTATCACAGAGTACAAAAGGAGTTAGTATTTATCTTAAAACTGAGTACACAGGGAGGGTATATATTTTATATAAGACAGTACAAAGTGAGGGTGAGTATTTTCTAAAACAAACAGAGGAGAATCACAGGTTGTATTATTTTAAAACATAGTACCAGCAGAGGAAGTATATTTTTATCACAGAGTACAAAAGGAGGTAGTATTTATTTTAAAACTGAGGACACAGGGAGGGGATATATTTTATATAAGAGTGTACAAAGTGAGGGTGAATATTTTCTATAACAGAATAGAATTACATGTTGTATTTACTTTAAAACACTATACCGCTAGACGGTATATATTTTTTATAACAGAGTACAATTTTAGGGTGTACAATTTTTACAACAGTGTAGAAACAGAAGGTGTATTTATTTTAAGGCAGAGTACATTTAGAGGGTGTGTATTATTTATAACAGGGTACAAGATAAGGTTGTATTTATTTTAAAACTGAGTACACAGGGAGGGCATATATTTTATATAAGAGAGTACAAAGTGAGAGTGAATATGTTCTATAACATAGTAGAATCACGGGTGGTATTTACTTTAAAACAGAGTACCGGAAGACGGTGTATATTTTTTATAACAGAGTACAAAATGTGGTAGTATTTATTTCAAAACTGAGTACACAGGGAGGGAATATATTTTTTATAAGAGAGTACAAAGCGAGTTTGATTATTTTCTAAAACAGGGTAGAATCACAGGTTGTATTTACTTTAAAACAGAGTACCGGCAGAGGGAGAATATTTATTATAACAGAGTAAAAATTTAGGGTGTACAATTTTTACAACAGTGTAGAAACAGAAGGTGTATTTACTTTAAAACAGAGTACCGGCAGAGGGAGTATATTTTTTATCACAGAGTACAAAAGGAGTTAGTATTTATTTTAAAACTGAGTACACAGGGAGGGGGATATATTTTATATAAGAGAGTACAAAGTGAGGGTGAATATTTCCTATAACAGAGTAGAATCGTGGGTTGTATTTACTTTAAAACAGAGTACCGTCAGAGGGAGTATATTTTTTATGACAGAGTACAAATTTAGGGTGTACAATTTTACAACAGTGTAGAAACAGATGGTGTATTTACTTTAAAACAGAGTATCGGAAGAGGGAGTATATTTTTATCACAGAGTACAAATTTAGGGTGTACAATTTTTATACCAGTGAAGAAAAAGAAGGTGAATTTACTTTAAAACCGAGTCCCGGTAGACGGTGTATTTTTTTAAATAACAGAGTACAAAAGGAGGCAGTATTTATTTTAAAACTGAGTATACAGGGAGGGTGTATATTTTATATAAGAGAGTAAAAAGTGATGGTGAATATTTTCTATAACAGAGTAGATCACAGGTTTATTTACTTTAAAACAGAGTACCGGTAGACGGGGTATATTATTTATAACAGAGTACAAAAGGAGGTAGTATTTATTTAAACCTATACACAGGGAGGGTATATTTTTATATAAGAGAGTACAAAGTGAGGGTGAATATTTTCTATAACAGAGTAGAATCACAGGTTGTATTTACTTTAAAACAGAGTACTGGCAGAGGGAGAATATTTATTATAACAGAGTAAAAATTTAGGGTGTACAATTTTTACAACAGTGTAGAAACAGAAGGTGTATTTACTTTAAAACAGAGTACCGGCAGAGGGGGAGTATATTTTTTATCACAGAGTACAAAAGGAGTTAGTATTTATTTTAAAACTGAGTACACAGGGAGGGGATATATTTTATATAAGAGAGTACAAAGTGAGGGTGAATATTTCCTATAACAGAGTAGAATCACATGGTTGTATTTACTTTAAAACAGAGTATCGGTAGAGGGAGTATATTTTTTATCACAGAGTACAAATTTAGGGTGTACAATTTTTATACCAGTGAAGAAAAAGAAGGTGAATTTACTTTAAAACCGAGTCCCCGTAGACGGTGTATTTTTTTTAAATAACAGAGTACAAAAGGAGGCAGTATTTATTTTAAAACTGAGTATACAGGGAGGGTGTATATTTTATATAAGAGAGTAAAAAGTGATGGTGAATATTTTCTATAACAGAGTAGAATCACAGGTTGTATTTACTTTAAAACAGAGTACCGGTTGACGGGGTATATTATTTATAACAGAGTACAAAAGGAGGTAGTATTTATTTTAAACCTGAATACACAGGGAGGGTATATGTTTTATATAAGAGAGTACAAAGTGAGGGTGAATATTTTCTATAACAGAGTAGAATCACAGGATGTATTTACTTTAAAACAGAGTACCGGCAGATTGAGTATATATTTTATCACAGAGTGTACAAATTTAGGGTGTACAATTTTAACAATAGTGTAGAATAAGAAGGTGTATTTACTTTAAAGCAGAGTACCGCTAGGGGGTGTATATTTTTTATAATAGAGTACAAAGTAAGGGTGTATAATTTTTACAACAGTGTAGAAATAGAAGATTTATTTATTTTAAAACAGAGTACATTTAGAGGGTGTCTATTTTTTATAACAGAGTACAAAAGGAGGCAGTATTTATTTTAAAACTGAGTACACTGGGAGGGTTAATATTTTATATAAGAGAGTACAAAGTGCGTGTGAATATTTTATATATCATAGTAGAATCACAGGTTATATTTTCTTTAAAACAGAGTACCGGCAGAGGGAGTATATTTTATATCACAGAGTACAAATTTAGGGTGTACAATTTTTACAACAGTGTAGAAATAGAAGGTGTATTTACTTTAAAACAGAGTACCGGCAGAGGGAGTATATTTTTTATCACAGAGTACAGAAGGATTTAGTATTTATTTTAAAACTGAGTACACAGGGAGGTTATATATTTTATATAAGAGAGTACAAAGTGATGGTGAATATTTTCTATAACAGAGTAGAATCACAAGATGTATTTACTTTAAAACAGAGTACCGGCAGAGGGAGTATATTTTTATCACAGAGTACAAAAGGAGTTAGTATTTATCTTAAAACTGAGTACACAGGGAGGGTATATATTTTATATAAGACAGTACAAAGTGAGGGTGAGTATTTTCTAAAACAAACAGAGGAGAATCACAGGTCGTATTATTTTAAAACATAGTACCAGCAGAGGAAGTATATTTTTATCACAGAGTACAAAAGGAGGTAGTATTTATTTTAAAACTGAGGACACAGGGAGGGGATATATTTTATATAAGAGTGTACAAAGTGAGGGTGAATATTTTCTATAACAGAATAGAATTACATGTTGTATTTACTTTAAAACACTATACCGCTAGACGGTATATATTTTTTATAACAGAGTACAATTTTAGGGTGTACAATTTTTACAACAGTGTAGAAACAGAAGGTGTATTTATTTTAAGGCAGAGTACATTTAGAGGGTGTGTATTATTTATAACAGGGTACAAGATAAGGTTGTATTTATTTTAAAACTGAGTACACAGGGAGGGCATATATTTTATATAAGAGAGTACAAAGTGAGAGTGAATATGTTCTATAACATAGTAGAATCACGGGTGGTATTTACTTTAAAACAGAGTACCGGAAGACGGTGTATATTTTTTATAACAGAGTACAAAATGTGGTAGTATTTATTTCAAAACTGAGTACACAGGGAGGGAATATATTTTTTATAAGAGAGTACAAAGCGAGTTTGATTATTTTCTAAAACAGGGTAGAATCACAGGTTGTATTTACTTTAAAACAGAGTACCGGCAGAGGGAGAATATTTATTATAACAGAGTAAAAATTTAGGGTGTACAATTTTTACAACAGTGTAGAAACAGAAGGTGTATTTACTTTAAAACAGAGTACCGGCAGAGGGAGTATATTTTTATCACAGAGTACAAAAGGAGTTAGTATTTATTTTAAAACTGAGTACACAGGGAGGGGATATATTTTATATAAGAGAGTACAAAGTGAGGGTGAATATTTCCTATAACAGAGTAGAATCGTAGGTTGTATTTACTTTAAAACAGAGTACCGTCAGAGGGAGTATATTTTTTATGACAGAGTACAAATTTAGGGTGTACAATTTTACAACAGTGTAGAAACAGATGGTGTATTTACTTTAAAACAGAGTATCGGAAGAGGGAGTATATTTTTTATCACAGAGTACAAATTTAGGGTGTACAATTTTTATACCAGTGAAGAAAAAGAAGGTGAATTTACTTTAAAACCGAGTCCCGGTAGACGGTGTATTTTTTTTAAATAACAGAGTACAAAAGGAGGCAGTATTTATTTTAAAACTGAGTATACAGGGAGGGTGTATATTTTATATAAGAGAGTAAAAAGTGATGGTGAATATTTTCTATAACAGAGTAGAATCACAGGTTGTATTTACTTTAAAACAGAGTACCGGTTGACGGGGTATATTATTTATAACAGAGTACAAAAGGAGGTAGTATTTATTTTAAACCTAATACACAGGGAGGGTATATGTTTTATATAAGAGAGTACAAAGTGAGGGTGAATATTTTCTATAACAGAGTAGAATCACAGGATGTATTTACTTTAAAACAGAGTACCGGCAGAGGGAGTATATTTTTTATCACAGAGTAAATTTAGGGTTACAATTTTAACAACAGTGTAGAAAAGAGGTGTATTTATTTAAAACAGAGTACCGGAAGAGGGAGTATATTTTTTATAACAGAGTAAAATTTAGGGTGTACAATTTTTACAACAGTGTAGAAATAGAAGGTGTATTTACTTTAAAACAGAGTACCGGCAGAGGGAGTATATTTTTTATCACAGAGTACAGAAGGATTTAGTATTTATTTTAAAACTGAGTACACAGGGAGGTTATATATTTTATATAAGAGAGTACAAAGTGATGGTGAATATTTTCTATAACAGAGTAGAATCACAAGATGTATTTACTTTAAAACAGAGTACCGGCAGAGGGGAGTATATTTTTTATCACAGAGTACAAAAGGAGTTAGTATTTATCTTAAAACTGAGTACACAGGGAGGGTATATATTTTATATAAGACAGTACAAAGTGAGGGTGAGTATTTTCTAAAACAAACAGAGGAGAATCACAGGTCGTATTATTTTAAAACATAGTACCAGCAGAGGAAGTATATTTTTATCACAGAGTACAAAAGGAGGTAGTATTTATTTTAAAACTGAGGACACAGGGAGGGGGATATATTTTATATAAGAGTGTACAAAGTGAGGGTGAATATTTTCTATAACAGAATAGAATTACATGTTGTATTTACTTTAAAACACTATACCGCTAGACGGTATATATTTTTTATAACAGAGTACAATTTTAGGGTGTACAATTTTTACAACAGTGTAGAAACAGAAGGTGTATTTATTTTAAGGCAGAGTACATTTAGAGGGTGTGTATTATTTATAACAGGGTACAAGATAAGGTTGTATTTATTTTAAAACTGAGTACACAGGGAGGGCATATATTTTATATAAGAGAGTACAAAGTGAGAGTGAATATGTTCTATAACATAGTAGAATCACGGGTGGTATTTACTTTAAAACAGAGTACCGGAAGACGGTGTATATTTTTTATAACAGAGTACAAAATGTGGTAGTATTTATTTCAAAACTGAGTACACAGGGAGGGAATATATTTTTTATAAGAGAGTACAAAGCGAGTTTGATTATTTTCTAAAACAGGGTAGAATCACAGGTTGTATTTACTTTAAAACAGAGTACCGGCAGAGGGGAGAATATTTATTATAACAGAGTAAAAATTTAGGGTGTACAATTTTTACAACAGTGTAGAAACAGAAGGTGTATTTACTTTAAAACAGAGTACCGGCAGAGGGGAGTATATTTTTTATCACAGAGTACAAAAGGAGTTAGTATTTATTTTAAAACTGAGTACACAGGGAGGGGATATATTTTATATAAGAGAGTACAAAGTGAGGGTGAATATTTCCTATAACAGAGTAGAATCGTAGGTTGTATTTACTTTAAAACAGAGTACCGTCAGAGGGGAGTATATTTTTTATGACAGAGTACAAATTTAGGGTGTACAATTTTACAACAGTGTAGAAACAGATGGTGTATTTACTTTAAAACAGAGTATCGGAAGAGGGAGTATATTTTTTATCACAGAGTACAAATTTAGGGTGTACAATTTTTACAACAGTGAAGAAATAGAAGGTGTATTTACTTTAAAACAGAGTACCGGCAGAGGGGAGTATATTTTTTATCACAGAGTACAGAAGGATTTAGTATTTATTTTAAAACTGAGTACACAGGGAGGTTATATATTTTATATAAGAGAGTACAAAGTGATGGTGAATATTTTCTATAACAGAGTAGAATCACAAGATGTATTTACTTTAAAACAGAGTACCGGCAGAGGGGAGTATATTTTTTATCACAGAGTACAAAAGGAGTTAGTATTTATCTTAAAACTGAGTACACAGGGAGGGTATATATTTTATATAAGACAGTACAAAGTGAGGGTGAGTATTTTCTAAAACAAACAGAGGAGAATCACAGGTCGTATTATTTTAAAACATAGTACCAGCAGAGGAAGTATATTTTTATCACAGAGTACAAAAGGAGGTAGTATTTATTTTAAAACTGAGGACACAGGGAGGGGATATATTTTATATAAGAGTGTACAAAGTGAGGGTGAATATTTTCTATAACAGAATAGAATTACATGTTGTATTTACTTTAAAACACTATACCGCTAGACGGTATATATTTTTTATAACAGAGTACAATTTTAGGGTGTACAATTTTTACAACAGTGTAGAAACAGAAGGTGTATTTATTTTAAGGCAGAGTACATTTAGAGGGTGTGTATTATTTATAACAGGGTACAAGATAAGGTTGTATTTATTTTAAAACTGAGTACACAGGGAGGGCATATATTTTATATAAGAGAGTACAAAGTGAGAGTGAATATGTTCTATAACATAGTAGAATCACGGGTGGTATTTACTTTAAAACAGAGTACCGGAAGACGGTGTATATTTTTTATAACAGAGTACAAAATGTGGTAGTATTTATTTCAAAACTGAGTACACAGGGAGGGGAATATATTTTTTATAAGAGAGTACAAAGCGAGTTTGATTATTTTCTAAAACAGGGTAGAATCACAGGTTGTATTTACTTTAAAACAGAGTACCGGCAGAGGGAGAATATTTATTATAACAGAGTAAAAATTTAGGGTGTACAATTTTTACAACAGTGTAGAAACAGAAGGTGTATTTACTTTAAAACAGAGTACCGGCAGAGGGAGTATATTTTTTTAATCACAGAGTACAAAAGGAGGCAGTATTTATTTTAAAACTGAGTATACAGGGAGGGTATATATTTTATATAAGAGAGTAAAAAGTGATGGTGAATATTTTCTATAACAGAGTAGAATCACAGGTTGTATTTACTTTAAAACAGAGTACCGGTTGAGGGGGTATATTATTTATAACAGAGTACAAAAGGAGGTAGTATTTATTTTAAAACTGAGTACACAGGGAGGGTGTATATTTTATATAAGAGAGTACAAAGTGAGGGTGAATATTTTCTATAACAGAGTAGAATCACAGGATGTATTTACTTTAAAACAGAGTACCGGCAGATTGAGTATATATTTTATCACAGAGTGTAAAAAATTTAGGGTGTACAATTTTAACAATAGTGTAGAATAAGAAGGTGTATTTACTTTAAAGCAGAGTACCGCTAGAGGGTGTATATTTTTTATAATAGAGTACAAAGTAAGGGTGTATAATATTTACAACAGTGTAGAAATAGAAGATTTATTTATTTTAAAACAGAGTACATTTAGAGGGTGTCTATTTTTTATAACAGAGTACAAAAGGAGGAAGTATTTATTTTAAAACTGAGTACACTGGGAGGTTCTTTTAAACAGAGTACCAGCAGAGGGAGTATCTTTTATATCACAGAGTACAAGTTTAGGGTGTACAGTTTTTACAACAGTGTAGAAATAGAAGGTGTATTTACTTTAAAACAGAGTACCGGCAGAGGGAGTATATTTTTTATCACAGAGTACAGAAGGATTTAGTATTTATTTTAAAACTGAGTACACAGGGAGGTTATATATTTTATATAAGAGAGTACAAAGTGATGGTGAATATTTTCTATAACAGAGTAGAATCACAAGATGTATTTACTTCAAAACAGAGTAGCGGCAGAGGGAGTATATTTTTTATCACAGAGTATATAACAGAGTTCAAAGTGAGGGTGAATATTTTTTTTTTTTTTTTTTTTGTTTTGCTTTCTTTGTTCATATTCTAGCAATCTTTTTTTTTTTTAATATATATATATATTTTTATTGCATTTTAGGTTTGGGGGTACATGTGAAGAACATGGAAGATTGTTGCATAGGTACACACATGGCAGTGTGATTTGCTGCCTTCCTCCCCATCACGTATATCTGGCATTTCTCCCCATGCTATCCCTCCCCAACTCCCCCACCCCCCCACTATCCCTCCCCTTTTTTCCCCCCTACAGACCCCAGTGTGTGATACTCCCCCCCTCCCTGTGTCCATGTGTTCCCATTGTTCAACACCCGCCTATGAGTGAGAACATGCGGTGTTTGATTTTCTGTTCCTGTGTCAGTTTGCTGAGAATGATGGTTTCCAGGTTCATCCATGTCCCTACAAAGCACACGAACTCATCATTTTTGATGGCTGCATAATATTCCATGGTGTATATGTGCCACATTTTCCCTGTCCATTCTATCATCGATGGGCATTTGGGTTGGTTCCAGGTCTTTGCTATTGTAAACTGTGCTGCAATGAACATTCGTGTGCATGCGTCCTTATAGTAGAACGATTTATAGTCTTTTGGATATATTCCCAGTAATGGGATTGCTGGATCAAATGGAATTTCTATTTCTAGGTCCTTGAGGAATCGCCACACCGTCTTCCACAATGGTTGAACTAATTTACACTCCCACCAACAGTGTAAAAGTGTTCCTATTTCTCCACATCCTCTCCAGCATCTGTTGTCTCCAGATTTTTTAATGATCACCATTCTAACTGGCGTGAGATGGT